>JAJOZX010001028.1:0-600000 GCA_023014485.1 Bathynomus jamesi | reverse complement strand
TATTTTTGAATTTCCGATGCTAAAATTCCGATCAATTTCGATCAATTTGTCATGCGTGATCTTTACGGGGGCTCCGCCCCCATACCCCCGAGACCTAATTTATACAAATGATAATGTAATAACATATTCATGTTAGGTTAGGTTAAGTTAGGTACTTTTAGGTTAGTTAGGTTAGGTTAATTAATACCAAAATACATTTTTCAAGTAATAATTGATGTTGTGCTTAGATTTTGACCTTCATTTCCCTTGAAAATGAGCCAAATTTCAAAGTGCTATAACTTTGTTGGATCTCATTTTCGAGGGAAATGGAGGTCAGATTTGAACAAATCACATCAAATACTACTATAAAAATTTATTTTGGTGTGTAAAATGACTGAATGTGTCTACATACATACTTACCGTCTTTTAACCTGTTCAGATTTCCTATCAATGTTTTGGATACATTTATTTGTTGTAGTTTTGCTTTAATATGCTTCCATCCTGACGGTGAGGGCCTGTCCCACTTTCTCACCAGATCATGGACAATGTCGACGATATTCGATCCCTGTACCCTTGTTGCTTCAACAATGACTTCGACTGTATCGGTCCATTGTGTAATGGGGTCCTCACTCAATAGATTATAAAGATTTAAACCATTATTCCTCAATGTATGTGGGAGACTGCTTTTTAATACATGCTCGATGTGCTGGTTAGTCATCTCTAACGTCGGTCTCATGTCCTATGTCGCCATGCCCATCGTTGCTCACTCTGTGTCTATTAACTAAGAGGATCTCTGTCGGATTCTTATAATCTTCGTACTCATGAAGAAATTTCTGCAGAGCCTCTTGGTATAAGATCCTTTCTCATCAGGTGACTTTTCACTGTTTAATAGTTCTATCAATTCGCTTTCCATTCTTTTAAGCCTGTCTTTACGGGGTTCTAGAACAGTGTCTGCACTCTTTGAACTTTGCAGTGAAGCATACACCTCGTGCGGAATCACTACCACTTTCTTCATGATATTAATCTAGTCAGTAAAGGTCCCAAAACTGAAAATAAGATGGAGAGGAATGATCCCCCTCTTTGTACAATAATTCGCTTTTTCTTCCCCACAGTTTGACTTTTACAAGCGAGCGTACGTATTACGGTCTTGTAACGACGTAGGCGAGACTTCTGAGGGGATTTCATTGGCACATTACATTTTATAACATTAAGACAGATTTCACAGGTGCATTTTAAAAAGTCCGAGTCGATATTTTTAACAAAGATCTGCTGCAATGTCCGGGGCAATCGATGATAGATTTTTATTAATTCACAATATTTCTTTAGCCTCTTTGTTATTCTGGAATATACACCGTTTCAGGCTAGTTTCGGAATATGTTAGTTCTTAGAAGCACCCTAAACGTGTTTCGCGGGTGAAGGTCACAAAGCAAATATCCGTAACGTTGACTTGTGGTTTCTTTATAAACTTCCAAAAACTCCTTTCGCTGATTCGGGAACATTTGATTAGCTAATACCCCAATTTGCGACACATCTCTACTTTGCGGGAATAAGAGTAGATATTGTATATTTAACGACACATCACGCACGTATCTATTTTTTAAAAATAGATTCTGATTGATGAAGAATACGCTTATGTTAAGATGGTGGGAGAACACTGTAAATGTCTCGGCAAACGTTTTATCCATCTCTAACATGAGATCGTCAATAACAATGACTGTACGCTCATTTCCTTTAACGAATTAACGTCATATACACCTTTGTGGAAAAAATATCATCTTGGGACTCGATGAACACTGACTGGTACGTCGAATAGCACCATATGACTTTCTGCTCAAATTTTGAGAACATCTCCCCCTTATCTTTAATGATTTTAAGCATAAACACAGTTTCACCACATCCTGTAGGGCCAGATATAATACATGTGGATGGGCTTGTGAACCTGATTTTTTTTACAGATTCCATTTCTAACACGTCTCACCCCTAAGTGGAACATTCACAAAATATAACAAAATTTAAGTGTTGCTACTTATATTCTACAATCTTGTTTTTCTTTTTCTTTCACAGAACCATGAATGAAGATGAGGAACAGCACCCTATCATCGACATTACAGACGACCCAGATGACAGTGTAGTTGTGGTTACAGACTCCAACCCTACTGACGAACCCTCACCAGCGACACCTCAACCACGCGGCAGTTCAAAGCGGAGGCACCTCCATCGTCAGGTATAGAACTTGCCAGGAGTGCACCGGTTGCTAGACCACCAGTAATAGGGCCCCAGCCCTTTACGTCTTGCGACACAACCTCCACACTAGCTCCCTCCTCAATTAAATTTGTACCCCCGTATTCCTTTTCAGTTCGGGGTACATCCTCCACACCAGCAGCTTCTCGTGCTGTAGAGGAAGATATAACATTCGAACTGGTGCGCACCTCTAACCCCGCCCCAGCCCTGACTAGAAATCAGTATATAGTCAGGGTTGACCCTGGAACCCTGTAGAGCAACGGTGTTGAACACGGACTGCGGGGCGTAGTTGAGCGTATTGTGGAGTTTGCCCTTTAGAACTGCGACGAACGTGAAGTCCGGACGAGGTTGTCCTTCGAGTTCTGGTCAGTTGACGGGGATATAGATGATTTTTGGGTAGTAATACCATTCAGACGCTTGGCCGATGTAGATAGAGAATATATCTTAGGGCGTATAATGCAGGCCTCTCAAAGTAGTACAGCCTTCAATGTGGACAACTTCACGGTAGATATTGACAGAGTATTCCGTGTTGCGGGAAATAGTTCCACACCTTATACTCTTAATTTCAATTCTCCGGTTATTTACCGAAAGCATATAAACGTCGATCGTGGTTGCGGATTTATAGCAATAGTCTTAGCTCATATGTTCACTGTGCTAAATGCATGGACGCAAAAAATTTGGTTGCCTACGGTTGTGCAGCGTGCGCGTAAACTGGCTGCAGATTGCAAGCTTGAGTTTGAGTGCAATATGGGCCCTGAAGAACTGAGAAGGGTAGAGCAGGAAATGAATGTTCGTATAGTTGTATTTGGAATGGATGATCGTCCTAGGACTGTATATTTTTAAAAGCTGTGTGAGATATCGCGCAAGACCTCTACTTATTTTAGGATTTTCAGGGTCAACGTATCTCCCCATCCGTAATATAAGGGTTCTTTAAGCTGGTTATGATAAAAGTCGAAAATGTGTAAGGCATCGTGATTTGTGTAAGGGATGTCTCGAGTTTGTGGATGATATAGTGAAGCATTGTAAGGAATGTCAGTGTAAAAGCCCCAAATGTGAAGGTCGTGTAGTGTAGTTGAAGCTAAGAAGAGGGCATGTAATGTGTGCAGAAGTACATTTTTCAATAATAAATGCTTTGAGCTCCATAAGTCAATTGGTACTTGCAGGAAGATGAGAAGGAGGAGGACGGAGGACGGAATAAAGCATGTATGTTATATGAAAGATGCTAAGCCTAAAAATAAACCCTGTATAACCGTCTACTACGATACAGAAACTTACACAAACCCTGAAACCAAAGAGGTTATTCCACATCTATTCTTAAGCTAGACTATCTGTGATGAGTGCATGGAGGTTGAGAGTGATGAGTGTCACAAGTGCAGTAAAGGAATAAACGTTTTTTAAATTAATGCACACGACAGCCCTGTGAAACTCTTTGTGTCCTATATTGTCAAGTTAGAGGACAAGTTAAAAAAAATGACCATATATTCTTGCCCATAACAGGGCAAAATTTGTCACACAGTTCCTTTATAAGGAACTGCTTGAACAGAGTCATCGGAGATATTTAAAGGCGACCCCTTGAAAATGGGAAACAAATTTATACAAATGCAGATACGAGGTAATGTTCAGTATAAAGATACTTTATTATTCACACCCTGTAAAATAGGGAAGCTACAAAGGTGATGGCTGTAGCCGCCGAAGTTTCAAAAAGCTATTTCCCTTACACTTTCCTCACTAGCGACACATTAAATTACGTAGGACTATCTCCCCCGAAACAATATTTTAACTACACCAACATGAGTGATAGTGAGCGTGAAGATTTTGACCGCTACTACAACAGTTTTAATGAAACTAATCCTAACAATATAGCCGATGAATGTGAGCGTTATTGCGTGAACGATGTGCCCGTGCTAAGAGTATGTTTTCAGGCCTTTAGAAGGATGTACATTATTGTACATAGACCGTTTTAACTGCGATCGCTGCAAATCGCAACCACAATCGCATCATTGTACTTTACTGTGTTCAAGAATAATTTCATGCCTAAAGACACCTTAGCCATCATTCACAGAAGCAACCCTCGTAGTTATGGGCACAAGGCTATTTACTGGCTCATAAACATAGAGCAACAGACCTGAGTATACATAAAACACGCCCGCAACACGGGAAATATCCATTAAGGTCAATGGTCATGTTTTTTGGGTTAATGGTCTAAGCGAAGACCATGCCACTGGTGAGAAGACTGTGTACTCCTTTAACGGTTGCTGGTAGCGTGGATGCCCACGTCCTGAGTGTGCAATTGTAGGAGATATCCACGGTAGATCTCCTGCCGATAGTCTTGTATGAACACGCACCCGCGAGGAGCTTATGAGCTCCCAGTTTACTCACAAGGTCTTGTGGGAGCATGAGTATGATGCACGGATGGAAACAGATGGACAGTACCGAAAAGAAATAAACACCATGAAGATTTCAATGGTGGTGGATCCTTTGAAATGCGGTGATAGCTTGTTCGGAGGGCGTACAAATCCATTCAAGCTATAATTTCCACCTACGGAGGGCGTGAAACTCCATTACTACGACTTCTATTCTTTATATCCTTACGTGATGAACAACAATCCGTACCCCGTAGGTGGACCTGAAAAACTGGTGAGACCTGACCTGTCCCCCATCGAGGTGTTCTCAACAAATTTGAACGTGTACTATTTCGGTCTTTCTTTCGTAGACGTGCTCCCACCTCGCGATTTATGGATGCCGATCTTACCCGTCGTCATCGATCACAAGCTCATGTTTCCCCTGTGCGTGAAACGCGTAGAGGAGAATAATGGGGCCTGCAATCACAGCCAACCAGCAGAAGATCAGAGGTGTATATACAAGTCCTGAGCTGTCCCTAGCCGTCCGTCATGGTTACAAAATATTGAAGATATATGAGGTATGAAGGTATCACAAGCTAATCAACCTTTTCACGCCGTATATAAATACTTTTTTGAAGGAAAAGGTGGAAGCATCAGGCTACCGCGAGGGGCTTGAGAGCGAGGGCGAAAAATCGGTGTATATTCAACGTTACCGTGACCGTGAATGGATACAACTTGATCGTGCTCAAATGGTTAAGAACCCTGGCAAGCGCTTTAGTGCAAAGTTATGCCTACATAGACTTTGGGGCAAGTTTGCACAGAAAACAGGTAAGGGGAACGTTCATTTTGCTCAAAGTTATAACGAGGTATGGGATTATGCTAATGCCCCCGATAAAGAGGTTATGTTGATCGTGAATGTTGGTAACACGTACATAATAAAATACAACATCACCGAACTGGCCACAGATACCTCACGTGTTACAAACATACCTGTAGCTAGCTTCACAACGGCATACGCACGCATCAAGCTTTGGGGACTACTGCACTCTCTTGGGCGGATGGTGCTCTACACTGACACAGACAGCGTAATATACACAGAGAGGGAGGGTGAATACACGCCGCTTATTGGGGAGTTCCTCGGAGAGTTGACTGACGAGATCAAGGATGAGTATGGTGATGGTGCATACGCTGACTCCTTTGTATCAACAGGGCCAAAAACATGGGTTGCGGGTGAGGGTGGGGGAAGAGGTGAAATAGATTGTGAAGGCAAAGGGCATCACGCTTAACCTGGCGAACCGACACGTCGTTAACTTTGACTCGTTGAAGGAGCTAGTGTGCTTAGAAGATGAGGGTGACCAACCTCCCAACTGACTGTAGGAACTCACAATTTTCGGGCACAGAAACTGGGGTGTGTGAAGGAACTTAGGGGCACAAAGGTGTGTCATAGCACCTATAGGAAACGTTACCAGGTGCCTGGCACCTATTATACCGTACCCTTTGGGTACCATAGTAACCGAATGTTATATATGTATGTCTATTGTTAACGATATATTTATTTATTACGTATATTTGAATATGTAAATGTTTCAATTAGGGTTTCATTTTCTTCTTTGTGTGTGCGCGCATATGTACAGGAAATATGTCCTAAGCTCCGCCCACTGTTGGATCAATCAAATGGTCACGTGACTCGTGCTACTACCTGGGCATATCTCTACCCCTGCGTGCTCAGTTGGTCGCTGCAAGCCCTCGATCTCAGACGTATGTTTGAAGAATTCTCACCTAGACGAAAAATAGTGTTGGCTACTTTTGATATTGCGTGTTCAACGTTTATGAAGTGGTATTCGTGAAGTCAGAAGATTTGGTGAATACTGAAAGACAGCCTAGCCCCCCCCCCATCCTTTGAGACTTTTAAGGCTACATTGAATCGCGCAAAGCTTGAGGAACAAGATGTTCAAATACTCTATGGATATTCTGGCGAGAGCATTGCCGGTTTTCTCGGCACAAACGATGTAATGCACTAGGTTGTAGAGGCAAACTGTATAAAAGCGTACATATACCGTGAGGTGAAAGAAACAATGCGTGCAGAAGAGAAGCAACGGATATGGGTAATGAGTCTTGTTGATGAGTGGCGTCACAGGCGGTATTATGGCATGCTGCATCATACCGAGTATGCGTACAGTGCGGCTGAGAATGTAAACCTTGTTATCATGGACAAGCTAAAGTACTTTTACCACTATATTCATATATATTATGAAGAGGTTCGCAGTGAGGTTGTATCTAAAGGCCTGTGTGAGTTTTTAATAGAATTTAGAGACGAGTATCGACTGCTAAACAAAAAGGATAAATACAGTCACATGTTTCTCTCAAATAGTGCGCCGTATTGTTAATGTGTTTAGTTTATAGAAATGAACGTCTAGTGCGCATTTCGATAAAACATTACAGTAAAACCGATATTGCCCCATATATCGGAAATTGCCGGGTATAATGGGTGAAAGTACTCGCATGTTTCTCTCATGCTAGAACAAACCCGTTCCAAAAACATTAACGCTTGGTATGACACTCCTCCACACCTGTCCCCGAGCCAAACAGCGCACCGTCTGGTCAGTCATCTCAGAGCTTGACCCGACTGGTTGTGCACTCTCACAATAGAAAACGATGGAGCTTCCTTTGAACAGCATTCTCAATGCCTTATACGATGTGTCCGTGACGAAATCATTACGTGTGTTCAGGCGTAAAACCGGTGCCATTAACTATGTACTTGAAACGACTTCTAGACAAACAAACTCTGGTAAACGTAATGTTGTTTATTTAAGTGTTGAGGAGATGAATAGAGTCTTCGTGAGAGTTGAGAAGTGGGTGAGGATCGTTATAAAATACCTGCAGGTGTAGCTACAAGAAGAGAACAGATTAGTGATACCCCCTCATATGCCATTGTTTGTACGTTGTGTATAAATAACGATCAGCCATGCATTGATAAACGACTGATGTGGAAGAATGCATCTGATAATAACGTTCTTGACCCTAGGCGAAACCGCTTCATCCTCGACAGAATGTTTGAAATCGTTAGTTTCCGCAAACTTAAACCTATATTAGCCGCACGTGTTACGGATATGGTTTATTCTGATAAGGTTCTTGAATACACATACACCGCTCTGTTCGAGGGGTTTATCGAATGTAGGAATGAACATGGCGAGAATGGTCTAGAGCTGGATGCTTATTTAAAAGGTTTAGACTCTTCGAAATATCATGAACTTTGGTACAAAGGACTTTAACGGTAGAGGGCAGAGCTCGCCTACACTGTTCACCCTGAAGAGTTGTGTCTTTATATAAAGAGGTGCTGTCGTTACGATTTAGAAGGTTATTTCAACTGCCGCTATGCGTTGTGAAGAAGAGTTCACGATTGAAAAGCTCGGATCGGTAAGAAAAAACACTCGATTGGAAAAGAGTGTTTATAAACTTCAATTTAATAATGATGTGGCTAACGACGCCCTCTTTTTGTGTGCTATTGATTGTATTCTGTCCGTGTTTAAAGATAACTTGCCAACCAATTGTAAGGTGGGCACAAAAATAGTATTGAACGATATGAAGGCCCTTTACATCGAGTATAGGCACCCGCACACCTTGAGTGGTGAAATAATGCTAAATCGAATTTATTGTATAGTACAAAGCAACAATCATGTAACTGTAGACTCGATCACGTAAGAGTTTAGTACTTTAGTTAAGCGCTGTAGTACATACTGTAAATGTATGTATTTTGATTTTATATATGATTTGCTGTTTATAAATATATATGAATGGGTATATAGTTTTCTCCGGTACTATTATTGTTATTTTTTATATAAGTTTTGGTGTTTATATATATATATATATATATATATATATATATATATATATATATATATATATATATATATATTATGGGCGTATTCGCTCGTACATATATTAGACGATTATATAGTTTTATCCTATACTAATATTATTATGTAAGAATGTGTATATATATCCTTCGTTTAATATGTGTATTTTGGCTGTATATTATTTTTGAATGTATATTTATTTCCTCTATATTTCATGAATTATTTTCCCTTAACTCGTCTAAATAAACAGAATGAAGTAATGGTGTTTTTATTTCTTTTGGTTTTACATATAAACGATATTAAGGAATAACTGGGGAGATGGGAATATATACACCAAGTGGCTGTTTACGCCTTCTAAGCCGACTGACGGTTTCTAAGCAAAATATAAAGAATATCTCTATAGTGCAACCTGCCAGCTCATACGATATATAATATATATATATATATATATATATCTGCCATTTACGCGTTCTAAGCCGACTGACGGATTTTTAAGCCAACTGTCAAGAATATCTGAATAGCGCAATCTGGCAGCTGAAAAGTTATTTATATATACACCTGTCTTCTAAATCTTCTAAGCCATCTGGCGGATTAGAGAGAGAGAGAGAGAGAGAGAGAGAGAGAGAGAGAGAGAGAGAGAGAGAGAGAGAGAGATTCATCTCATCGTAAAACGATAGTAGTACATTATTGGGACATGTTTATTTCAATAATGTTCCTTAAGAAAATTTAAATCTATCCGTAAATAGTGGTTCTCGTACTTTTGTTAATAGCTTGAAAATTAAGGAGAACATCACCCTCTCTCTTGCTTTTAAAAAATAAATAAATAGAATGTATAGTGGTAACTGTCTACACCCCTCTAAGCATTGAGAGCATCTCTTACCTTTAATATATAAATAATTAAAATAGTGGTATCTAACAACCCTCCATATATAAATAAATAAATTCAATAATGGCAAACCCATCTAAGCATTGAAAGCATCTCTTGCCTTTAATATATAAATAATTAAAATATATAGTGGTAAATGGCAACTCATCTATATATAAATAAATAAATTCAATAATGGCAACCCCTCTAAGCATTGCGATCATCTCTCTCTTGCCTTTAACATGTAAATAAATAAATTAAATAACTGGTAGCCGTTCCACATATAAAAATTAAAATAATTAGTGGTATTTTGCAACTCATCTATATGTAAATAAATAGTTAAAATAGTGGTATCTGACAACCCTCCATATATAAATAAATAGTGGTATCTGGCAACTCCTGACCCTCTATATAACAGCTGTTGGTCCCCTGAACTCTCATAATGCGTCTGGCTGCGGCCAGGCGACGGATGGTCTCTATCCTTCTTACGTTAAGGCTTACCGTCTTAGGTTAGGAATCCCATTTGGGGGGTGAGACCGTCCCACCTCCTCCCCCAAAGAGGTTAGGTGGACTTCCCCCCAGCTTGCTGGACGAATTCCTCCCTTTTTTTTGGCACCTTGGGGGTTGGGGGTCGGCACTGGTGAGGGGTTGGAACCTTGTAACAAGGGGGTGGGGTAGGGGTGGCACTGGCACTCATTTGATCAACAATGCAATTGCTCTGCACTCTCTCCTTTTGCGGTCATACTACTCATGGGAATAGCAGGAAAATTAGGGAAATGGATATACTCGTATAATTTTATTAATGAGCGGCGGCAAGTCGTTACAGGTCAAGGAATATCTTCATCAGAATCAGAAGTCCTCAGCTCAGTACCACAAGGATCAGTATTAGCTCCACTACTTTTCATAATCATGCTATCTGACATAGATGAGGACGTTACCAGAAACAGCAGGGCAACATCCTTTGCCGATGACGCAAAGATCAGTAGAAAAATAAGAAACCCAGAAGATATAGGATCTCTACAAACCGACATGAACAGAATCTACAAGTGGACGGAAGACAACAATATGAAGTTTAACACTGAGAAACTTCAACTGTTACGGTATGGAAAAAGAGAGGACCTAAAATCCATGGAATATTATACCCCAAATGGACAGGAAATTCAGAGAAATTCTAAAGCAAAAGATTTCGGAGTTGTAATGACTGACGATCCGAAATTTGAAACACAAAATAAGATAGCAGTAAACAGAGCAAAGATAATAACTGGACAGATACTGAGAACCTTTAAACGAAGGGAAAGGAATATAATGATTCTTCTACTGAAAACACTGATCATATCCAAATTGGAATACTGCAAGGTCCTTACATCCCCATATAAAAAAGAAGACATTAGACAACTAGAAGGGATCCAGAGAAGCTTCACAGCCAAGATCAAGGGGATCAAAGAACTAAACTACTGGGAAAGGTTACGCGAATTAAATGTATATTAACTGGAAAGGAGGAGAGAGAGATACACCATTACACTGACCAACAAGTATTTTTCATCAGATATAATTATGGGTGGCTAGATAGCTGTTGGGACGCTGATTCCAAATCTGTTTTCGGTTTTCCTCTAGCACGTCTAGTTTTCGAGATGAGACCGATCATAATGAAAATGAAAATGAAAAGGTTTATTGGCAGACTATAGTTCATATGACAAATATTATTAATACAATGACAGTTCATATACTAAGGATAGAAATATATACAATTGATTAGAAGTAATACTGCACTCTCGAAGTTAAGTGGAGCTACAGACAGACGTTTTCGTACCAAGAAGTCCATAGCTTAGAGGATAAATGGCAGGACTCATGGATAGCTTGGATGATCGGGTTGGTTGATTTTTTAATTCTTTGCATTAGACTGTGTTGAGCACGTCTTGTTACCTCCGGGAAGCTCGGGACATTGCGGGTAGCAAACATTTGCGAAGCTGAGCATCTCGGGGGTAATTTATGTAAGAGTCTAAAAGACCTGTTGTACAGCAAATTTAGGATTCTGCCAGAACCTTTTTTATAATTCACCCAGAGTTACTGACCGTATATATTACTGCAGAATGTACGAAAGAGTGTGTCTTTAGCTTCACTTGTACAGAAACGAAGTTCCTTATGGTCATATTCGCTTTAGCACACAGGCTTTGAGATTGTTTTCTTATATCCGAGTCAAAACTCAAGGAGCTGGTAATAGTTTGACCCAAATACTTAAACTCTTATACTTCCTCAATTACTTCACCATTCATTTTAAACCTTATATCAGCTGGCTGATTACAGCTTTTAGGATGAAATTGCATAACCTTAGTTTTCGTAACATTAAAAAGAATATTATGTTTCTGCGAATACACTTTGCAGACATTTAGTAGCCGATCCAGACCTTTAACAGAGGGACTTATTAACACCATATCATCGGCATAAACTAAGTTATTTATCCTTGTGTTATCTATACAACATCCCACTGTTGCCTCATTAAGTGAAGCAATTAATCCGTCAATATACACATTAAACAGCATGGAGGAGAGCAAGGAGCCTTGTCTCACCCCGCAAGAGGAGCCAAAACACTCGGATAGTACATTGCCCCACCTAACAGTGAAAGATTAGTGGGAATACCAAAATTTCAATAAATTTAATATGTACATGGGAACCTTCCTGTCTTCTAGTTTTGCAAATAAAATATTGTGGTTCACCCTATCATATGCCTTACTTATATCAAGGAAACAGCTATAAATGGTTGAATTACTGTCAATGTATTTAGATATTGTTTCTTTAAGTACATAGATACACAGGTCAGTTGAGTGGGACCTTTTAAAGCCAAACTGATTAGGAGATGTCCATAGGAAATCATTTACTCGGAGTAACAAGAGTTTTTCTAGTAGTTTCGAGAAGCAGGAAGCGACAGCAATAGGCCTATAATTATTACTGGACAGAATGTCTCCGTACTTATTTTTGACCAGGGGCAAGATATATACCCTCATGGACTCTGCAGGGATATCGCTATGAGCAAGCATGGCTGATAGGAGCAATGATATATGCAGACATACTACGTCATTTACATATTTTAAGTGCTCATTCGATAAGTCATCTACCCCTGACGCAGAACCAGTCTTTAACTCTTTAATTAACCTCTTTACTTCAGAAAATGATATCAAAATATTTTCCCTTGTCCCTCCCACAATCGTTTCGCTGCAATCTATCTTAAGATTATCCCTACTCACACTGTTAAGAATGTTAGAGTAGTGGTTTTTCCACAGCTTTGCAATTTCATCCTCCCCCGACATAATGTATATATTGAATATAATATATATATAATATAATACTATATATAATATATATAATATGCATATAACTATATGTAATAATATACGATACTATATATACAATATATAATATGCGTCCTTTATACATGTAGAGGAGTATTTTGTCGTTGCAGCTTAGGTGTAGGTTTTTGCTTTGCCGTTTCTGTACCCTCATGTATGGCATTTTGTCGTTGCAGCTTAGGTGTAGGTTTTTGCTTTGCCGTTTCTGTACCCTCATATATGGCATTTTGTCTTTTCAACTTAGGCTTTCCTCAGGTTGTCTTGTGGTATTTTAGATGAGAGCATTTGCTGGCCACAAATTTGCAAACGTTGCACATATACACCCTTTCATTCTTTGGCGTAACAGTCACATGTCTAGTTGTGTGTTGTGTTTTGTTTTGTTTTGTGTTGCCCACTTACACAGTTTATTTTTTTAGGTGATTTACGTCAACCCACTCATCGATCATCATGCCTTGAAAGTATAAAAATCACCGCGACAATTTCTGTTACGTATGCGACTAAATCACAACGGCATACAAACACGATGGATCTTCGGAAAACTTACCAGTTATACTCCGGCTGTCCACTAGGCGACCAAGATAAGGCGTGGGCCTCACATGTTATCTGTACCGCTTGTTCGAGTGGATTACGTGACTGGTTGAATCAAAGGAAAAAGTCGATGCCGTTCGCTATACCCATGATATTAGCCCTGTTCAAAAATCAACTTTTTCTTATTTTCATAGGTTTCTGTACTTTTTCCCATGCTTTTTGACCTGAAACGGCCGAAAATCACAACCATTTTGACCTAGGTTGTGGGGAAGCATTGCCGCATGGAGCCTTAGGTTTTCTGCCTTGAAATCGGCCAAAAGCACCAGTTCCGGGGTCCCTTGAATCATGTTTTGAACTATAACTTTTTATCTAAACAAGATAGAGCAACAAAATAGGCACCAAATTAAAGTGTTTTTAATCCTCTTTCTAACTTATACAATTATGATAGTCTTGGAACAAGAAATGGCACATTGGTACATACAAAGATTTCAGAAATATCACAAAATTCGTTTTCTCACACTCAAGGCAGACAAGGCGCCTTATTCATGACACAAATTTGAGATTAACATTTTGTCACAAGTCTAATCGATCAAGAAGTGAAAGCATTACATGATGATTAATTTCATAATGACATTTACACAGTCAGTTGTTGAGAGTTTGTTTCTTGAAGCTGTCAAAGCGGCGTCTGTTGAACTCCACAGCTTGAAGGAGATAGTCCCTTTGCTTGGCATCTGTTGTTATGACATTTGCAAAGTCGTTCATCATCTTGACACCACGTTCAGCAATGTCATTCACCGCTTTCAGATTCTTAACATAGTCCAACGCTTTTCTGTAGTCCTCATTCTGTGGCCAAGACGTGATAGGTTCCAGAAGCCACTCGGATCCAATGTTCAGTGTGTCCAGCAGGAAATGTGATTCTGGGCCAATGAGATCAACCAGGGTGGTCTTAGCTGTGACTCTCTGGAATAGAGGCTTTCCTGTTCTGAAGCTGTCTGGCTTCTCAGTGGCATGTAACTGGGCAGCAATGTCGTGCTTCAATGTGTCACTGAATCTACTGCTGAACAGGGCAAATGGCACGACTTCCTGCGTCAGGTACCATTTGTGGTTTTCCATCTTATTAAGTACTGCATCAGCAAGCTCTGGGTCAGTTTTCTTGTACTTCAACATGTCCTGGATTAGACTTAGATCATTCACGGGAGCATCTGCAGCAGACATTGACATCATCCATACAGGAGTGTAGAACAGCGCAAGGAAGGTGTTGAGTCTTTCCAGCTTTGATACAGTGTCTTCGTCGTACTCAAGTTGATCTGCAAACATCAGCATTTTCATGGAGTACAGGTTTCTGGCCATCCATCTGGCCTGATGAATGGCGCCTGGTCGACTCCAGTGAATACCTCGAGGAGGCGTTCCTCCAAGAACAATGACTGTCAGTTCAGCCATTTCCCTGTAGTCGGCTCTTGGAAGCCTTTCTGCTGTTAGAATGTCTTGGAGTATTTCTTCACTGTTCTTCTTCTTTTCCTTCAGCCATTTGCTGTTGATAGCCAGCATCTTTGGGTTTTCCTTGGACAAGTCCGTCCAAACATCCTTCAGATGCTCAAACCAGGGATTATCTGGCCCCTTCACCTTCCCAAACTTCTCCCAAACTGCTCCTACTAGGATTTCCAGGATGTGATGTCGACAGGCCATATAAAACACCTTTTTGTTCAGCATTTTATCTAGCAGTTTGGCAGCTCCTTTGTGAACTCCACTGTTACTGGATGTAGTGTCAAAAACAAGGGCAGTAACATTATCCGTAAGTTCCCATGTCTCCAGTAAATCCATTGAAGCCTCAGCCTGAGCTGTGCCAGAAGAATTGTCGATGACAGGTACTCCCAATAACTTTCCTTCAGTGTATGAAGGTGGACCAGACACTAGCACAGCTAAAGTCTCTGAGGTACTTCCAGGTTCACTGCCCAAGACATCTTTGAGCAACTTTCCATCCCAGTGTAAGGCAGCGTACTGTGGGGGTTTTTCACAAAACTTGGACATGTGACTCTGGCTGATATTATACCTGGACAGCATTCTGTTGCGACGTGTTGTTGAGGTTGAGATGACGAAGTTATTCAGATAAGCCCCTCCAGCTTTCAAGGTGGCAGAAACCATGGCAGTAACTTGATTGTCTGATAAACCAAGACGATCAGCTGTATTGCAGATGACATCACATTCCATGACCTTCCTTGGAAACGTCAAAGTCACACTAGTCACAGTGTCTTGATGGTGAGAACATCCAGGACGAGGCTGATGGTAATCCATGTCCTCTGTGTTAGCGTCGTTGTCAGTTGAGTCACCCCAGGTAATGTCATCCACACGAACAACTGCCTCTTGTTCTGCTGCAGCTGTAAAATAGTACAACATGTTAAGACAGTAATTGTTAAGTACATGCTAAATATCGCAATGGAGTAAAACTTAAAACTTTTTGTAACGTTCAAAGTAATTAGTTTTACCTTGTTCTTGTCTATGCTGCAGTCTTTCATTCCTCGCTGCTTGCTGCAGGGATCTTCTCTCAAAAATCTTGTCATGACCAGACATATGACCTTTCCTCTCAGTCTTTTGGTCTTCGTAGAACCTGATATCCTCATCTTTCTTCTCTCTGGATAACAGTCTGTTGTTCTGTATTTCCTGGATTGCATCTGGAGCTCCTATATCGAACAGGCTGTCTAATTCCAGCACAAATGCTCCTCTTTTTCCTCCAGGGTTACTTGCTCTTCCTTTGCTTTTCACCAGAGGACGATGTTTCTCATGTAGTTTCATGAAGAGCTTCATTGCGTTGTACTTGGTCATTGTCTTGATCCTAGCCATCTGCCAGAATGGGATGATAGATTCAACTGTTTCATATGCAAGGTCTTGAACCATGGGCCTCCCTGCATTTTCCGGTAAATTCTGAAGATTAAGGAAATACTGGAACGCCTGTCTGTTGGTGGGAAGCTGGGAACCACTGATAAAAGCTGAAGGGTATCCAACCAGGAAAGTTTCAGTGAGAGATCTGGTAGATGGCCCAGTTGACACCTGCCTGTGGACAGTACGTGGAGGTTCTGAGATATCAACTGTGCGCCCACGGAGCTCCCTCAGCTCCTTGCTTAATGCCATTGTGAAGTTGTAACTTGTAGATGGTTTTCTAGATTCTGATTGAGTTTCTGTTATTTCCTGAAAAATGATAGATAATTATTATTATTATTATTATTAATTATTTTGTATTTATTATTATTATTATTATTATTATTATTATTATTATTATTATTATTTATTAATTTTATGCTCTTTCATTTGATACCTAATTTGTTGCTCTATCTTGTTTAGATCAAAAGTTAAAGTGCAAAACATAATTCAAGGGACCCCGGAATTGGCGCTTTGGCCGATTTCAAGGCAGAAAATTTAAAGCTCCATGCAGCAATGCTTCCCAACATCCTAGGTCAAAATAGTTGTGATTTTCGGCTTTTTCAGGTCAAAAAGCATGGGAAAATGTACAGAAACCTATGAAAATAAGAAAAAGTTGATTTTTGAACAGGCCTACCATGATATGGAGGGAGCCGAGATACCATCATGGCGATTGTTATTTTTGCACTGTTAACATAACTGGGTTCTCCGTGAAGAACGAACATAACATCGTTTATCCAAACGTAGACTCCGCGATCAGACGGATTCCTCACGATGACACGATGCCGATTCCGGTACCTCCACAGTATGGACTTGATTCTTTAGAAGACGAAAGGGAATCCGACGAAGGTGCGATTGTCGGGGATGCGGAACAATCGGCCGATCTTGACTACATACCTGACGAAGAGCAATCGGAGCCAGAGAGGGTTACCCAAAACGAGTTGAATGATCTCATTAGAGACCTAGCCCTCTCCAAAGAGAAATCAGAACTTCTCTCCTCGAGACTCAAGCAGAAACTCTTACTTGAGAAGAACGTCCTAGTGTATCACTATCGAAAACGAAACCATGATTTGGCGACATTCTTTACAGTAGACGGTCCGCTCTACTATTGTCATGATATCAATGGACTTTTCGAGAACTTGTCACAGGTACATAGACACCATCTGAGTGGCGCCTCTTCATTGATTCCTCACAGCGAAGCTTGAGAGCGGTTCTCCTGCATAACGGGAACTTAAAACCGTCCATCCCGATCGCCCACTCAGTTCATCTAAAGGAGACGTACGATAACATGAAGCTACTGCTCGAAGGAATCCAATACAGCACTCATCAATGGAATGTCTGTGGTGATTTCAAAGTCATTGGTATGTTAATGGGCATGCAAGGAGGGTTCACGAAATACTGTTTTTTCCTATGTCTATGGGACAGCCGTGCTACCGCAGATCATTACATCAAACGTGACTGGCACCAAAGAAGCACATACGAGCCAGGAACGGGCAGTGTCCAGTGTGTTCCTTTAGTTGATCCAAAGAAGATTTTCCTGCCACCTCTCCACATTAAGCTCGGCTTAATGAAAATTTTGTGAAAGCGATGGGTAAGGCGAATTCGAAAGGGTTTCGATTTTCGATACCTTGTTGAGAAATTTGCAAACATCAGTGCCGCGAAATTGAAGGAGGGAATCTTTGTGTGGCCCCAAATCAGCGAGGTTCTGCAGGATGAAGTATTTGAAGAAAGCCTCAATGCTTTAGAACTAAAAGCGTGGCAGGTTTTCAAATGGATTTGTGGAATCTTCTTGGGTAACCACAGGTCTCCCGCGTTTAAAGATGGAGTCCAGAAACTGCTCGATGCATATCAAGAAATGAGCTGTCGCATGTCCTTCATATTACATTTTTTACATTCGCATCTAGATTTCTTTCCCGAAAACCTTGACCCGGTGAGTGACGAACAGGGGGAACGCTTCCATCAAAACATCCAGTCAATGGAAAATCGCTACCAAGGTTTCTGGAACGAAAGTATGCTGGCAGACTACTGCTCGATGTTGTACCGCGAAGATCCGGACAAGGTTTACAAAAGAAAATCGTACTCGCAACGTTTTTAGGTTGGTGTACATTTCTTTTTATGAATAAAGTACTTTTACGATAAATTGTGCTGAAAATAACACCAGTCATATTTCGATAACTAGATGTGCTAGAGAAAACCCGAAAATAGATTTGGAATCACCGTACAAACCTGGTCTAGAAAAGTATGTATACATCTTTGATGAGAGAAAAAGTTCGATTTTGTCGAATAGTGTTATTTACACTTGAAAATAATGGAGAAATTAGTCCTTAATCTTACTCTGAACTCTGTAACTCTCCAAACAACAGTGGAAAGTAGAAAAGGAAGACTGTGTCGTGTTCCCAAATTAAAGGCTAAACAGGGAACATCCTTAACCCTGAAAGATTTTGTTGTGAGAGGACCAAGACTGTTTAATCAGCTGCCCACAGACCTAAGAAACACGATGATCCGGGCGTACCTAGCTATGTGAAGTGGAGAGTACAAGAAACCAACTCACTACTTCACCACGCCAACTCGAGAGGAGGGGCGACAAGCTTGACCTTCGTGAAATGAGGAATCATCGCACGGAACATCTGAAAGGTTGATATATATATATATATATATATATATATAGTAAAGAACGACGCTTGTATAGGAGAATATTCCGCGCAAGATGAGGAGAGAGAACGAAACAAATGAAAAAATGAGGTAACCACCCGGGAATCGAACCCGGGATCTTCCGATTGCCGGTCAGATATGATAACCATTACACCACGGGCCTCACTCAAGCAAATGCCGTAATTCTCCTACATACGCGCAGAAACCAATGCCCCAAGGGGGCACCTCCTGCATGCCGTAACATTATATACATTTTAACTGCAAACACGCAGTATAATTAACGTAAAGAACGACGCTTGTATAGGAGATATCGCGGAATATTGCGCGGAATATTCTCCTATACAAGCGTCGTTCTTTACGTTAATTAAACTGCGTGTTTGCAGTTAAAATGTATATAATGTTACGGCATGCGGAAGGTGCCCCCTTGGGGCATTGGTTTCTGCGCGTATGTAGGAGAATTACGGCATTTGTTTGAGTGAGGCCCGTGGTGTAATGGTTATCATATCTGACCGGCAATCGGAAGATCCCGGGTTCGATTCCCGGGTGGTTACCTCATTTTTTCATTTGTTTCGTTCTCTCTCCTCATCTTGCGCGGAATATTCTCCTATACAAGCGTCGTTCTTTACGTTAATTATACTGCGTGTTTGCAGTTAAAATGTATATAATGTTACGGCATGCGGAAGGTGCCCCCTTGGGGCATTGGTTTCTGCGCGTATGTAGGAGAATTACGGCATTTGTTTGAGTGAGGCCCGTGGTGTAATGGTTATCATATCTGACCGGCAATCGGAAGATCCCGGGTTCGATTCCCCGGTGGTTCCCTCATTTTTTCATTTGTTTCGTTCTCTCTCCTCATCTTGCGCGGAATATTCTCCTATACAAGCGTCGTTCTTTACGTTAATTATACTGCGTGTTTGCAGTTAAAATATATATATAATATATATATATATATATATATATATATATATAGATAGTTTTATTTAGTTTATTTATTTGTTAAAATTTTTTTATCGTTTATTTATTTATTACGTGTGGTTTAAATAAATTTATATTTCAGTTAAACGTTTCATTTTCTCCTTTGTGTGTGTGTGTGTATGTGTGTGTGTGTGTGTGTGTGTGTGTAAAAGAAAACTAAGATTATACCATTGTATGAAGTACGCATCAATAAAAAGAAGGTCACATCTCTGCCTACTAACCCCTTTAGAAGGGCACACATCCTCCCCGCCGTGTTGCGGCTGATATTACTTGTTCTAAATTCCTGAGGCGGTATTTGGCAAAGTCTACAGATGTGATGAACTTCTAGTCAACCGTCTTTCGATATATTTAAGTCTACTCTAAATCGAGTGAGTCTGTGTGACCAGGATGCTCAAATACTTTATGGATTTTCTGATGAGAGCATTACAAGCTTCTGTAATGCAAAAGACTTGATTGAATATGTTGTCAGCTTAAAATGCGTAAAAGAATACGTCCAGTGTGGAGTGAAGGCGTCAACGTTCGCTGAATAGAAGCAGAGAGTATGGATGTGTGTGTGTGTGTGTGTGTGCGCGCGCGCGCGCGCGTGTACCACGCCTATACACACACACACACACATATATATATATATATCTCTCTTTTATTGCAGTATATCAATATTAATCTGCATATCAAAGTATTAAATTCTTGTTTTTACTGCACTGATGATTTAAAATTCACAGTGTTATATTCATTGATATTGGTATTTATACTTCAATTATTTCAACAATTTATATACCAAATTATATTTTATTACATACCATATCTATTTATATGAGCGTGTATATATATCATTTTACAGAGATTATCACAGTCAAACTGAAACAGATAAAATATTATCTGCGGTCCTCCAATGTCCAAGACCAACTGAGAGATCTGGGAACCATTGTAATTGAAAGCCAGTTAGCCCGTACTTTAAATTTCATCAGAATCATTTACCACTTTGCTAGAGAGAAGGCAAAGAAAGTACATATCCAATTATGAAAATCTCGCAGTAAACAATTGTCTTGCCTGCATGGACTGGTACTGCATTTGTAAATTTTATGGTGATAGAATTAATATAATTGATTCGGAAAAAAATGGCCATTTTCTTCCGAGTTGTTTATTCATACTGTATGTTTTGAATAGTGACTTGGACATATAATCAGTTTGCTTGTTATGTACACATAAAACATTCATAAAATACTGAGTGAACAGGGGAGCCTATATACCAATCCTTCCCGGGGGCCCGTGGCAGCTCTCGGCGGCCCTGCATCCATATATACCACGATGAGGTGCCTAGTGAAATTATAGATAAAGGTTTATGTGAAATTTTAATAGATTTTGGTGAAGAATATTGCTTTTCCCCCAAAGTGAACGAGTATGCGCACGCATTTTCTGGAATAGATCCCCTCAGTGTAAATAAGATTTTCTCCTCATTTACCGTTTTATGTGTACATAACTGATGCTTGTGAAAGAAATATTGTGACTCCTGTTATTCCTCACCAATGTAAACCCGCTTTCGTGCGCATCCGTGGTAATGTATATGATAAAACTTTGAAATCTATATTGTTTCATTTATCGCAGATAGAAAATTTCTCTGAGCAATTGCCCGGTATAATGGGACCCAATTTTAAACATTCATTTATACGGGCTAGGCATGTCGAAGTTTTCATGTTGGATCAACTCCGTTTACGAATTCTTCATCGCACAGCAACAGACGCAATACATGTTCCATCACGCACGACTCGCTAACTGAATCAACCGTCTCAGAGATTGAACCGAGTGGACGTGCTCTCCTCACAGGCTCGATAGAGAACTAATGAAAGATGGAGCTACCACTAAGCAGTATCCTCAATGCAGAATACGGTATCTCTGTCTTCAAATCAGTGCATGTATTTAAGCGTAAAAGTGGTGCTATTAATAACCCCCTTGAAAGAAAATGTAAACAAGCAGACTTGGATAAAGTAACGCTATTTATTTGAGTATTGAGGAGATGGATAAAATATTCATGGTGGTTGTGAAGTGGTCGGTGAAGAACTATAAAATACCTACAGTGACGGGGATAAGAAGACAGCAAATTAACGACGCCCCCTCGTACTCTGTTACTTGTACGCTGCACGTGAATCGTGATACTAGGAGGCCCTGTGTCGATATACAGTTGATGTGGGGAAATAGTGCTAACAATACTATTATATCTGCACGAAACTGCTTCATTCTCGACAGATTATTTGAAACTTGTGCTTTCTGTAAACTAAAGCCATTCTTAGATCAGCGTGTCGCTGATATGTGTTATTTCGACACTGTTCTCGAACACGCATATACTGTGATGCTCGACGATTTCACCAATAGTCTGGAAGCCGGACCTCATGACCCAAAATTTTCGGTTAAAGTTTTTTCTCTGCTGATTGTTCACCTTTGGGGTGTATATAATGAGATCCAGGGGTGTGTGGAGGTTATACCCTTGGGCAATTTGAGATATACAAGATGGCCACCAAGAATATGAAAATATACCCGAAAATCAGTTTTCGGCATTTCTTCACAACCACACATCATGCAAATACAAATAATACATGCTTTTCTATGTTTTGGGCCATGGCAAATCTAATTTCATGATCATTTTAACTCTAGGATTGATTAAAATCAATATGGCGGCCATATTGTCATTAAAAATGTATTTTACAGGGCTCAATAGGGCCAAGTATTATACATATCAATGTTTAAAAAATCACAGAGGCCAATCAATGCCCTGATATCTTCCAAATATATGCACATTACCAATTATATGGAGGAGAGAAGACTAATGTTTTTATTCTTTTCCAGGTGAATGATGGACGAGGCGTGCATATTCAAGTTTCGATATGGGGAGGAGTGCGATGACGGTATAAAGACTTCCTGTAACTATGGAAATTCACGTATTCACTCTATAATCAAGGCCAGCAGGACCTATGGGGATGGACTATGTACACAACTTGAACAGCAATTAGCAGACAATGAGGAGCTAAAGATACATTTCCATAAAAACTGTGTGTCTGGATATGCATCCGTAACTAATTTTGCGAAGCACAAGTTAGATGTTGATGAACCCCAAACAATGAAGAAACTTCGTCGGTCTCGAAACCCAGTTGATTTTAAGAAGCAGTGTTTATATTATGGGAAGGCCTGTGATATCGAGAAAGACCCAAGACATCCTGATAGGTGGCGCCCAGCATATCTCTGTCGCACTACCCATTCACTGAAGCAGGATGGGAAACCCTATAAGGATTACTTACTTGATAAATGCAATGCTCGCGCCGACCCATGGGCGATTGAAGTCAGAGCCATGGGTTTGCAACGCAGTGCCCGTAATCTAGACATAAATCATTTGCTCTCTCATGAGCTAGCCCCTCATCCAACTTCAATGTTTGATGAGGTCGGATACATGCGTGAGTCAAAGACTAAATCAACTCTGAAGAAAGCACTAAAGGTGCATGTATCAGGAAGGCTTGCACTGAACAACATTAAAGTCGCTTTTCTTGTTGGTTGCGCTGTTCTTTGGGTGGTCCCATGGCCTGCTAGTGGTAGAGTGCAGGACTATTTGGATCTGTTCCGAAGCTACATCGCCAATCAGCTGAGGAAGAATGATGTCTACCTTGTGTTTGGCAGGTACAAAGAAGGAAGCATCAAAGAGTCCACGCGTCAGGGTAGAGATCAGGGAGCCAATAGAGTGTACTCGTTACGTGAATCTACTCGTCTGCCACCACAAAAGGTCATCCTGACTGTTTCCACAAGCAAGTCCCAACTCATTAATCTCATCTGTACAGACCTCATTTCTCACACAGATGAGATCGCACCCCACACGTTTGTCATAACAGGAAGTGACCCTGTGCCTGTAGAACTCGCCAATGGAATAGTGATAAGACGACATGACATGGCTACAACCCAAGAGGAAGCTGACACTATAATCGTACAACAACTGGTTAAAGCAGGTAGTCAGGCAACTCTTGTGGTGGTAGATGATACAGACATCTTCGTTCTCTTATTACAATTTGTGTGTAGTCGGGATATTACTTGGCCCGTCATGATGATGTCTCCCATACAAGGCCGGGCTGTGATTGACATCAACGCCACAGCACTCAAGCACCATGCCATTATTCCTGACTTGCTGGCTGCTCATGGAGCAACCGGTTGTGATACCGTTGCAACTTTCTTCGGAATAGGAAAGGGCGTAGCCTTGAAGGTTCTGCGTTCTGGTACTCATCGCCTCAACTACTTAGGGGACACAACCAAGACCATGCCCAATGTTGTAGACCAGGTTGAGCAGTTCATTTTGGCTTGCTATGGGCAGTCGCGATGTCAATCGATGACAGAAGCACGTCTAAAGGTATGGTCTGCCAAGGTGGGCAAGAGTATGGCTGCTGGTGCTCCTAAAGCACAGACATTGCCTCCCACCAATGAGGCATTCCGGGAGAATGTGGCACGAGCGCACCTCCAGGTTGCTATATGGCGCAACGCACTTGAGTTGGACCCACCCGTTCTCGACCCAACTACACACGGTTGGTCAAAGGAAGACGGCTCTAACTGTCTGACCCCAACAACAGTGCCCAATGACACACCTCTGGCCCCAGTAGAATTACTGAAACTCCTCAAGTGTTCGTGTAGCAGTGAGCAGGCCTGTAGCAGTCAGCGATGTGGCTGCAAGAACAATAGCTTAGTGTGTACAATATTCTGTGGTTGCCAAGGAGGCAATGCGTGTTACAACGAGTACACTATACAGGTACAACAAATTGAGAATGATGAACTTGATAACAGTGACTAATGGATAATAAACATTGTAATTTTTATTTTCATGATTATATAGGGGTTTCTTGAGATGCTACTGCTATATCAATGTTTCTGTATTAAACGGCAATCAACGGGAATGGCTATAATGCTGAATTGTGTATTATGGTAGCCATCTTGAATTTTATATGCTGGAATAATATATTATTGTAAGTAATTAAAATCCATGATGTTGTATATATGTAAGGGGTTCCAAAAAACCTTAGCCCCCCCCTATTTGCAGCTTACATGTTTACTTATATCGAAATAGTTTTTAGTGATTATAAAAATATATAAAATTCTTTATTTATTGCAGGTATTAAAATTACTCTAGCTGATAAAGTGATAATATAATGGCTTCTCAATTAATTGGTGATTCGGAGAGGCAACGTGTGATAGATCGCATACGAGCAATAACATTTCGGGAAGCTCGTGATGCTGGAGCCACCTTTATAACACGTTCATGGGTTGCCAAAAAGTTGCGAAGAAGTGAGGACTTCGTCAAAAGAAATTGGAATAAAACTTTGGATGAATGATGTGAAATGGATACAACCAAATCTGGGCGCCCAAATTTGCCACTCTCTCAGGAAACAAAGGACATCATTGAAAGCGGTACGCGTAAGCGGAAAAACAGCTGTGCTAAACTTTCTAGAGAGATCGAAGTGTTCAGAGGAAAGGTCGTTAGTGGTGAGATCACTCGACTGTACTGTCATAGACAAGGTTTAAAGCCTTGGCATGAACTTCCAAAGCCAAGAAAAACTCAACTTAACATCGATGACAGAATATGGTTTGCCCATTATCTTGAAGATTGGGATGTGGATGATTTCATGCATTTAGCTGTCTTCGATGAATTTTTTGTTTACGTAACACGTCGGCCTAACTACCAAAATGATCGAGTGTGGGTCACAAAACCAGATGAAATCGATGACAATGAACATTATCGCGAATTATTAAAAAGCAGGGCTGTGGAGTCGGTGATAAAATTTGCCGACTCCAACTCCGACTCCGACTCCAAAAATTTTAACATTCCGACTCCGACTCCGACTCCAGAAATCTGACTTGTATAATTACGACTCCGACTCCGACTCCGATGGAATGTTAAGGCCAAATTGATTACGATTAGCTTTATTAGGCCAATGGAGATTCATAAACAAGGCATTTCGTCACCACCACATGACTCATCAGGTTACTTAGTGGCTGTAACTATGCCTTAATGGCTTTTTTTCTCTTTATTCAAAAATTACAATAAATCCCAAAATACAAACTGATTGAAGCTTAAACGAAATAAGATTATTATTGGTTTAGCAAATTAATAAGATGTTTTTGTATTATTATAAACAACCGTAACAAAATGTACTAACCTAAACTGAATTTGTTCTTAAAAAAAGGATCGCTTCCATTAAATCTTCTTTCAGTGATGTTCTTAAGTCAGAGCGGATGATTTTAAGGGCTGAAAATAAGCGTTCTACACTAATTTGAGTAGGTGGCAAGGCCGTAACAGTCATAGAAGCATCTTGGACAATTTTGGGGTATTTAGCAATTGCTTCTTTTACAGTCACCTTTGATGAACGATCAATCTTTTCCACCTCCTCCAATGATTTATAGAAATTGATTTTGAATTTATCCAATGCACTCTGGGGGTGTTCCTCCTGTTCCAATTCCAATCGCCTTCGCTTTGATCGTTCTTGTCTGTCCAGATGTTTTCAAAATCTAATTCTTCATCAGAGCCTGAATTTGATGACGACGACGAAATCGTATGACTGCCATGAAGTGGCCCAACTACTGCCTCGGATTAATCATGACCATGATCTCGTAGACCTTCAATATGTATGGCTACATCACATAAGGCAGCTTTGGCTCTGATTTGCTGCGCTTCTGTTAATGTCACTCTGTACATGGCATCAACATATATAGCAGCCAAAAGAATATCATTGTCTAGCAGAAGCTTTTCTCTCTGTATCATCGAATTCCTTATATCATCGGCTAGTATGCCACCAGTTTGAGAAAGACGGAAAATAAGCGTCTTCCACTCCTTATAGAATAAGCCAGGAGTCAAATCATCTGATTGCAATTTTTTTGTCACGTTATAAGGATGGCGAAGTAAGCCCTCGAGTTGTTTTACCTGATCCCACTGAGCCTCAGTCATGATGATATCCGGGGAGGCCATGTCGCTAAGGAAAGGTTTTATTTCAAGAATCCGTTGAATCATCATGTATGTGCTGCCCCACCGAGTCGCTTGGTCCAAAATTGCTCCTTTGCCAGCTCGTCGCTTCAAAATAGAGTCTAGTTTTGGCGTTCTAGCTGTCACAGCAACTTTTCGTATTCTTCCAATGAGATTAGCTGCATGTTGTCCTTTCAAGCCATCGCGTATTGCCAACTGCAGTGTGTGGACACTGCAGCGCATATGATGGATTTTGGATATTCTTGCTACAGTATCCACAAATGAATCTAATGTATCGTGACTATCATGATCATCAACCACCATTACTTGTTCATTATCTTCAGAATAATCATCAACATAATCATCACTGTCTTCTGAATCTTCCACAACTTCTTTTTTGTTAAATTTTTCAAGTGTTTTCACCATGTTGGAAGCATTGTCCGTTACAATTGACAATACCTGGTCCTTTCTGATGTTAAAATCATTTAATACATCCATTAGTAGTTTTTCAAGATAATCACTGGTATGCTGTGCTTTAGTATCTCTTACTGCTAATGTCCGCGTGACTACTTCTTATTTATCATCGATAAAGCGAATATTAATTGCAAAATAGTTTACTCTATGGCGAGTACATGAGTCCATCTTTAAGAACAGGATTCGTCCTCGAAGACATTCTTTTAGTGCATGCTTCTGCTTTTGAGATTTTTCCATTATCATATTACGAATGTTGCCACGTTCTAATGAAATGCCAAGTATATTTGCCATTTCCCTATTCAGATTAGCAAAGGCCGGGGTTGAAAAAAATGTTAGAGGGAGAGAATTCTTTACAACCATTTCAATTATGCATGCTTTAAATTTGTCTGCTGTCATAGTCACTGTGACTTTTTCACTCATAAAATATTTTGTGACAGTAGTTTGACGAGAACTTGTGCTTGAATTGTCATCAGCCTTCTTCTTTCTTTCATCATCCTTTTCATTCACAATTTTGTAATCCTTTGGATGATGCCGTTGAAGGTGGCGTTTTAGATTTCCTGCTCTTGTTGGAGCATTGGATCCTTCACCTGAGAAGGCACTAATTTTGGCATCACATATTTTTTCCTGATCATCAGTGCCCTTTTGGCACTGACATACGTAATATTTTCCATCAGCAGTGAGTGAAAAATATTCAAAAACAGCAGATTTATACTTTTGATGTGACATTACGCTGTTATCATTACTTATCAAATTGAAATCTAAAAATCTGAAAAAGATTTAGGGTTGCTAGTACAAAATTTTTAAATTTCCTTATTATTAATTATGTTAATTAATTAATTATAATCCTTATTAATTATAAGCAACTATATTAATATATTATTTATATTTATATATTTATATATTATATATTATTTATATATTATATTATATATTAAAACATTAGGTTAAATCTATTTTATTCATAAAATTGAGCTAGGTCTAGGCCTAGGCTGCTATGGTTATAGTTGAAGGATTTGCACCGACTCCGACTCCGACTCCATCCAACTATGCACTTCCGACTCCGACTCCGACTCCACGACTCCGACTCCGACTCCACAGCCCTGTTAAAAAGTCCAGACTGTGTTGGTGTGTTTGTTTGACTCCGACTCCGACTCCACAGCCCTGTTAAAAAGTCCAGACTGTGTTGGTGTGTTTGTTTTGTTCACTGCAAAGAAGCTCATGTGGGTGCTGAAGCCAAATGGTCAGAGTTGGGATGGACAGTATTTTCGTCATATTATTCTATCCCAGCATGTGATTCCTTTTCTAAGAAACCCAAACAATGTTATGGATGTCGATCAGGTCACACTTCTGCACGATAAGGCCCCCTGCTTTAAGGCATTAGTCACTCAACAGTTGTTGCGGAACCATGAGATCGATTTCTTTGGAAATGAAGAATGGCCAGGAAATTCTCGTGACCTGAACGTCTGTGAACACATTGGATCAGTTATAAAGGTCAAGGTTGAATGTCTCTTGTTTCAAGAACCTGCAGCAAATCGATTTTCGAAGGATACAATGACGCAACACATTGAAACTGTTTTAGCAAATTTGCGTAACGATCAAGATCTATTCACGTCACTTTTGGCAAGCTACCCAAAGCGAATTCAGGCTGTCTTGGAAGCCAATGGCGGGAACACCAAGTTTTAATTGTTTTTCAGTAAATGTAGGATTAAATTCTCTTTTGTAAGGTATGTTTAGTTTTACTGTACCTCTAATGGTTTAGGCCATGGGCGGGGGTGCTAAGGTTTATTGGAGCCCCGTATGTGAATCAGTTTTATCATAACTCTATACTGAACGATGTCACTATTTTCTAATAAATGTGTTACTCAAGTTATATGGGTATTAGTGGCCATTTTGTGGTAAATATGGCCGCCATATTGTTTTTTATCAATTCTAGAGTTAAAATGATCATGAAATTATATTAGCCATGGCCCAAAACATAGAAAAGCATGTATTATTTGTATTTGCATGATGAATGGTTGTGAAGAAATGCTGAAAACTGATTTTCGGGTATATTTGTTATTTTATTTATTTGTTGGGTTCAAACTCCCAGCTGAGCCGTGAACGGCCAAATTCTAAAGGGCCAGTTCTACCTGAAGCCCAAGTTAAGCTAAATTAAAACTTACGGATTTGAGATCCTATTAGGTCCTACCTCACTGTAACCTCAGGGTTGCTGACTCGATGCGGGCCTACCTTAGACCTTTGTTACATGAATTTAATATAAACAAAAGGGGTACTATTTATGGTCTTCTTTCTCAACCTTGCAACAACAACGCAACCTGGACTATTGCACGATGCAACAATCTTGTATCTAAACAACCAAACTGAATTGCAAGAGAGCTCTCTAACCGACCACATCCTGTACGTACGACATCCCACAAACGAGTAGAAAGAACGCGCAGCGCCCCAAAATGATGCCAACAGTGTGACCAAACAATGATGCCACAAGAGCTCAAAAATGCTAGCTCTAAATTAAGTTAATTTTTCACTAACCTTACAATTATGAGATGGATATATTATACACCTTAACTTAATATATACAAGCAATGCTGCATCAATCAGCTTAGTCATCATATCGCCTTGGGACAACAATGGTTCTTCCTCTTCTAGATTTTCTAACACTCCCCACCGAAGAGGCATTGTTGGTCATTACCTTCTGCAAGGTTAGCCAAGCCTTCTCCATGAGGCTGGAACTCAAATGTTTCATCTTAACTATCTGTGTTTTTGCTGATTTCTAAAGCATAGAGTTTTTGTATAGGTCTCTTTAACTTTCCTCCTGAAGTCTTTACCAGTGCAGACCTAACTAAATTGTCTTTGCCACCAAACAACTCTTCAATTATGCCAAGCCTCCAGCATTGCCTTGGTCTTTCATCCCCAATCATTACCACTTCTTCCACCTTGATACAATTTGCATTGGAGCCCTTTACCTTGCCTGATGGGTAATAATTGAGTTCTGGCAAGTATTCCATCTGCCACCTCTTCCATAACTGATCTTGTAGCTCTTCAAGGTACCTGAACCGTCTGGTTAACTCTCCTTGAGTGCTCTGGATAGGCTGCAAGTCTTCTGGCACACTGGGGCTTGGTGTTAATCGTTTACCACAAAGAAAATGATTTGGTGTCAATGGCTCTGCATCCTGCATACTGTTGTAAAAAAAAGTGATAGGCCTACTGTTCACCATTGCTTCTACTTCACATAAAACAGTGCAGAATTCTTCTTTGCTCAAATGAGCATTAGCTAAAAGTTTCTTTAATGGACACTTTACACTTCTCACTAGCCTTTCCCAAAATCCTCCCCACCATGGTGCTCTCTCAACAATAAACTCCCACTGTACCCCTTGGTGTGAAAAGTAGGATTGGAATCCTTCCTCTTTTAGCAAGGACCAAATTTCTTGGAGTTCCTTTGCAGCCTTTTTGAAGGTTTTTGCATTATCCGATATGATTTTATTTGGGAAACCCCTTCTGTTCACAAACCTTTTAAAGGCCAAAAGAAATACATCACTACTTAAGTTGCTTACCAACTCCAAATGGATTGCTCTGGTGGTAGCACAGGTGAAAAGACATGTATAACCTTTGTTAGACTCCCCTCGCTCATACACATAGACTGGCCCTGCAAAGTCTACTCCCACTACATCAAATGGGGCAGTATAGACACACCGTTCTCTTGGAAGTGGAGCCACCTTTTCATAATAAGGCTTTGCACTCCAACGCTTGCAAACCACACATTTATGCACGACCTTTTTTAGTACTTGTCTAATTTTGGGAATCCAAAACTGTTGTCTGATCTCTATTATCACTTCTCTAACCCCAGCATGTAACAGCTTATGATGAGTATCCAGGATCAAAAGGTCCACAAAGTGCCCCCCAGAAGGTAGCAAAATTGGATGTCTTTTCTCCTCTGGAAGCCCAGAAAACTGTAGTCTACCTCGTACTCTCAATAAATCCTGATCCAAAAACACATCCAAACCCTTGAGCGCAGAATGTGTTGGTAGAACCTGTAATGGATGGCTGGTGAGCAATTCTCTCTCTTCACCAAATTTTTTCTTCTGCATATATACCACCCAGTATTTCCTGGCTTGCTGAATCTCATTACTGTTCAGAATTCCTTCCCTTCTTGTTTCTCCCTTAATGTTGTTGGTAAATCTATATACCCATGCTGTCACTCTTAACAATCTTTTCAGACTGCTAATGTCCTCAAGCCTCAATAGGGGGTCCTGCTGCATAACTTGACAACTGTTCACAGCGCATTTTCTCACCTCACTCACCCATGCTTCTTCAGCCTGGCATTCTCCTACAATAGGCTGATTAGAAGGCCAGTTTTCACTTCCAAGTTTTAGCCACTCTGGCCCATTCCACCACAAACTTGACTGCGCAAGATCTTTCACTGAAATTCCTGGTGTTGGTAAATCAGCAGGGTTTTGGGTGCCTGGACAATAGGGTGGATCGATTTTACATTTTTTTCGATTTCCATATTCTAATAGAGACAAAAACTTGCGCATGCATGAGAAAATAGCCTCTGCAAAATCTTAGCATAATAGGTAATCATCTTCTGCCCCCGGCAGAGCGATGAAAATCATATTTTAGTAGTCAAAAACGTATTTTTAAACCCTAGCCTAGGGTCATAAAATTTTGCGTGTGTGTTATTTCATGCCTAAGCAACGATATAAATGCTATGGGAAATATATAAATGCATTATTTAAGACAAAGAGCCGATCTGAAAATATGTATAATATACATATTTTCAGATCGGCTCTTTGTCTTAAATAATGCATTTATATATTTCCCATAGCATTTATATCGTTGCTTAGGCATGAAATAACACACACGCAAAATTTTATGACTCTAGGCTAGGGTTTAAAAATACGTTTTTGACTACTAAAATATGATTTTCATCGCTCTGCCGGGGGCAGAAGATGATTACCTATTAAGCTAGGATTTTGCAGAGGCTATTTTCTCATGCATGCGCAAGTTTTTGTCTCTATTAGAATATGGAAATCGAAAAAAATGTAAAATCGATCCACCCTACTGGACAATGCTTCCATTGCTTGGGATCTGTGTGCGCTTGAATTTCCTCCACCCTATTGGCAACAAATGGTTTCCATTTCCTTGCCTGGCTTCTTAACCAGTGCCAAACTATAGTGGAGTCTGTCCAATAATAGCTTGGAATTTCAGAGAGGGCCAAAGACTTTTGCACTATAACTGCAAGCCGACTAGCAATAACTGCACCCATCAATTCCAACCTTGGAACAGAAAGCCTTTTCAAGGGTGCTACTCTGCTCTTTGCAGCAACCAACCTGCAACTTACTTCCTCTTGCAATGCGCCTCTTATATAAATACAAGTTGCATAGGCTTCCTCACTTGCATCACAAAAGATGTGCAGCTCCAAATTGTCTGGACTATTGTTCAACTCTCCAAAGTACCATCTTGGGATTTCAATGTCTCCAAGATGTGCCAATTCTTTGAACCAATATTTCCACCTTACCACCATATGATCAGGTAACTCTTGGTCCCAACCAAGTCCAATTTCCCAGAGGCTCTGAAACCAAATTTTTGACTTTATCACAAATGGAGCCAGGAATCCAAGAGGATCAAAGACCTTTGAAGCCAAACTAAGAGCTGTACGTTTTGTCCACCTTGTCTCATTCTCAGCCAGCTCTACTAAAGATTTCCCATTGAAGGTAAACAAATCATCATCTTGCTGCCAAACAATGCCTAGCACCTTTGCGTCTATTGCCCACAACTCCTTAATACCAGAATCCTCAATACTTCTGCTGCATCAGGTACTACAGAGGAATGACTCATAAACTCTTGTAATTGCGAATGATTGGTCTGCCATTTTCTGAGCTCCATGCCAGCCTCCCTCATTATAGCTCTAGCTCCATGAATATCTGTTTAGCCATTTCTGTATTATCCACGGAACATAGCAAATCATCAACATAAAAATTTTTCCTTATGTGTTCAATAGTGTTAGGATAGACTTCAGAATATTTCTTAAAATGGTACTGCATAGTAGCTGCCAACAGAAATGGACTAGAGCTGAGGCCGAACAACACTGACTTCATTCTATATGCTTGAACCTTAGGTTCATTTTCCAACAAGTCTTTCGTGTCCACCCACAGATACCTTACTGCATCTCTGTCCTCTGGTTTTAACTTTATCTGCAAAAAGGCTTGCTTCACATCTGCAGTCAATGCTACTCTACCAAACCTGAATCTCAGTAACAAGGAAAATAAATCTGCATTTAAATTTGGCCCAGCATCCAAACAGTCATTCAAGGACACACCACCTTTGTCCTTGGCTGAGCCATCAAAAACTACCCTCAGTTTGGTGGTAGTTTTGTCTCGCCGTACCACTGCATGGTGTGGCAGATAATGTGCCTCCTGGCTCACCAGCTCACCTTGCACCCTTTCAGCATAGCCCTCCCTTACATAACTTAGGATGGCCTCATTGTATTCAATTAACAACTCCTCATTTTTTCTTAGCCTGTACAATGAAGTCTCCAACCTATGATTAGCTAGCTGAAGGTTTGAACCGGGTTTGCAAGAATCCTTCCATGGTAGGCCAACTTCATAGCAACCATCTCTAAACCCAATCCCTTTTTCAAATTGCTCTAAAACATCATTGTTCACTGTACTTGACTGTTTGTCCTTTATGCCAATGGATTCAAGTTCCCAAAACGCTTTCAAATGCCTTTCCAAACCATGGCTGTTCTCCTCAATCTTAACAAAAAGAGCCTTAATTTCCATTTCATTGCAATAGCTACCATGTAGCATCCAGCCTAGCTTACTTTCAATAGCTACTGGGCCTTGAGAAGTACGGACAATATTACCAGTGATGAAGTTCCAATACATAATAGTCAGCTCCAATCAAAAGACTAATATCTTCTGTTCCTTCAAACGTATTATTGCCCAAATTAATTCCTTTAACTTGCAATTCTTGGACACATGCCATATCTAAACAAGTAGTGACTGGAGCACAAAGTTCCTCAATCTCTACAGCTTGGACCTTGATAGTTGGACTTTGCGGTAACAACCCCTTAACCAAAACTTCTACCTTCTTAAATTTGGTTCGGTTTTGAACGGAACCCCCAAACCCAGAAATTCTTAAATTTTCCCTCTTAAGTTCTTTAAACTTCAATTTTCTGGAAATTCTGGTCTTAATAAAACTACACTGGCTACCACTATCAAACAACACTCTTACAGTAGCTTCTCCCTCATTCCCAATTAATAAGGCTGCAGTTGTTTGCAATAATCCCCCTTTACTTTTACTCCCTTGCATAGCAGTGGCATGTGCCACTGATGTCTCTACTTCTGGGGTAGGCCTACTAGGAGTGTTTTCACACAATAATGGCTGATGCCTACCATGACATTTTTTGCACAAAATTTTAAACTTACAAAACCTTGCTCTATGACCTTTCAAAAAACATTTAAAACATGCTGTGGACTTAGTTACCCTGTCCTTTCTCTCCTCAAGGGGTAAAGCCTCAGCCACCTCACATTTATATGACTTGTGGTTGCCTTCGCAAAATATGCATTCCTTGATTCCCTTTAATTTATTCTCAGAGGATGCATGTAGAGCTGACACTGTACCTGGGCTATTCCTTTTTGTGGAAACTTTGGTGCTGTGCCTGCCTTTGTCCCCTTGTTTACCATCCCACTGTGCAAACTCAACTCCCTCTCGTCTTGCTAATTCTGTGCCTAAAAGACTTAACATCTGCTGAAGGGGAATGTACACATGTTCTGCAGAGTGTCCCCTACTTAATTCAAGCAAAATTGAGCTAGGCAATTTAGACTCCAGTGTAGGAACCAACATTATACCATACCTTTCCATTCCTACACCCAAGTTGTCCAGGGACCTAGTTCTAATTTCAAATTCATCATATAACTGCCGTAACTCCTTGACACTATTAGGATTATTAACAGGAGGTATAGCTAAAAGTGCACGGAGGTGGCTTTTAATTAAGATCTCTGGCTTATCAAACCGTTTCTTTAATATATCCCAAGCCACATTATAATTAGCCTCTGTTAATGCTAATCCTGCTATAGTCTTTGCTGCCTCCCCTTCCAAGAGGGACCGCAAATAATTAAACTTCTCCACGGCACTTAACACTTGACTAGAATGAACTGCTGATTGAAAACTGTCTGCCCATCCTTGCCATTCCTGAATACTCCCAGAAAATTAACCAAACCGGTAAAATGTAGGCCAAAACAACGACAGACGACTGGCCAAGTTTCGCAATTGGGCGACCAAACTTTTTACCCTGGGACCTTAATTCAATAATACTCCCAAAATTAACCAAACCGGTAAAATGTAGGCCAAAACAACGACAGACGACTGGCCAAGTTTCGCAATTGGGCGACCAAACTTTTTACCCTGGGACCTTAATTCAATAATACTCAACCCGTTTAGGCCTAACTTGGGCTACAATTTGCACAATCAGAACTTTGCCGAAAAATAGTCACTGACTCAGTCTTGGGGTAGAATCCGGTTCTGAAGGACCATGTTATTTTATTTATTTGTTGGTTTCAAAATCCCAGCTGAGCCGTGAACGGCCAAATTCTAAAGGGCCAGTTCTACCTACAGCCCAAGTTAGGCTAAAATTAAAACTTACGGATTTGAGATCCTATTAGGTCCTACCTCACTGTAACCTCAGGGTTGCTGACTCGATGCGGGCCTACCTTAGACCTTTGTTACATGAATTTAATATAAACAAAAGGGGTACTATTTATGGTCTTCTTTCTCAACCTTGCAACAACAACGCAACCTGGACTATTGCACGATGCAACAATCTTGTATCTAAACAACCAAACTGAATTGCAAGAGAGCTCTCTAACCGACCACACCCTGTACGTACGACATTCCACAAACGAGTAGAAAGAACGCGCAGCGCCCCAAAATGATGCCAACTGTGTGACCAAACAATGATGCCACAAGAGCTCAAAAATGCTAGCTCTAAATTAAGTTAATTTTTCACTAACCTTACAATTATGAGATGGATATATATACACCTTAACTTAATATATACAAGCAATGCTGCATCAATCAGCTTAGTCATCATATCGCCTTGGGACAACAATGGTTCTTCCTCTTCTAGATTTTCTAACAATATTTTCGTATTCTTGGTGGCCATCTTGTATATCTCAAATTGCCCAAGGGTGTAACCTCCACACACCGCTGGATCTCATTATATACACTAGGGCGGATCGAAAATGAGGTTTTTAAACCTTTTTTCGAAATTCAAATATGGCTAGTGCGGAAAATATGTGGGTGCTATAGATAATGACTGTGCATAAATATTAGTCCTGCGAAATTATATCTTCAGGTGCCACAAAGCCGTCGAAAAAAGTGAAATATAATGATTTTCTTATATTCTGCATTAGTACAATAACTGAAACTTACTTGTTATTATTATATATTAAGTGTTCCAATTACCAAAATAGTTACTGAATTACGCAGCTCTTAGTTTATTTAGATCAATGTTCTTTTGATTAATGATCTAAATAATCCAGAACTCACCACGAGGAGGTGGCTGCGTGTCGAGCTCCACCCATGCCCTCCCAACCACCCATGCTTGCGCATGTTTTTTTCTATTAACGTTTTATTTAAACTTTATATTCAGCTTTACTTTCGAATGATGGCATTTTTTTACGTGACTGAAGTGTTGATCTTATGAAGCCATCTCGCGCGTTCAATCCAAATACTTTTGATGATGCTTCAGTCACTAATTTTACCATTCTTTCTACTACTTGTGTATGACAAGGGAATTTCTCGAATGGAGGGGTACTCTTGTTTTCTATGAATTCTTCAATCTCATTTTCTGTCAGGTGTCTTGTCACAGGTGGTTCAGTGACAATGCATTTTTGCCAATTAATTAAATCAGTATAATCAGTAGCTTCAAATTGAATAACAGGTACTGTGAAACGCCTCACAACTTTTTCCTTGTTTGTTTGCCTTGCTTTCTTTATTCGCCTCCACGCTAATTCTCTTATGGCGCTGCGGTCATCATGAATCATTGATGCTAGAATATTTTCTGGATTTGCAAAAAATGCATTTCTTTGTATGACAGGGTTTACAATATCCTTTACTTCGTCATTCAGTGTTCTTGTTAGTTCAATAGTTTTGAAAACATGTTTTGAGCCATTGACAAAAGACGTACTTTGCTTAATAGAAAACCACATTGGGATGTAGACCTTCATTATAAAAGAAGCAATGTTCATGAGGTTCTCAGATGGACTTACAGTTGAAACGTATAGACGAAGCAAACGATTTGCTGTAGTCAGCCATCGTGAATGTGCCATTTTGCCTGGACTACGATGAGCAAGATCTGGAGAGCAATATCCCTTTGTTATGGCCTGATGAATATCAATTAGATATTTTTGGTCGGTGCTAAGATCTTCACAGTCTACAGTTGGTTCCTCAGCATCAATCCTTTCAAACTCGACAATAGGAAGACTCTCACAGTTCTCTAATTCCCTGCCAATAGGACCGGTGAATCCGCGGGGGCCAGATGTTTTTCCATCCAGCTTTGCAACTAAATGGCGTAATGGCAATTCATTGGCATGGAGCTGGCACACTAAATGTTGAACTGGCTTCTTCAGCTTCAATTCTATAAGCCTTATAACGCCTCCCTTTTCTCCAGTGTTGACTGCTGCACCATCGCATCCAATGGCAACAAGGTTTTCCAGGTTCATGTCATTATTTCCAATATACTCAAACATTCCTTTACATATTTCTTCAGCTGATCCAGAATTCACAGAATAATGGCCCAAATAATCTGAACCAGGTTCTCTCACTAAAGTGATATGTTCTTCTGTTACCTTCTTCTGATATACTTTGGACTCTTTTTTTTCTTGGAAGAGTGTAGAATCTTTTCGACCATCAAAATAGATTCCTCTGATTGGGACCTGATTTTGATCCTTCATAATTTCTGATCTCTTCTTTTGTCTTTCTCTTCTGATTTTACTCCTATCCACTACTTCAGATGTATTGTCAATAGAAACTTCTCCAATATCTTGCAATACTGCACTAACAATGAATGCTGCAGCTCGATCTGAAACTGCAGTCCTGTCACAAGCAGTAGCCACTGAAGGTAGATTTGTAGTTTTCCTTTTCTTGAATAATTGTTCTTCAGGTTGTTCGAGCTTTCTCTTCGAGCTAACTGGCTCTGGAAATGTATCGTCTGATATTTCGCCAGATTCACTTTCACTATTTGATGTCGATGATGATAATTCAACATTTGTATCCTGCAATTTCTCCTGTGAAGATTCTTTGGTGAGCCTCACAGCTTCTTTTTGCTTTCTTAGCAACGTAGATGCTTTTTTCTTTGAGAGTGTAATATCTACTCTATCAATAAACAGTTTTCTTTCACTCCTTTGATCTAAGAGGAACGTCACTTCTTCCTTTGGAACCGTTTTTTCTTTGGGACAAGAACATTGTGTTAGTACTTTGCACTTGCACGCTGCAATGTCAAAAAGTTTCGTGTGTGCTTCTTTTTTGAACATATCAATCTTTGCTTTGTAAGTTTCAGAATTTTTTCTGCTTTGGTATGGCTTCATAATGACACGATACTTTTCGTGGTAGCTTCTGAACATTGTTTCAATTCGCCTGTCTGACAGAATTGGGACGGAAGCACTTTCCCAAATTGTTTTCAATTTATCAACAACTTGTTCTAATATTTGAGATATTGAAGGATCTTTATTAGTATTCTGTTTCAAATCGTTTCTTACAAACAAGTAATATTTAAAAACTCCTTCGTAAGTAGGAAGATTCCTGTGCCACAAATCTTCCCCCATACCAAACATGGGGCACTCAGTTGAGGCCCTGGTTGATTTTGCACAAACTCGAGACATTTTGAAAGTATACAAATCTGAAAAAGAAAGAGCTAATATCAATTATACGTTAATTTCAGTTAATAGTACATGGCAAACTTAGGGCAACACAATACAGAAATGCAAAATATATAAGAAATATAGTTTAGACTATCTGAGTAACGCCAACAACAGAACACCCACCTGCTACGAGAGCGACAGCTACACTGAACCGAGGTACTCACGTGACAGCTGAGTGAGCTGACTATAGAAAACTGTTTTTAGAGAATAGAAACTTTTTTTAAAGGTTGACTGAGCTATTTTATACAAGTGTGAATAAATTCTTGTCTATTGTGCATCGTGGACTCTTCTGTAATTATTGGTTAAAATCTGCTTTTTTCAATTTTTTTCAATATGAAGGTCATTGTGGCACTGAAGATATTAATGTTATGATTTTAAATTTATACCAGCTTATTTCCTCACTACTCCACACATTTTCCACACTAGCCAATTTGAAAAATCGAAAAATGAGTTTTTCACTCCGCCCTAAGATAAATAATCAGCAGAGAAAAAACTTTAACGGAAAATTTTGGGTCAGGACAAAAATCCTGGGTTGGCTTCCAGACTAAAGTGCCGGGAAGAACAAGGCGAGAATGGTCTGGAGCTGAAAACGTATTTAGAAGCTACAGACACTGAGAAGTATCATAAGCTCTGGAACAAAGGTATAAGATGCTAGATGCCGAAACTCGCTTTCACCGCTCACCCAGAATAATTATTTTCATACATAAGATATAGCTGTCGTGACTATTTAAAAGTTTTCTCAATCATCGTCATCGTGTGTGTGTGTGGTGTGTGTGTGTGTGTGTGCGTGTTGTGTGTGTGTCCGTGTGTTGTGGAAGATGCATGATGCCATGAAGCACAATGTTTAAAAACTCAAAGTTTGAGAAGTATTTTGTACATGTTTAATTTTATTGAATTTTTCATGGCTTATAATTAGAAGCTATTTTGTAAAATTATTGTATTATAGGTTACACAACATAAAGTATTTGCAGAGTTTTGATTATTATTTTGATCAATAGTAGCCTGTATGGAGTTTATTTGTTCTTATGTTCATATATAAATTCTGTCAATAGGATTTTGGGGATGAACTGTGCTCTCGCACTAGCCTACGAATAACTGCCCTAAACGTAACAGGCGGTAATAATGCAAAAGAGATGTTTGAAAAGTGAACAAATTTGCGTTTTGCGTGCACCCGGCGATAGGTTGTCCGCAGTGAAAAGTTTGTCAAAGAATTTTTATCATATCATATAGCTATACACGTGGATGAGTTTAGGGAAAAACAGAAAGAATCGCGAAAATAGGCTGTTAAAATATCATTCATATATTAGCATTATAAAAACTAGATGGTCCTACGAGCGTGAAGTATGTGAACTTTTATTTGGGGCTCATGTTTGTTCATGTAATTTAGGACGCTACAAACATATTATCTGTTTGTAGGGGTGATCTCTGTTGTGCGGTTTTGGGGTATTTAGGCTAGAATGATTCCCTTTATTCTCAAATATACATTGTAAAAGAGCATGAAGCTGACATTCTACCAGAAATTCTAATACTTTTATAACTCACAGATTACTAAGTGTGTCTTGATAGGGAGATTCTCAAGTCGTTCCGTTTCCGTCTACATTTTAATTTTATTTATCTATTTATTTATTTTTCTAGCGTTGTACGATTGTTTGTTAAGACTCATACTATGCCGTTACACGCTCATATGCGTGTGTATTCAAATTCTAACATTCCCAACCCTTATCAACCCCTACCAGTGACGGCTGATGGTCAGGTACAGTAGGGAGGCCCAAAATTGCCTATAATATTTGCAATATAAATATACTAGATTACAAGGTGTTAGATACCATACTTTCGGCATGTCACAATAATGTAGAATTAATACTATCAATAAAATCCTCTCTCATAGTATATAGTGATAAAAACAGAGGAGGTTCGATCCCCCATGTCTTGACTGAAAAGCCGCCTCTGACGGCTTGTGAAGAATGGATTACTCTATGCGAAAATTTCATTCATAAAGTAGTACTATTTCTATTTTCCTTGCCTTGCTAAGTTCTTTCTTTCTTCAGTGTATGTAAATATATATAAATGAGACGGTGTGCTGCAGAGGGGTCGTCTGTAGGTCGACCCTGAACCATCGTTCGAAGATAATATATATATATATATATATATATATACCCTCGTTAACCTCGTTGATGTTCCGTGTGATGGCCTCTCTTCACACGAAGGTCAAGCTGGTGGTCCAGCCTCTAGGCCTGGCTTGGTGCAGGAGCGAGTTGCTTTCTTGCGCTCTGCACCATACATAGCCAGGTACACCGGGCTCATCTGGTACCATCCTGAGGCAGGCATCTAGTCTTCTCTTGAAGACTTCAACTTTGACCCCTGCAGCGTTTCTGAGGTCCTTTGAAAGCTGGTTTAAAAGTCTTGGCTTCCTGACAACCAAACTATTTTCCTTCAGTGTTGAAGAGGTCCCTTGTTGAGCCTTTAATTTGGAAACACTGCACATCCTGTCTTTCCTATTTTCCAGTGTTGTTTGAATGGTAATTGGGCTTAGTTTGGGATTTGGTACCAATTTTTCGATCATTCTCCATATGTAGATTATGATATACAGTACCTCTCTCTTCTTCTTTCCAGGGAGTAGAAATTTAGTTTATGTAGTCTTTCCGAGTAGCTGAGCTCTTTGCAGCCATCAATCCTTGCTGTGAAATGTCTCTGAGTTTCTTCTAGTCTATTAGTTTCTTCCTTTTTATACGGGTACGTCAAGACTGAGCAGTATTCAAGTTCTGCTATAATCAGTGTCTTTAGTAGGGGAATCATTACTGTCCGTCCCTTCTTTTAAACGTTCGTACTACTTGTCCCGCGACTCTTTTTGCTTTATTTATCGCTATCTGATTTTGTGTTTAGAATTTCACATCATCGGTCATTATTACCCAGATCGAACGCTTTCGTTTTTCTCTGAATTTCTCCGTCTATATGGGGCATAATATTCAATCTGTTTAAGTTCCTTATTTCTACCATATCTCAAGAGCTGAAATTTCTCGGTGTTAAATGTCATGTTGTCTTCTGACCATTTATATATTTTGTTCGTATCCCTCTGCAAGGCCTCCACTTCATTTACATCGCTGATTTTTCTGCTGATCATTGTATCGTCTGCAAAGGATGTTACTATACTGCTAGTGTTTACTTCACTGTCTATATCTGTTAGCATTATAATGAACAGGAGTGATGCCCAGTACTGTACCTCGTGGTACTGAGCTGCGTGAAATGAAAATAAGTTTTAAACTACTGTTACTACTGCTACTACTAGTACTACTACTACTACTACTAATAATAATAATAATAATACATGTTCCTCCTACACCCAACTTATAACTTGCATCAGATAAATGGTGTCGATTCTGTGGAAGAATGAGTAGAAATCAACCACAGACATAAGAAATTATTATATATATATGTATATATATATATATATATATATATATATATATATATATATATATATATATATATATATATATATATACTGTATATATATCATATATAAAGATATCATAGAGAATATGACAGTAAACTGTAAAGACTGGACGTAAAAAATAGAGTTAATTCATCGGCATATGCAAATTAAAGTTTGGTGCGTCTCAATGATGCTAGCTGTTATAGAAATGGCTGTCTTGGGTCTGGAACATCGATCAAAATTTATGCGTTATATTTGCTGAACAATGATATTCTTTTAATCACTAGCTGGTAACTAGCTAACTAATTTTAGATAGTACCGATAGGAATGTGTGATACAAAGGCAATGAGTAACTAACCAGGCTGATAAAATTCATATATTTTACTACATTTATATATCTGCATATTGCAGGTGTTAGAAATCGTAAAATAGTTTGGTGTGACTTCTGCTTCAGGGGAAAGATTAGTGGATTTAGGAATGTTTTGAAAGAAGTTGTAATAAACAGGCGTGGGCTAGCCCCGGTTTGTTGCACAAAGCGACCAGAATTTGCAGAGAATGCAACTTTCAAGTTTGATTAAATAATCATCTCTGGGAAGCGACCGTACAGTGAAAGATCTTTGTTGCAATTATTATTGAAGATATGTATTCAATTACTTTAGTGGTATTGCTCCATTAAAGACTGGGCGATATTTTTTAGGCAACAATCTTTGTTCAACAATCCTAATATGTGGACGCAAGCAAATCGCTCTAATCCTTTTTCTCCAAAAGATGTTCTAATTGAATTATACAATATGCGTAAGGGATAGGAGGTGAAAGTATATAAAACAACTCGTTTCATCAGAATCTGCGAATAGAATTAGGGCCACAATGGTGGAATGGAAAAATTAACGTCTATTCGTTCTCAGATCTTTTGATGGAATAACTGATTCGAGGTAAAAGTTGATTAAATGTATTTTAATACAGGTTAAATACCAGAGTATGCCCTGTAAAACCCACAAGTCGTTTTCTATTCATTGAATATATTAAGAAAGTTGTTTATTGGTACAAACCTACTTATCTGGTTTTATTTATATATATATATATCTATATTTGTTTGTGTGTGTCTATATTATATATTGCTAATGGTATGATGATGTTGATAAAGTTAATAGGACCATAGGAAAATATGAGCATGAAACAGCGTAGTGATCGCTACTTTCCTTTATACCTACGTTAAAAGATTGCGTTTCCAACTGTTATGAAGGAAATCTAATGTTTAATTTAAATAATCTTGTTCATAAATAATAATAATGATAATAATAATAATGTTTAAGTGGGTGTTTAGAGACAAAATTGATGATTCCGAATCTACTCAAATATGCATGACTAGGCCGTTTTCTTTGAAGAAACTTGACTTAATTAGTGATATAAATGGATGAATTAGTGCGAGCATTTCTTTAAATTTATCTTACACATATATAGCATAGAATAGCAGTTACAGGTTAACTGGATGAACTATATGACAATGAAGGAAGACATCGAAATTTGAATTTCTGAGATATAAATTGCAAAGATATACAGGGTGAGTCAAAAGTCTCCATACATAGGCAAAATGGTCATGATAAATAAATGATTATTTATTTTTTATTTTTTTGCAGGTGATGTGCTGAGATGCCTTTGTCCCACGAAGAGCGTTAGAGATCATTCTTCTGGCAGGATCAGGAAGCTGTCGCAAGGTTACCGAGGATTTTAACAGGAGACACGCCCCCGGCACGCACATCACACACGACACCGTCACCAAACTTATTGAGAAGTTCAAGAAGACTGGAAGTGTTGCAGAGCAACCGAGAAGTGGCCTTCCACGAACAGCCACCGATGAAGGCACAGCGACCATGGTGCTGGCAGCGTTCGCAAAGAGTCCCCAAAAAAGCACTCGACGGATGTCTGCAGAATGCGCTGTCAGGCAAAGGAGTATCGTCCGCATTATGAAAGAGCACAGATGGCATCCGTACAAAATGCAAATATTGCAGTATCTTAGCGAAGACGACCCAGAAAGGCGTCTGGAATTCTGTGAATGGGCAAGAACAGAAGTGGACGAAGACACGGAGTTCTCGGCTGGCATCCTGTTTTCAGATGAAGCCAACTTTTATGTTCATGGAGACGTTAATCGTCAAAACGTACGTTATTGGAGTGATGACAACCCGCACTGGATGAGTCCCTCAAAGACGCAAGGCGGTAGAAAAGTGATGGTGTGGTGCGGGATATGGGGCAACACAATTGTTGGCCCTTTTTTCATTGACACCAATCTGAATGCCGAAATGTATCTAAACATGCCGTAAGACAGTCATGCCGTCCCTACTGAACGGGGACAGGGGATTTCCAGCGTACTTTCAGCAAGACGGGGCGCCACCCCATTACGGTATCTGCGTGCGCCAGTGGCTGGATCAGCAGTTTCCGGGTCACTGGATTGACCGCCGTGGTCCCGTGGAGTGGGCCTCCGAGGTCCCCAGACCTCACCCCCCCTTGATTTTTACTTGTGGGGGCACTTGAAGGCCATGGTGTACCAGGTGAAAATACAAAACACGGACCACCTAAAGGAACGAATTCGTGATGCGTGCGCACGCATAACACCAGACGTGTTAACACACGTTTGCCATGACTGGGGGGAACGCATCCGTATGTGCATTCAGTGTAATGGTGCTCACATAGAGCATATTTTGTGACTTACAAGTGATTGCATAATAAAGTGACCATTTTGCCTATGTATGGAGACTTTTGACTCACCCTGTATACTAGGTTCCCCGCATTATAAAAGATGGCCTGCTTACAGCTGCTATCTCGGGAATATGAATATATAATAATATATAGTAGATAATTTATGGTCAGTAATTGGTAATAATAATAATAACTATTTCTCGTTACAGCTTATGCACTAGAAAAAATTACGTACGTTCAAAATAGTTTATTATTAATTAGTTTGGAAAATAATATCCCGGTACATTTTATTTGGCAAGATTGGGGACTGATTTGCCAATTGTAGTTATCGTACTTAATGTGCGTAAAGAATTATACAACTTCAGTAAACTTATCAATATATATATATATATATATTATATATATATATATATAACGATAAACAAATAATAATAATGTTTAAGCTGGTAATTGAAGATAAATGACAGTGGTGTTGATTAAACGTTTATATGTCAGTCTATCTGCATAATAGTGTAGAATAAATTAATTTAAAATTAATTAGGAAAGGCCAAAGTTACCCCTTTAATTGAAAATAAAATGTAGTTTATTTTAATTTTATTTAATATTTTTATTTAGTTTCATATAATACAAATATTAATTCAGAATTTGAATAGTACATAGACTGTTATTAGTCTGATTTTTGTAACACCTATATTTAACCTGAAGAAAAAAACGAATATGTTCGTATAGCTATACGATAAAAATGGTTCCGAGAACACAACACAAATTGCTGTATGTTTTGACCCGTATGTTATGATCCTCTCGTATATATCTATTAAGGCCCTTTTTCAAATATTTATTTAAAGTTTTCTTCTGTTCAGTCTCTATTGTTTAAGGGTTATAAGGTTTAAAATTGAATGTCAAGCTCTGTAGTCATAAGGCGACTCTGCTATTTAGTTTTACCTGTAAAGTACGTATATATTATATATATATATATACTCTATATACAGAATATGAGTCTGATATGTGAGAATATTGCCCGCCCTGCAGCTAAAACTTGCGGGGCCAGGAACACGACGGAACGCACCGGAACGTGCCGGAACGCTGCGCAGAAAGTGCCTTTTTTCGTACTCGAATGTTTGTTTGTTTGTTTTTGTCTGTTTTTGTTTGTTTTTGTTTCATGAAGGACCGTGAAAGAACCCAAGGAGGAATTGTTTTAATTTTTTCCCAAGGAAGAGGGGGCCCCAGCAAGGAGCCATCAAGGGACAAACCCCCAAATGCCCCTCATTAAGGACGGTGAGGCCCCATAAATGAGTAAGGAACTTAAGGAAGGGGGCCCCTTCATATCGGAGTCCAAGGCCTCCAAGACCCTCTCCATGGGCAAGTTTCAAAGCGCCCAATTTCCTCTCCCCCAAATGCCATCATACTACTAAGAATGACCGGATTTCTGGCAAACATGGCTTCAACCTTTCCAAGCACCTGCCTTTTGATAACCAACGGACGAAGTTGTAAAGAAGTAACGTTCCATATTCAGACTCATATTCTTCTGCTAATCCTGCAAATTGACGTTTGTTGAGAGGGCTGCAATTGATGTAATTCACGATTTTCACAACTTTATCTATCAGGTCTTCCAGTGGTTTGATCTTTCACAAAGCTTTCACAACCACCAGCGCCTCTTGATGAAGAATTCGGTGAAAATGTATGCTGTCATGGCCCAGCCACTAGTGAATGAAACTGACGAAACTTCTCTTTCGTACCACCATCGAAGTGCATCCATCTGCAATCACAGATAATTTTATTTATATATATATATTATATATATATATATATATATATATCTCAGTGGCGGATGGTGACTGTGTGAATTGGGTGTGCGGAATATCATGTGGAGTAAAACTAATAACTGAAATTCATGTTAAATTAGTTATTAATAAATCTTAATAGTACTATGGTAAGCATACGCAATCCACCTTCTCAATATTACACAGAAAACTTGGAGAATTTAGGTGAACTGTAAAAAATCTAACACCAATTTCGTACGGGCTCCTTTAAGCATCGAACTTATTTACACATAAACTCAAATCTTCTTTTTGGAGAAAAATAGTGAGCAATAACGTCCTCATTTAAGGAACTTCTTTGCTTCACATGTATTAGCAGTGTAATATGTTAAGCATATGAACATAACTAATCCACGCTCTTAAGAATAAACAAAGCACTGGAAGAAATAGGTGAACCTTAACTTCAAAAGTAAAAACAAAAAACTAACACCAATTTCCGACAGCATCCTTTCAACCGACTTTATTTATACATAAACTCAAGTCTTCTTTTCTGAGAAGAAAAGTGAGCAATAACATCATCATAAAAGGAACTTCTTTGCTTCAAGTCTATTAGCAGCCCTTTTTCTATCGAAAGCAAACTAAACCCACATAGCCTTTCCTGCCCTTGTGTCCCCCTGTAGCATGTGTTTATTCGTTTTAGGGCCGAGAAAAAACGTTCTACTGAAGCAGTGGTACTTGGAATTGTTAAGATCAATTCTGCTAGTTTATAGACTTCTTTGAATCCGCAGCTGAGTTGATTCACTGTCATTTTGTTCATTAGTTCATGAACATGTTTGCCCGAGAACTCTGAACTTGAATAGAGTACCATGAGTTCATTCTTGAGAGGCACATACTCAAACAGTGTTCCATAAAAATCTCTTACTTTGTTCAGTCGGTTATCTGAGAAGCTTACCTTGCACTCTTCATATTTTTCAGGGGCAAGAAGGTGAAAAAACTCTAATTTAGCGAGAGAAGAATGTCTAGTGTGAATCTGATCAATGATGCTATTCATGATCTTGCAAAACAACTGGTGATAAGCATCTTTTCCGTCATTTTCTATCTCTCGTCTGCATCTTTTAGGCTGTGGATCATGGAGCTCATCTTTTTCAGACACAACCGAAAGCCATAGCTCTTCAAAACTGTGATCCTTATCATATTTCAGTTGTTGTATAACGTCACTTATTTTCTTACTACAGTACAGCACATCAAATGTTTCACTCTGTAATATATTGTACAAAACATCAATATACCCAAACACTTTTGAAAAAATCGCAAGGAACAATATTGTTTGAAAATCTTCCAAGAATGACAAGAATCCCCGTGCTTTTACTACTGCATCCGTGTCCCAATCTGCAGAATTTTCGATTACATCCTTGAAGAAATCAGTAAGACTGCTTCTGTAACTTTTCACAGTATTTACTAAACGAGATGTGAAGTTCCGTCTCGTTGGAGCAACAGAGAGCAATCTTCTGGAAACAAATTCATTTAAAGCATGTACTCTTTTAGAAGACTTGGAAAAATAAACAGCTACTCCACTCAGAATTTGGAAAAAGTGTTTGCACTATTTGATACTGGAAAGGCTTTGCTGTAAAACTAGATTCAGCACATGAGCATAGCAATGCGTAAAAATGGCAAGAGGATAAGCTTCAGTGACTTTTTTCTGCAAGCCATTTACATGTCCACTCATTACACATGCTCCGTCATAAGTCTGTCCAACTAACTTGCTTTCGATCTGATATTCTTCAACTATGTTCACTACATGCTTAAACAGGCCACCAGAGGTTCTGTCGCTACTAACATCAGTAAATCCACTGAATCTTTCATATACTTTACCTTCATGAACAAAACTTAAAACTGTTGAGAGCTGTGATTTTGACGTGACATCTAAGGTTTCATCAAGCATTATAGAAAGGAATCTTGCTGAATCAATTTCCTTTTTTATATTGTCTCTCATTACAGAGGCTATAGCTTTGATTATGTCATTTTGCACAGTAGGAGAAGTTCCCTGAAACACAGTGGATGTATTTAAATGATTATCTAGAAGAGAATCATACTCCCGAAGCAATTCTAGAATTTCTATGTAATTTCCTCTGTTCACAGAAGTTGAAGCCTCATCATGACCTCGCAGAGGAAGTTCTTGCTTAGCAAGCTAGCATATTGCATCAATAAGCCGTTTTAGAATTTCTCTGTTCTTCTTTACTTGTTCATTGTGTCTGCTTACTTCATGTGCCTTTTGCTTATCAATTAATGTGTCAATTCTTTGCTTGCCAAACATTTTATGGCTAAGAAAAGACTGAACATGGCTTTGCGATCTCTCATGTTTCTGCTGAGCAGCAGACAGATGATTGAGATCAGAATATCCCTGTTTACTCCAGATATTATTCTCTTTTGAGAACAATAAACATGGCCAACAGAAAAGTTTAGAACGCTCTTCACAACCAGTCAGCCACTCAACAGATTTATACTAAGAAACTGAAAAATGCCTTGTATATCCAGACTTTTTATCTTTGTGTTGACTAATCAAGTTTGGGAGTGCTGGACATGGCCTTCCTTCCTCTAACACTTTCAACTTGTCCTCATAACTAAGTGTTGAAAAAAAGAGTGCTTAATATACTTTGTACAGTGCTTGGCATGGTTATGGAAGGGACAAAAAAGTAATATGTCAGTACTGGATAGAAAGACTTTCGCCTATGAGCTCTGACTGGAAACTGACAGTCACTGACTCGCTCGCTGAGAAGCCGTCTGACGCGGGCCATGGCAACATAAGCCCCGCCCACTTTACCATATATGGAGGGTGTTCTGTCCACAGACCGCACACTCTCCGCTCTGATCCCTCGCTCTCTCTCTCTTTTCCATTTGATTTGGCATGGGGTAAACATAAATTTATATTCCCATAGTAGGGGAGAATATATATATATATATATATATATATATAATATATATATATATATATATATCGCCGCACCGCAATACTGAAATTTCGCACCTCAAACAAGCTCTAGGGACGCTTCTATCGCTCAGTACAAAAATTTTACCGAATGGTTGTGAACACAATCCGAACAGCTGAATTGAAGTAGCTCATTTCTCATCCCGACTAGTGTAACAGTCGTGCGCGGAATTAAGGGTTAGGGCATCTTTTTCGTCTCGACTAAAGTTGAGAGAGGGAAACAAAGGGTTAAATTAAATATTAATTTACAGAAAATCTATTGGGTGTGCGGCAAATAACATTACTGTTTATTCCATAACCAATGGTAAGTAATAATGAATGTTGGAACCACAGTGAGAACAAATACATTCGCTGGTAGCGTTTAACGTGTTTAGATTTAATTTTTAATTTAGATCAACGATCAGCTGCGATATAATACTGAAAATATGCAAGACGTAGTGGCTAAAAAGAACACTATTTACTCATTCATTTACATGTCAAGAGTTATTATTCTTACCCGTTGCAAAACCAACAATTCGGTGTTTGTCCACATTATTCTCTTGAAAGAACTTAATGATACATTTAGCCAGATCTTCACCAGTAGTTGTATCATGAAGAGGGATGGACCCAGCATATTCAGTGCGCACTGATTCATAAAAGACCATTCGAAGAACAGTGCGATTTGAGCAATGGAACCACGTCTGTTGATTCATCAACGGCAAAATAAAAATATGGCACAGAAGAAAGATCTTTTATTATTTGCTGATGAATATCATTCATCATTTCCACCTACTCAATCGTAGACAGTACAAGCAGAAAGGGGCATCGATTTGATACGTTTGATCACAGTATCTTTTTCTTTTATTCCATCTAACAAATCTTCGCACACAGTAGCCATTGTGGACTTCAAAGCATCACCACTTATGAAAGGTTGACAGTTTCGAATGAGCTCTAGAGATACAGAGTAACTAGCACGAAGGAGATAGGAGCCACCAGAAGACCAGTTTTGAAGGAATTGAATTTGAGAACGAGATTTTTCAGCCAAGTTTTCAACCTTTTGCAAACAATTGACTGGTAGATGACACGTCGGTTTTCATTGATGGTCGATAATCGCGAATTGTTTCCATTCAGGATTCACTTTTCGATTTCCTTCACAAAACTTTCGCTTCTTATTCTTACTTGTAATCGCCATACTATAATAACTTTTTTTATTTGAACTTCAATATCTCTTACTACTGGTAACTTTATTAACTTTGTATCTTCTAATAAAGATCTACTATGCATCTGAAACAAAAACAAGATATCATTATGGAAGTACAATAAACAGTCATGGGTCCCCGACACATGCTTTAGTATCTCGTTATTACCATATCTTAGAATTTGGAATTTTCCTTTGTTGAACATCATACTGTTGTCTTCAGCCAGCTTGAATAATGTTTCAATGCCATTTTGTAATTTTTCTATGTCACCTTCGTTTCATATTTCCTTGTTATTATCTTTTTGACATCTGCGAAACATGATACAATACTTTCAGTAATATCTGCATCAATGTCTGCATTATTGTCCCGACCCCCGAGCAGAGCAGATGTGTTCCTCTCACGCTCCGCCACATAGTGCCTCTATAACTCAAAAGCACCCGATCCTACAACCCGATCAAAACTGAGTTCAGAGAACCGCAGCCTCTCTGATCTCGTGAGTGATTGCAGTATATTCCGATTAATTTTCCGATAAACACATCCCCATTTTTTTAATCCCCGCAGAGAGTCACTCTCTATCATGCCATATAGAAGAAGAAACACAAGAAACACAAGAGACACAACAAACACAAAACACACAACAAACACAAGAAGAAAGAAATTCGTTATCTACTGAGGCTACCAACGAAGAAAACATTAATCACCCTGAAACGAATAACCTGCAATCTGCTCCTGGCCTCTCAACAGTGGGAGAACACTCCCATAGAAGAAACAACAGAACTCGAGATACAGATCTAACTACTTATTTCACCTTATCTAATTCAGGAAATTCTTACCTAGGAATCTATACTTATTTCCCTTTATCTTATACAAATCTCAATAGCCATACAGGAATGCATATGAAGAATCCCATTACAAATGTATATTTCTTTTACCGTTAATCATCATTATTTCAATATTAGTATTATTACCAAATACCCGGATAACTGCAAGTACTAACTATTATTAGTTTTAACAGTGCAATTACCAGTATTATCATCATTGTAATTATTATTATTATTATTATTGGTAATGGTAGTTGTGGCAGTATGGCCATTGTATGTAACATTGCAATAACGTATGCAACATGGTAAAATTGCAAGCAAAAAGGTGTCATAGCTAGGAAAGGGTGGTACGGGTGCCAAACCTAAAAAATGCACGGATAGAACCTAACCTAGCCTTTGTATGGCTAATACATACATATAATGAAATAAATTAAGAATACGGTTTGTTCGTAGACTTGGCAATGGACACCGACGATGCGTCGTGATTTCGGCCGTCGAACCCTTTTTTGGGAACAACACCATGCCTCATTGCTAGTTCATTTTTTAAATTATTCTAGCAGTAGAACGAAACTGGATAGAAAAGCATAAAGCTCTCTCCCCACCCACCTGTACCTCCCGCCAGAGGAGAAAATACCTTGACCCTGGAAAAGTAGCCAACGAAATTTTACAGGAAAGAGAAGAATATATAAACAGGCTTGACAATTACGTTATGCACACATGGAAATCATGCACTAGAGAGCGTGGTTGTATAAACTAATATGATAATATATTTGTGATAATCGTATACCAACTACTTGGTATCGTCACAAAAACCTCAAATATATGTCTTAATTTTATAATAAATATTTACAGTTCTATTTACCTAAGTATCGGGCCAACGAAGACCCCATGGCCCACTCCAGGCTAACTCTAAAAGGATTAAACAAACTCTCCATGTCTACACCCATGTACCTGCAAAGCCATCACACTAGCAAGTTAAAAAATTTCTTCTACAGGAAAGGGGTTAAAACATGAATTGAGAAAGGAAATCAGATTTTCCATACCATGCCCTCACCGTTTACAAGAGAAGCAAGAGAAAAAAATTAAATAAGGACGCCACAAACCTACTTTACATCAAGTAATCCATGCCATGCTTCTTTTTTTTAGTTTTTGTTCATTAGGTAATTGTGTTACTACAAAATAATTATAGTGGCGCTCATAAGGCGTTCATGAGGCAGGCAGTTGTGTGAGCGTGTTTTCTCTAATCGGATGTCTGTCATGTTTATGTGTCTGCCAAGTTTAAACTTGGGTCTCCCGCTGTGAAAAGTGTTTATGCCAGAAATGATATACGAGTCGTTCATAGTTTGCGGTTTTGTGCCACCACAAGGGTAGAGAAAATCCTTTTCCGGCAAGAAATATCAATGGGAGGTTCCTAATTTATCTCCGTATACTTGTCCCTTATAGAGAATGAAAGTGTTTCGTAGGTGATAATCCTTTGTTTCTACGATGAATTCAAGAGTTTCTTACCCAGATGCGTTTATGAGGCAAGTGATCAAAAAGTGAGTTGCTCGATGTCTGATCATGCTATGTGGGGCACAATGCACCAGAGACGTCTCTCTAAAGTGGGGAGGAGAACTAAGTGTGGGAGTAAATGTTTAAACAAACTCCTGCGAGGTTACATTATAATCCTATTTTCAAAATACTTACAGTATATAATCGATTCTTAAATTATGTTATATGTGGGAACAGTCTTAAACCGTGACTGTATTCAGAACTTTGTTCAGCCTGTTTTTAAACATATATTGAAACAACCTCCAAGGAAAGTTGGTTCCAGATACTAACTATTTTAAATAGGAATATGAAAACAAGAGATACGACTTTCAACATTTATTGGCCAAACGTTTCGATCCACTCAGGGCAATCTTCAGTGACTAAATAGAAGCATCTAAAAAACAATCATATAACTAAAGTAAATACAAATGTCATAAATATACTCTACAATAATAAAATCTAATACAAAAAGTTAAAAAAAAAAATTGAGAAAAAAACTATCTAGATTATAAGACAAAATAAAAAAATAAAAATAAAATAGAACAAACCAAAATTTCAAAATTAATTTTTTTTTTAAATTTTAAAATTTAAATTTTTTTAAAAAAAGGACTGACCTGGATGGTAAAAGTTACAAATGACAAGTGGAGAGAAAGGAAAGAAGAGAAAACTTAAGTTACTACGTAAGTTGCGTTAAAAAGGTGTTGGTTGGTTAGAAAGTATGTAATTTTATCGAGGAAAGGCTGTCGTTTAATTCTGGATTTAATTTCTTGATAAAAAGGGATTCCAAAATTTTGTATTAGATTTACCTTTTGTTTAACTTTTGTATTAGATTTAACTTTTGATTTAACTTTTTGTACTAGATTTTATTATTGTACAGTATATTTATGACATTTGCATTTACTTTAGTTATATGATTGTTTTTAGATGCTTCTATTTAGTCACTGAAGATGGCCCCTGAGTGGACCGAAACGTTTGGTCAATAAATGTTGAGAGTTGTATCTCTTGTTTTCATATTCCTATTGAGGATAAGGTTCCCGAAGAACACTTCTATCGTAACTGCTCTTTGTAAAAGATATAATGAAGACACTGTATGACGATTCTGTGCCCTTGAAGGGGTTTCAAAGAAGCTGGAGAAGGCAAAATTGGACGCTCGTTTCTTGACAATTTGCAAAGGTTACAGTTATGTACCCCAATTTATTCGCTTTAAACTATATAAAAAATCCTTGATGCACAGTGAACTCTCTCGTTCTTGGACTAGTAAACTTCTTTCCCTCGAGTTAGCCTCAAAACGTAAACTTGTTTTGAAATTGGGTAATCATTTGCTCATATTGTCACAACATTTTAAGTCTAATGTGTCTTGCCTTGATTTTATTATTTTAAATAGTTATATTTCGAGGTGTGTATCAAAATTTTATGTCACCTCATTAACTCGTCAAAATTCTAAGCTTCAACAGTTGGGTTTAAATTTTGATCTTAATCTTAATAGAGATGAAATTATTTCTAATTTTTCCAATAAAGTTTTATCAACTGAAGAAAAAAGAATTTTATCCTTGGGATTGGATTTTAAACTTCCCATTTTTAAGCTTGACATTTGTCGTTATTTTTTATGTTTTGAAAAATTTTGCCATCAAATTAGTCTTTTTCCCTCTTTCCTTCAGCACTCTAGTCCAGTGGAGGATATTAAGCATTTGGCAAACAAGTTCTACTATAAGTTTGATGGGTTTAAGGTTTTTTGTCCAGTTTTTAGTTTTAGTGATTTTAAAGTTCTCACGAACTTGTGGAGGGATAAGAATGTAATTATTTGTAAGCCTGATAAGGGTAAAGGTGTTGTTTTCTTAGATAGACAAGACGATTTAAATAAAATGTATAATTTACTTTCTGATTCTACCAAGTTTTTGAAACTGCAGACTGATCCATTTAAATATATTGTGAAACTGGAGGACAGAATCAACAACTTTTTACGTTCTCTAAAAAGTCGTGGGCTTTTGATCAACTATTACGATAGGCTTTTTGCTTCAGGTACTAGCCCAGGGGTTGTTTATGGCCTACCTAAGACCCATAAACCTGGAGTTCCGCTTCGTCCCATTCTAGCAGCCATAAACACTCCAAGTTATAACCTCGCAAAATTTTTGGTCCCAATCATAGACCCTCTCACACGTAGTCATTTCACTTTGCGGGATTCATTTGAGTTTGTTGATTGCGTCACCAAGTTCAAGTTTAAGGATTGTTTCATGGCTTCTTTTGATGTTCAGTCTTTGTTTACCAATGTACCTGTTTTAGAAACTTGTGATATTATTATAAATTCTTTGTTTGGTTATACTAATGACATTTTGGGATTAAGCAGACAATTGGTTTCAAAACTTTTAAAGTTATCAGTCCAGGATACCATATTCTTTTTTAATAAGGAACTTTTCCACCAGCACGAGGGAATGGCAATGGGTTCGCCCCCTGGTCCGTCCTTTGCTAACAGTTTTCTTTGTTTTCACGAGGAAAAGTGGCTGAGGGATTGTCCGCTTGATTTTAAACCTATTTTATTTAAACGTTATGTAGATGATTGTTTTGTCATTTTTAAGCATAAAGATCATACCCTTTTATTTTTAAATTACATTAATACTAAGCATCCTAATATTAAATTCTCTATAGAAGTAGAACAATACAATAAAATTTTGTTTCTTGATGTTACCATAAATAAACATAGTACAGGCTTCTCAACACAAGTATTTAGAAAACCAACTACTACCCAGTTCGGTACTTATTTTTTCAGCAATATTCCACTTAGTTTTAAGCTGGCTAGTATTAAGAGTCGTATTTTTAGAGCCAATCACCTTTGTTGAAGTTGGTCTTTATTTGACTTAGAAATTCAGTATCTTAAGAGATTTTTTAACTATAATTTTTATTGTACTTTGACTATTGAGACTTTAATTTCTAAATTTCTAAATAACCTATATTCGCCCAAAATAATTCAGTCCACGGTTCCGAAACAAAAGTTTTATCTTAAGCTTCCTTTTTTAGACCAACTAACTTTTCAACTTAATAAAGATGTCCACTCTATTTTAGACAGACACTTCCCTCAATGCGACTTTATAATTATTAATTCTAATTCTAATTCTCTGCAATCCTTTTTTCGCCATAAAGATCACCTCCCCGTGCTTTTGAGATCCTTTATTTATTTATATACATGTGCGACCTGCCAAAGTCGTTATGTGGGGCAGACTGCCCCACAGTTAAAACTTAGGATTTCGAGGCATTTGGGTTTTTCTTATCGAACTTCTCGCCCTCTTTCCACTCCTGAATCCCCTGCCATTCGGCATCATTCAGAGACCCATGACCACCCGTGCCCCAAGGACTCCTTTGCGATTTTGTCGTCTGCTTCTTATTCGCTTGATCTTAAAATTTTAGAATCCCTCTTTATCAAGAAATTAAATCCAGAATTAAACGACAGCCTTTCCTCGATAAAATTACATACTTTCTAACCAACCAACACCTTTTTAACGCAACTTACGCACTAACTTAAGTTTTCTCTTCTTTCCTTTCTCTCCACTTGTCATTTGTAACTTTTACTATCCAGGTGAGTCCTTTTTTAAAAAAAATTAAATTTTAAAATTTTTTAAACTTTTTAAATTTTGAAATTTTGGTTTGTTCTGTTTTACTTTTACTTTTTATTATTTTGTCTTATAATCTAGATAGTTTTTTCTCAAGTTTTTTTTTTAACTTTTTGTATTAGATTTTATTATTGTACAGTATATTTATGACATTTGTATTTACTTTCGTTATATGATTGTTTTTTAGATGCTTATATTTAGTCACTGAAGATGGCCCCTGAGTGGACCGAAACGTTTGGCCAATAAATGTTGAGAGTCGTATCTCTTGTTTTCATATTCCTAGAACACTTCTATCGTAACTACTAACTATTTTATAGACGAAGAAATTACCGCAGAGGGAGGTATTAAATGTTTTTAATTCCAATTTAAAACCATTATATCTTGTCAGATTGGGATTAAATTTCCTGTAGTCTACCCTGTATATTCCATTGAGCATCTTGGAAACTTGAATAAACTGACCGCGCAAGTCCCTGGTTTCTAAAAGTAAACAGATTGAAGCGCTATATTCTACGTTCGTAGTTTTGAAGTCTCATTGAAGGGATCAATTTTGTATCCCTTGCATTTACACATTCTATATCCTTCCAAAGGGACGGAGATCAAAACTGTACACAATACTGGATTTAAGGCGGAAGTAGTGAATTGTAAGGAGACATTACAACTCTTTATTTGCAAATTGGAACTGTCTTTTAATATAATCTAGTGTTTTTAAGGTCCTCTTTTCGACTTCTGCACAGTGCTTCGACGGTTTGAGACCATTACTGATATAAACTCCTTAATCTTTTTCTAGATCAGTCTCAATCAAGTTCCTCCCCAAGAGAGAGTAATTGGTTTTCGGATTCTTGTAACCTATGTGCATTACCTTACATCTGTCCAAGTTAAATGGCATCTGCCAAGTAGCAGACCATTCGACAGACAAACAGACAGAAAAACAGACAGACGAGAAGGGAGATAAAGCAATGATGTGCTCTTCCAGCGTTCACTTAAGAAGTACAATTAAAAAGAAAAATGACGTAAATGTTTTCGGAGCTAAAAGTGACCTCCAATAGATGTCTTTTCTCTGCATCCAGAACGCAATGAGCAACATTAATTTTCGGGAGACACGTGCCCTAATTTGCTGAAGGCTGTAATCAGGTAATTAACCATTAGCCGTTAATGATATTTGTTTACACATCTTTGTGGGCTTTCGAATGACGCAGCAATGTTAGTCAGGTCCAGAAAGTTTACTTTTGAACATAGACTTGATGCAAGTTTAATAAAAATCTCTTCAGAGAGTAATATTCCTTTATTGAAAGATAATAAAACCAATGCACATGACGATAAATCTTTGTTTTTATTTGTCCCTCGAATTTGTTCTATACTGAAAACCAGTGTAGTAATATTCTATCGACCCGGCAGTTATTATGGTATGGAAGAGTATTGGTTTTCACATATATTGAGGATATGTAGTGAGTATATGCTTCGTATATACAGTATACGAAAAGGTAATTAAATCATGTTTTAACTAACAAAATACTGTATGTACTTTTGCCAAAGCTATTTGCAAGCGAGCATAAAATTTGTTACTTTACAAACCATTAGTTTATAATAAATTTAGAATTATTTATTGATTATTCAAAGGGTGGAAGCACGATAACCAAAATATATATATATATATATATATATATATATATATATATATATATATATATATATATATATGAGATGAATTTCACAGACACATGAAATGAATGAATGATGCAAACCCACAAGGAAAGAAAAATGATTCAAAGGCCTTTCGTGTATTCAGAAGTACACCTCGTCAGGGAATGAAGGGTGGAAGCACGATAACCAAAAATATATACAACGGAACAGAAAAACAAAGATTAACAAGAGTTGAATAGAGGTAAAAGGTATTTTAACAAGATATTGTCAATTTTATACATTCCCGTACTGTTATTGAAATTATTTTTAAAATGGATAAATGCACATTCTGGAATATTCCTTTTGATTATATCTGTTTTTAACGAGAGCTTTAGAACTATCCCACTTAATACTATGATTACATCTATACACATGGTTAAACAATGCATTAGAATTATTTGCTGTTTTACACGCATATTTATGCTGTTTTACCCTAATATCTAATGTTTTACCCGTTTGGCCTATATACACTGAGTCACATTGTGTACATCCGATCGAATACACACAACGAACCAGATTATCTGGGCTATTCTTTATTAAGCATGATTTTACAGTATTATTATACTTAAAGACTGCATTGATACCAATTGCTTTTAGTAAAGTCAGAAGATATTGAAAATTTACATGGTAAGGTAGGCTAAGGATATTTTTACGCTCAAATTCCTTTACAGTTACACTATTATAATACCTATTCTTGTCTTTCCTTAGGCAGTTATCTAAAAATGAAATAGTGTAGCATAATTTAGTACCAATATTCATGATATTGCTTAACTCGGAATCTAAAAATTCAGGACTGACAACTCTCAATGTTCTAAGAAACATAGCAGAGAAAATAGAAGATTTAATCGCGGGATGATGGTCGGAATAAAAAAAACCATAAGGGTTATTATTAGTAGGCTTACGATAAACTTCAAATTTGAACTGATTAAAACATCTCCGAATTTTTACATCCAGAAAAGATAGGCTTCCGTCATTTTCTTTTTCAACCGTGAACTTAATAGATGGGACAACTATTGAGCCTACCAAGAAATAAGTCAACATCCAAATTATTAGGCCAAAGGCATAACATATCATCCATATACCTGTACCAAACTATTGTTAATTTTAACCTTGTTAACGCAAGGGTTAATTGGTATTTTCAATCTTTCATCTACTCAACCGGTCAACTCCGGAACATTCTTCCTCACTCCATCTTTACCCCTGTCTATGACCTCCAATCTTTCAAACGCAGTGTGTCCAGACATCTTGAAAACCCTGGACCTTGATTTTGGTTCTCTTCTTCTTCTCTGGGGTGGGGGGCGCTTTTGCGGGCATTTGCCTTTGGCCCCCTCCTTCCTGTTTAAAAAAAATTGGCCATTGTTTATTGCTAATATGTTACAAAACAATAGTGTACACTACATAAATAACTAAAATATAGTGTATGAAATTACCCTAAAAGTGGAATTACTGGCCGATGCGCTGCAGCAATCACGTACGATAATGCTATCTAGCGTACGACGGCGAGAGAGTTATAAAAGCGAATAGCGCTAGGCTATCAATATAAAGCTAGCGCTCGGATATCAATATAAAAATAGCGTTGAGCGAAACAGCGCAAAGTGGTGACTGCCTGTATATATATATATTATGGTTATAACTTTTTTACAACCTAATATTCCTGTACTTTAATTCGATGAACTTTTGCCTAAAAACAAAGAAATGAACTTTCATTTTAATATCTTTTTAGAAAAGGTCCCCCCGAAATCAAAAAATCGATTATTGCATACGTAACTTTTTTGCATATTCCATGTAATATAATAAAAGAACTCACAACATAATCGTTATAATACTTGTACATATATTACTGCTTATTGCTTAGAATAAACCGAAGTTGCAGTTTGTTTTTGTTTCTGCAGGCAGCATACAGTTCCTGCATAACTTTGATTGCACGTTCTGCACACTGATTACTTCTTGGTATCTTGAGTGGGGATGGCTCCTGCTTCCAGTGATTTTCCAATGAGTTCAATGCTTTTTTGTAAGGTTTCAATATTTCTGACAAGTTCTTGAAGTCATTTTCATTGTACATCTGATTAGTAAAACCATATTCTGCCCAGTTGTATGAAATGAATCTGCATACCTTCTCCAAAGTCTTCCTTGTTGTAGGTATAAGAATAAATGCAAGGATAGCTAGAATGGCTCTTGAATGCCACCTCGCATTGCTGATGTTTGGAATTTTCTGAAAGTTAATCAAAGGAAAATTCCCTTTTTCTTCAAAGAATCTAAACACCCGTGTTAGATGGTACAAAAACTTAATATCATCTCTCCATCCTGATTTCTCGAGGACCTCTTCTGTTCCATTAACAAACTGTGCCTTTAGTTCCTCATAATTCTTCACCAGTTGGGATACAAATGGATATTCGATGTTTGGAGAACTGGTGTTAGCACCAAGATCTTCGTCCATTACCAAACGGAGAATCCTGTCCAGAATGTGATGCTGACAACTGATAAATTGTGGTTTGCAGATACCCTTCTCTGAGAACATTCGTTGCAATTTGACAACAACTCCACTCTTTTTCCCAGTGTTAACACTTGTTGTATCAGCAACGATCATCTTTATTGCATTCCATAAGGTGTATTCATCAATAACTTTTGCAATTCCTTCAGCAATAGTTTCAGCCTTGCCATCTTTCAGACGCAATGCATCCAATTTTACTTCGGTTCTTTCATTTTTAAGTACCACTACTTGATACTCATTTTCCTCAATGCGCTTTCCATCAAAATGTAAAGACCACTCTTCCATCTGTAAATTTTCAATCATTTCCTCCTTCAATTTAGCAGCCTCTTTGTATGCTGACTTGTAAATTGCTGCTTGACTTGGTGTTGGAATGTCAATACCATCAAGTGACAACTGTTTGCATATTTTAGCGGCTTTACTTGTTGATACTCCTGTGGATGTCACCAAGTTGGTTGCAACTAGACTTTTGTTATGTCTTCTGGTTGGTGGAGTAATACTCTCATCTTCATCTTCATGCTCGCTCTCTTCAGATTCAGTACCACTATTGTAAGATGTTGATGCTGATTCAGCAGGCAATTTTCGTCTCTTTGAAGGGTGAATCGTTTCTTCACTTGCAACTTGACCTGTAGAGTACCCCACTTCTCCTTTGCTTTCCACTTGAAGGTGGTACAGTCGTTTGTCTTCCGAGGATAACGATTGGCCATTTACTTTAGTGATATCAAAAAGTTCATTCAGGGCATCATATTTTCCCCTCCTGACACATTCATCATAAGTCTTCATCACCTTGTCAAGCTTTGCTCGTATTACTTGATCTGACACATGCGGAAAATTCAATTTATTCTTCCATAATTTTGTAACTTCTTTGGAAATTTCCACTATTCGCTCCTTTCTTCCTTTGATTTCTGTTCCAAGAAACTGGTACCGTCCAATGATTTGGATTTGGAGTGGCATTCTGCATTTTTCTTCTAGTGAAGATTCTTCTAAAGGCACACTTCCTCTTCTACTATGTGACTGCTGGAATCTCACCAGATTATTGGTCCAGATATCCTTGTTCTTCTGTATGGTAGTATCACTTTTCTTGTGTGACATTATATTGCTTCTGAAACAGATATAAAAAGGTATTAAGTTGATTTGTTTGTTTGTTTATATATATTATATATATAATATTAATATAATATATAGAAATAATATAATAATTAGAGGGCGGATTTTTAGGTGAAAAAATATGACCAAATATTTATTTTTTAGGTGATAAAATTTTGGAAAATATTTTTAGAACATCCATAGAACGTCTCACGAAAATATTTATCACCAAATATTTTGGGCTCTATATATTTTTTGAGTTTGACTCCCCTCTACAAAACATTCTAGATACGCTTTTGTTTACGTGTTAAAATGGAAGAAAAATTCAACAAATTATTATGGTTAATAAATTTAAAAAATGTTCTGGAATGTTCAAGAGTGCAGAAGCGAATTCCACATTTCGCTACGTTTTTTAATTAAGCGAACATATTACAAATAATAAAAGCTTACCTGAAGTTGAGTTGAACTGAACAGTTGAGTAACTATTGCGCAATACTGGACACAAGTGATTCGGTTGATTTCATTTCGTGCTTTTATACAATTGCGAGTGCATGAAGAACAATGTCGTGTGTTCTAGAATTTTCTTGTATGGGTGGATTGATATTAGTCATCGAATTTGAGCACCGGAAGTGATTTTTCGGGCGATCTCACGATATATTAGCGTACTGAAAAATTCGAAAATATTTTTTAGGTTAAAACCTAAAAGTCCGCCCTCTAATAATAATATATTTATATACTTATGAGTAGTAACGTAAATATATGGTTATGGTGATTCAAACATTTGATTTGGGGGTGACCTTTTTTAAAAACTGAGAGGAATTAGGGTCTTTTTCATTGTTTTTAAGCAAAAGTTCATCGATTTATGATACAGGAGATCTTTTATTTGAAAAAAAGTCTAAAAGTTATAACCCTATATATATATATATATATATGTGAAAATCTATTTCCCGTTTCCTTGCGTTATATACTTAATTAAAAAAATTTACACCAATTCCCAAGTAATTTAAAATATTTACAGTAAGTTTAAAAAAATTAATTAAATTCATTACTTTGGTGACGGAGAGTATACATAATATTGCTTCGAACTGTCACAGTGTTAGTACCTTTTACAGTGCTTGCAATCTTCTTTACGATATGTCTCTTTATATCAACGTTGGAATAAAGAAACGACTATAATGAACGTCGAGCTCTCTTCGAAAAATTCAGTGTGTGATAATACTAATTTTATTATTTCACTTATATATTATATTACAAACATCATTCCCACAAATAGCTTTCTGAACGCAATAGCATATTGCAGTAAAATTTCATTTGAAGTTGTTCATTTAACATAATTTTTCACAATCTAAAATGTATAAACGAACCAAAACGTGCGTGTAGGAATGCAATTAATTCAATTAAAAAGAATTCACATTGAAGCAAACAGGAGTTAAAAGAGAGTTTTAACATATTAGTTTAATTTAAAAGCTAGCACGACAGTACCAGTCTCAATATACGGGTGTCCCATTCGAAATGAAACAAATTTGAAGCTCTGTAATTTTTAAAGTATTAATGTGAGAATGTTGAAACTTTGCCAGTTACTACATCATATGCATAAGTTTTTGTCATAATATTTTTTGTTTGTTTCAGATTGAATTATGTTTACCCCACAAGAAAAAGTGAAATTTGTGTTATGGATGGCTGAGTTGAAGTCCCATACACTGGTGCAACGGCGATTCCATACAAGCTTTCACAAGGAACCACCCACCAGAAGAGACCTATATGCATGGACCAAGAAATTTGAGGAGACTGGCAGTATTCTAAAGGAACACTCTGGAGGGCGAACAAGATCGGAAGATGATGTTGAACGAATACGCGGCGCCTTTGGTAGTAGCCCGAGAAAGTCCATCCGTCGTGCCAGTGTCGAACTGCTACAAATGGTGCACATATTGAATGCATACAATAAAGAACTCTAATATATCTAAATGTTATAATTCACATTTATCATATGAAACTGTATGACATTGACTATTTACTGTGTGAATATTACATTGTTTGCATCATTCAATAAAAAATTATAAGGTTTCAAAGTTGTTTCATTTCGAATGGGACACCCGGTATTATGTATCTTTTGTAATCATGTAAAAATGGTGTCATTTTAACCAAATTTTTTTATTGCTTTACCATAAAAGGCTCTTTATTTCGATTGAAAGAATTATCGAAATATGATGATAATGATGATAACGTTTTGAAGTTGTTTAACCTCCTTAGAAACAGCAAAGATTATGCGATGGAGAGGACCTACATCTTTACGTGAAATCCAAACCACCAGTCGCTACATCTGGATCTGAACGCAGACCCAATGTTGCTTAACTTTGCTGATTTACGGGAAGCTGTTTTCCTTACATCCAAGTAAATAAGGTTTTATCAGGTTAGGTTATGCGGAAATATTGAAAAAACAAAATGTGTATAGAATATGAAATTATATATCTTATTTGTTTATGTACGGGATGCTGATGATGTCTGTCTGCTGGCTGTTCAATGTTCGTTGGGATGGGGCAATCTGCATCAAATTTAGTATACACATTAAGGGAGAACAAAAGAAAGTTTTCATAACACACCCGCCATTCCTAGCCACCCTAGGTTGTGTATCGGGGAGCGTTTGCTCCGGGTGTTAATATATATATATATATATATATATGCACTAGAATCACAAAATAACACGTGACCTTATTAATAAGCAAACAACCACAAGGAAAAGGAAACACAAAGTCCGAGCGCTTTCGTGATATATTCACATTATCAAGGAAGAACAGAAAATAGACGGAGATTACAAAGTATTTGAGTTAAATAGACAAGCAAAAAATTCACAATTGGCACCTCAAATTAAAGGCCTTAAAGCCCTCTAAAGATTTTTTTCCCCCAAATTGATAACATAATCTGTAGGCAGCTAAATAACTGAATAAAAAATATATACTGTATAGATGAAATTAGACAAAAAGAAACCAATACAGAGAACAAAAATTATTATAATGGTTATTAACATTTAATTAAAACAGGCAATTAATAGGCAAGAATTTAATGAAAAACAAATAGATGACGTAGATAACAAATAGAAAACATAATCTGTAGGCTGATTAATTACTATACAGATGAAATTAGACAAAACACCAACCATATAACCAAAGCTGATAAATCAAATGCCTTAGTGATCCTCAATAAAGACGTTTATCTAGAAAAAATGTATGATCTGTTGAATGATGCTGACACTTATGTGAAATTAAGGAACAATCCCCTTGAAACTGTGAACAGTGCATTCAACTAGAAAATTAAACAACTTTTGAAGGGGAATGAAAGGTTACTTAAACAGTTTCTGAGTACTTCACCGTCATTACCTTATATGTATGGCCTGATTAAAACTCATAAGCCAGATAATCCGGCAAGGCCTATTGTTAGTTCTATAGGATCTATTTCATATAAGGTATCCAAATGTTGTCTCCATTCTTAATCCTCTCCTTGGCACAATTTCACAATCACACATAAAGAATAATGTAGACCTTGTGGAAAAATTAAATAGTATTAGTGTCAATTACAATTTTAAATTGGTAAGCTTTGATGTTACCGCTTTATTTACAAGAGTCCCGGTGGAGGACCTTTTAGTGTTTCTTTCGGAAGAATTGGTTAAGCATAATTTGCCTTTACCTGTGGCCACAATTATAGAATTAATTAAGCTGTGCATAGTAGACTCAAAATTTGTGTTCAATAATGAATATTTTAGACAGAAATTTGGTATGGCGATGGGAAACCCTCTCTCCCCCATTTTGAGTAATTTATATATGGAGTTTTTTGAAAGTAAGTTATTAAGGAAGATTCTGCCAAATTATGTCCCATGGTTTAGATATGTAGATGATGTTCTCTGTCTTTGGCCAGTGACTTTAAATCTCAATGAATTCCTACCCAAACTTAATAATTTAATTCCCTCTATCAATTTTACAGTTGAAATAGAAAAAGATTCTTCGATCCCTTTTTTAGATGTTTTAATATATAGGTCTGAAAAAAGTTTAAGTACAATGTTTACAGAAAACCCACTAATAATTGTTCCTATATACATTATTATTCTGATCACCACATTAATGTAAAACGATCCGCTCTTTCTACTTTGTTTCTAAGAGGCCTACGAATTTGTAGCCCTGAGTTTATTGACGATGAAATTAGTATAATATACAAAATTGCTTTTGATTTAAAATACCCAAAGAACTGCATAGATAAGTCCTTAAAAATGGCAAAGAAAACCTTCTACGAAGTAAAGGATAAGATTCCTTATAACACAAAAAATGTTTTAGTGTTACCATTCAGAGAAAATTTCCTCGAGCTTCCGAACCTGCTGAGGACTTTTAACGTAAATATTGCGTTCAAAAATTTGGATGTCATTAAGAATTCATTGATTAAGAACTCCCCTTTAAGTGAACATGGGTGTGTATATAAAATCCCTTGCACAATATGTAATAAATTTTACATTGGCCAAACTGGTAAGACTCTTGAGTTACGTATTAAACAGCATCAATACAGTATAAGAAGTGGTCAGGAATCTAACGCCATTTTCATTCACGTAAGAGATTCTAATCATCCCATTGATTGGAAAAATGCTTCTAAATTAAGGTTTAGTAAATCTATTGTTAGCAGAAATATATTGGAATCAAGTGTGATCAAGAATAATGCGGATTTGGTCTTTAATATTAGCCCTGGGTTGTACAAATTAGATTCGTATATTGTCAGTAAGTTGGCGATGGGCCTACTGTTTTTCTTAATTGCATTTTTTGCCTCTTAATGGTTTGCCCTGGTTAAATAAATAAATATTATTGTAAGAACTGTTAACATTCTTATGTGTCTAGTTTAATTGTAATATTTCTTTCGTGTATAAACTTTGGTTGCTGGGTGGTTTATTGGATATTTGAAGTGGGTTGCTGTTGGGATAACTATTTTTTCCAGATTGTTTGTTGAAATTTGTAATAATTCTGTAAGACGATGGCAACTTTCCCTTTGTTTTCATTAATTTCGGGCCTTGTAATTTTCCCTATTTCAATTAAATATTAGTGTTAATACCATTATAATAATTATTTTTTTTTTTTAGGTTTTCTGTACTGGTGTTTTGTCTAATTTCATCTGTATAAGTAATTAATCAGCTACAGATTATGTTTTTCTATTTGTTATCTACGTCCTCTATTTGTTTTTCATTAAATTCTTGCCTATTATTGCCTGTTTTAATTAAATGTTAATAACCATTCTATAATTTTTTGTTCTCTGTATTGGTTTTTCTTTTTGTCTAATTTCATCTATACAGTATATATTTTTTTATTCAGTTTTTAGCTTGCCTACAGATTTGTTTTCAATTTATTGGGGGAAAAAAATTTTTTTAGAGGGCTTTAAGGCCTTTAATTTGAGGTGCCAATTGTGAATTTTTTTGCTTGTCTATTTAACTCAAATACTTTGTAATCTCCGTCTATTTTCTGTTCTTCCTTGATAATGTGAATATATCACGAAAGCGCTCGGACTTTGTGTTTCCTTTCCTTGTGGTTGTTTGCTTCTATAATATATATATATATATATATATGTGTGTATATATATTTATATCGAGCGACGCTTGTATAGAAGAACATTTCCGCGCAAGAATGAGGAGGGAGAACGAACAATGAAAAAATTAGGTAACCACCCGGGAATCGAACCCGGGATCTTCCGATTGCCGGTCAGATATGATAACCACTACACCATGGGCCTCACTCAATCAGAAGTCGTAATTCTCCTACATACGCGCAGAAACCATGCCCTGAGGGGGCACCTGCCGCATGCCGCACATATATACATTTCAACTGCAAACCACACAGTATATTAACGTAAAGAACGACGCTTGTATAGAAGAACGTTCCGCGCAAGATGAGGAGGGAGGCACGAACAAATGAAAAAATGAGGTAACCACCCGGGAATCGAACCCGGGATCTTCCGATTACGACTTCTGATTGAGTGAGGCCCATGGTGTAGTGGTTGTCATATCTGACCGGCAATCGGAAGATCCCGGGTTCGATTCCCGGTGGTTTACCGCTCATTTTTTTCGTTCTCCCCTCCTCATCTTGCGCGGGGCGTTTTCTATACAAGCGTCGTTTTTACGTTAATTATACTGTGTGTTGTTTGCAGTTGAAATATATATATATATTATATATATGCGCCTCGGTGGTGTAGTGGTTAGCGTCGCTGACTACGAATCCATCGGCTCCGGAATCGAGACCCGGTGACGGCAGTCGGCGCGCAGCAAAACCCAGCTGTTCATCCTTCTACACAATAAAAGCAAGTGGTTGGTAGATAAATGGGTACCCTGGGTGGCCTAGTGGTTAAGACGCTGTGCTGTTGGTGGGGCGTGGTTCGGATTCCATGTTAAACTGTAGGTCTAAGGTGGAGTGAAAAGCTTGACCTTTGTTAGAATGAACAATTCGGGGGAAAGCTAACCAAAGGTTATATAGTGGCGCTCATAAGTATTCGTACGGAGAAATATTTCAGTTATATTCGTCTTCAGCTTTTGTAGCAGAGGATGGTTATGAAGAATTTAATTTGTTTGGAAAAGTGTAACAAATAAAAAAAATTGTTTAATTTCAACATATAATGTAAAACATCAAAGGATTTGAAGAAAATAAAAAAATTAAAATACAAAAGTTTTCGTCCATTTCTTTACAAAAGTATTTAATACTTTGTGTGTCCACTTTTTGCTTGAATGACTTCAGTGATTCCTTTTGCACATGTCCCTACAAGGTTTCGACATCTCTCGGTAGAAATTTTATCCCATTCTTCTAAAGAAAATTGTTGCGATTCATTCAAATTCGAAGTGTTTTTATTGCGGACAGCTTTTTTCAAATCAAACCATAAATTCTCGATTAAATTGGAATCTGGACTTTGACTCGGCCACTCGAGGAGCCTGCGATTCTTTTGCTGAAGCTATTTCATGGTGTGCTTACTTTCATGTTTTGGCTCATTATCTTGCTGCAGTACCCAACTGCGACCCATTCGCAACTCCCAAACTGAAGACAAAACATCCTTTAAAATTTCCTGATATTTCTTTGAATTCAAGATTACATTCATGACAACAAGCTTTCCTGGACAAAAAGAACTAAAACATCCCTGAAGAAGCAAACTACCACCACCCTGTTTAGCCGTAGGAAGGATGTTTTTTTTTTCCCTCGAATGCAGTATTTAATTTTCGCCAAACATACCATTTCTCGTTGTTCCTCAATAATCCAGTTTAGTCTCGTCTGGCCAGAGAACTTCCAGGATGTAAGTTCACAATTTTGATGGTCGTTAGCGTACTTCAAACGAGCTTCTTTCTGCACTTTTCTTGGCAGAGGTTTTCTTCGAGGAATTCTTCCATGCAGATCATTCTTTATCAATGTACGATGTATAGTAGAGGGATGGACCTCGATCTTAGAGAATCTTAATGTTTGGCAAATATCACCTGCAGTCACTCGCGGATTTGCAGCAGCTATTCTTTGAATCAGTCTAACTGTATGTTCTGAAATCTTGCAAGGTAGTTCACACCTTGGTGGAGTTTTGAGTGTTCCAAACGCTTTCCATTCCTTTATAACTGCAGCAACCGTCTTAAATAGAACTCGAAATTCTTCTTCTATCTTCCTATAACTCTTTCCAAACTCTTGATTCGAATCTCACCGAGGTAAAGTAAATTTATTTCTCGTGTATTTAACCTTGAAACTTTAGTTGCTGTTAGTATGTTGTTTCTGATTACATAAAACTGATATGCATGTAATTACACTCAATTAATGTAAATAAACTGAAATTGTATTTAATTAACATTTCCTCCAATGGATGGCGCCACCTACTTCGATTAAATTATTTCCAAGGAATCAGTTCCCCGTAAAGAATTTCATGAAGCATCGAAGTTTGATGAAAAACTATCATCATATCATCACCTGAGGTCACATGTTCGATGAATTTCCCACACCTTGAAGAAAATTCTAATCTCAGTGTACATATTAAAAGATGCCACTAAATACTTTTTTCCTCTTTACCTTTGAATTTTTAACGCTAACTGTTTTTTGTGTTGTCCTGTCCTTGTCCTGTTCTTTTTAAGAGTTATTATTATGCACAGTAAAAAATAAGGCATTTTCGTAGGACACATTTTTCAGACTAGTATAATATGCACAACTAAATATATGGAAGTTAAATTAAAGTGTTACATAAAAACCCCTAATATAAAATTAAAATTTCAGGAAATCTGAACGTAACTAATTCCAAAGTAATTATAATTTATATTTAATTTAACCCTATTTATTTTTCATTTTATTCAAATGAAACAAATACGTTTTCAAACTGACTAATTTTCTTAGAGTATTTAGCTTTAAAAAATTAGTGTTAAAGAAATTATTATTTTTTAATAAACAAACTAAAAGTTTTAATTAAAAAATGTTTTTAAATACAAAGAAAAATTCATTGCAAAAATATTTTATTTCATCTAAAAAATTTTACTGGCAAATTATTTAAAGATGATTTTTTGTTTAAACCTCGGAAATTTATTCCTCTAAAATTTTTTTTTCTGTATTTTCCAAATTTTAAAACTAAATAAACACTCTGATATGAAAGGACAGGTATATTCTGTATTATCTTAGCATCAGCAGGACAGATAGGGCATTAAAAAGGAGATGGAAAATGCTCTCAGAATACGAGACCCAAAACAATTTAACATGCTGTCAAAATCATTTAAGACTTCCAACACATCAAACTAATTACATTAGAGAACAAACTGAACAGGTGCTTGAGTCAGGACTCAATGTGTTACGAGGGCAATGTGTTACGAGGGCAGGCTGAGATTAGAAAACAATTACCTCCCTCATCAAATCTCTCAAATGGACCACGATTTTGCAGTAGATCTGCTAAATATCAGATTCACGGCAATTAATTTTTTAGAAGTTCAAAACCCCGCTCTTGAAGCCGATATGGCTTTCCAAATGTAAAGTGACATTTAGAATATAAAATTTTGGCTTTTTAAGATATTTCAAGTCGGCTTTCAGGGTAGGGGTTTTGAATAAAAATATATATATATATATATATATATATTTATTAAGGTGGTCCAAAATTTGGGCTAAAATTTCAAAATAGTTGGAAATGCTCTCCACATGGTTGCTCTTATTCCTTTAGATGTGAAGTGATTTTGTGCAAAATATCTGTCGATTCAGTACATAATAAGAGGTCGCTATGATTTCCACATTTTCAATTAATTAATTAGCTAATCATTTTTTACCCGCTTCATTTTTAGAGGACGCGGCAGTCACGCCACATTGACTCCACCCACCTTTCAGAGGATGATGCATTTGTTCGATTTCTTGTATAATGCTGTGTGCGCATCAAACAAATCATTTACTCATGCATCATTTCAAGTTTAAACTTGTTGAAGGACGGTTTTAAGTTCGTTCAAACTTCAAGAGCTTAGGAATAGTATCACATGTAAATATTAATTCATATATATTAATTATTAATTCATATATGTAATTATTAATTCATATCTATTAAGTATTAATTCATATGTATTATATTTATTCAGTATATATCAGTGGCGGCTTTTCAGAGGAGGCATGGGAGGCCGGGCCTCCTTTGTTTTTATCACTATAAACTATGAAAGACGATTTTATTGAGTATATTAATTCTATACGATTGTAACATGCAGAAAATAGTGCATCTAATACTTTGTTTGTAATCTATTTTATTTATACAGCATATATTAATAGACAATTTTGGGCCTCCCTACTCTCCCTAATCACCAGCCGCCACTGGTATATATATATATATTATATTATATATATATAATATATATATATATATATATATACAGGGTGTCCGAGAATTATCTGTACAATTTTTGGCTGTTATTAAAAGTCAACCATGAAGTGTAGAAATTCCAGTGTTGTCCCATTTTACAGAGAATCTCATTAAGTTTTTTCTGATACCAAGTTTTGACAAGTTTTTTAGAAATTCCAGTGTGTCCGAACATTATCTGTGCAATTTCATCTTTTAATAAAATTCTTGATAACACACGTAAAATTCTTAAACAAGATTATTTAGAATCTGTATTTTGAAAAGTTTCTTTTATTAAAGTAATGTTGTTACAAACATTCGATATGTGCACCATTAGTGATTCGCAAAACATCCAATCGATACTCCAAATGTTGCCATGTACGCTGCAGCATATCCACATCAATTCGCTCAATAGCAGCTGTGATTCTTGCTTTTAAATCATCAATGTCTGTTACCCGCGTACATTTCTAAAAAACTTGTCAAAACGTGGTATCAGAAAAAACTTAATGAGATTCTCTGTAAAATGGGACAAGACTGGAATTTCTACACTTCATGGTTGACTTTTAATAACAGCCAAAATTTGTACAGATAATTCTCGGACACCCGCTATATATATATATATATATATATATTATATAATTATGTTCTTTATATGCAAATTTATAACCTGTAAGGATGTTGCTATTAAATTAAATGATTAAAATTGTAAGGTATATATCTTATGTCTCTTGCAGTTTATTATTTACTTATTCTTAAATATATTTTTCAAAATTTGGCTATCTTCCTACCCATCAACGACTAACCACTGTAACCAATATTTTTACTTTATTTATTTTGACTTTGCAATTTTTTACTTTAACACTTATACAGGGTGTACATAAAGTCAGGATCTATTTTTGTGAAATAATTATTTTTTTCTATTTTTCTTTTCAGAAGCCCTTAGAATGAATACAGAAGAGCGTGTGGCAATAGTAATTTGGCGAATCGAGGGAAAGAAATACAATGACATCAGAGAGAAGTTTAGGAGATTTCATAAGCCGGGGCCAATAGACAAGACAATACGAAAATTGGTGAACAAATTTAAACGAACGGGATCTGTAAATGATGAAGCAAGATCAGGACGACCGTGTATTCAGATCTTACCGTGAATGCAGTACGCGGAATTATCACTGAGGAGCCACGTACGTCTGTTCGTGCTGCATCACACAGACTCGGCCTCCCGACGTCATCTGTGCACAAAATTCTGAAAGTTAATTTGCAGAAGAAAAGCTATCATTTGCAGGTTTTACATGATTTGCATGAGGAAGATTTTCCTCGACGAAGTGCTGTGTGTGCTGATCTCGTAGAACAAATCTGGAGTGATAATTTAATGGACAACATTCTCTTTAATGATGAAGCCACTTTCCATGTGTGGAAAAGTAAATCGCCATAACTGTCGAATTTGGCCAGATGAAAGACCGAATGATTTCGTCCAAAATTGGGAAAGAGACTCACCTAAAGTTAATGTCTGGATGGGTTTAACAAAATCTAAGGTTTATGGTCCTTTTTTCTTTGCTGAAGCTACAGTTACGGGGCTTATTTATCTGGACATGTTGCAGCAATTCCTTGAACCTCAGCTGATTGGGGATAGGATTGTTAGTACCGTCGTCTATCAACATGATGGTGCTCCTTGTCACTATGCCAAAATTGTTCAGGATTATCTAAATGGACGTTTTCCAAATCGCTGGATCGGACGCGGAAGCAACAGACCTTGTGTCGCGAGATGACCAGATTTAACCCCTTTAGATTTCTTTGCATGGGGCTTTATCGAGTCGCACGTCTATCAGACGAAGATTACGAGTCTTGAAAACTTACGTACTCTACACACATGAATACTTGACTCTGCTTTCAAAGGTTTAATGTCCAACTAAGCTACGCACCCGTAATCAATACAGTTTTGCCGACATGCTAACTCTGCGAGGCTGCCAAAAGATTAATGGCTACATGGTAAAGAACCCTGGCTAGATGGCAAAGAACCCTGGCTACATGGTCTAAATATAGAAATCAAATTCTTTGAACAATGACGACACTCATAAACAGGATGTAGACAGGATGTAGATAAAGATTAGAAATGTATGACGTATTAGTGACGTCAGTTGCTCTGCCTGCAAGACTCTCCACCAAAGCAAATCCTAGGTAATACTAGAGGATTTGCTGGTGATACAGGGTAATCCAAAAAAATACAGGGTAATCCAAAAATTTTTTTTTTTTTTTTTTTTTTTATTGTTTCATACCATACAGCTTAACATAAAATACAATTCGATTAACATATGTAAATGCATACTCATTTTTTTGAGATCCGTCAGGTGTATATTTACCAACATAAATATGACCTAATGGTTTAGCTAAATCATTGGTTGATATCTTAATTAAAGTATTAGGGAATTGGGCAGTTACTTGTTTACCTAAATCACACACCTGCTTCAGTCTACGATACATTCTAAACTCCTTAAAAGGTGAGAACCACTTTGTTCTGGGATGATTCATTACTTGCTCTGCACTATGTGAGGAATCAATATTAGGTTCAAACAAAACACAATGGGGAACAATTACATATGGAGATGGAGATATCCCTACATTAGGTCCCTCTAACCTTTCCCTAACATCTTTCTTACGACTTAATGAATCTTCATAATTAATAACATATCCAGACATATTCATTCCGGGAATACTATGAAAAGATACACCCGTTACTTGATAATAATTAAATTTTAAAATAGTTGATTTAGCATCCTTAGTTAAAAGATCCAAACTCAATGTATAATATCCATCTGCATTAACATCAAAAGTATTTTTAGACAAATAAACAAATTTCATTGAAGCTGTAAATATCTTCTCCTTTGACCGCCATCTAACATTCCTTCGAGGAACATACTTCCTTTTTCGAGGAACAAACTTCCTTCTTCTATACATCTTGACAAGTAAATAATAAACGTCACTCCGATGCAATTCCAATGAAGAGAATGAAGTTTAAACAATTTATGGATCTATTTATAGATTCTCATTACGTCATGTTATGACAAGAATCCTATCCCCTTAGAATCAACATGATGGTGCTCCTTGTCACTATGCCAAAATTGTTCAGGATTATCTAAATGGACGTTTTCCAAATCGCTGGATCGGACGCGGAAGCAACAGACCTTGTGTCGCGAGATGACCAGATTTAACCCCTTTAGATTTCTTTGCATGGGGCTTTATCGAGTCGCACGTCTATCAGACGAAGATTACGAGTCTTGAAAACTTACGTACACGTATACGAACTGCTGCAGATAACATAACCCTGCAAATGCTCCAGAATGTGTTTAGAAATGCTGCGGAACGATTTGAGCTGTGCAGGGATACTGATGGGCGTCACGTCGAATCCTACTCTTAATTATTTGATAAATGTTACCACTTTATCATTTTATGATTGAATTCCATATAATTTCCAAGTGCTTCACAAAAATAGATCCTGACTTTATGTACACCCTGTATAAGTGTGCTTTGGTGCTAACGGTTAATGCATTATTTTCTCTCATTTTTCAGGTTATGGCTAGAAGTACTCGCTCATCTGCAGAAACGTGGGTTCTAGGAAAGCCCAGCAACGAGTTATCAACTGCAAGGCTACCCACATGTGGTGATGTGCTTCGTTTGGTTCAGTTTCACCACCATGAACAGTCCAAGACCTTGAAAGAGAGCTACAACTTGGCCTGCAAAGAGGCCTTGCAAGTATGGCAGAGAGCAAGGATTCCTACACAGCGAATCGATTCCTGCGTTAGGAAGCTGTCAAAGCTGTACGAAGACTTCCTTGCGTTGAAGAAAAACCGCAAGACGCAGCTACAAAGCTGCAGAGTGAAAGAGAGCATATTTCAAGAGACTCTCTCAGAGCTTTTCGACGTTGCCTCGAAGGACGGTATGTGATAGACAATGAGGAAGACCGCCAATTCCTGATGATGCAACGAGAAGACGTCTTTTCCTGCAGTATGGCAGGCCCTGAGAAGATTAATTTTGCCAAAGAATACCGCAAGAGATGTCAACAGGAGAAAGATGCTGACAAAGCTCTTAAGTACAAAGAAAGAGAGGCTGCATTCCAGTCTGGAGCTGTTGCTCTTTCATCATCCAGCACATCCACTTCATCCACTGAAGAATTCAACGCTGAAGACGATGATTATCGTCCGTCGACTTCGACCGGAGGAGCAGATGTACACTCTCATCCTCCGAAACGAAACAATATCTTAACATCACCAGATTTTGTTGCAGCTCTTGATCGCGTCAACCTTCCCGATCGAGGAGCAGTCTTCGTTGCTGGATCAGTCGCTCAAGACCTGGGCTATGATATTTCTACAATGACTCTTTCACGCAGCTCCATCCGTCGTTCAAGAAGGCAAGCAAGGCAGGCAGCAGCAAAAGAGGATCAAGCTTCGTTTTCTGACGAAGGACCCCTTCTTCTCTGGGATGGGAAACTACTTCCCGACATCGGCGGCGCAAAGGAAACAGCCGAACGAACCACGGTAATCGTTACGGGAAATGAGATGGAAGAACTCCAAGCCGTGCCAAAACTACAACGAGCTACAGGAGAAGAACAGGCCAAGGCTTGCATTTCGACGATTGATGACTGGAATCTTCGCGGTGAGATCCAAGGTCTCGTATATGACACATCTGCGTCTATTACTGTCCTTCACAGGGGAGCCTGTACCATGATTGAAAAAGCAGTAAGGAGGGAACTTGTCTGGATCGCTTGTCGACATCATATCCTTGAAGTCGTCTTGTCAAACACCCGGAAATGACTCTTTAATCGTTTTCATAAAAAATGGCCATCACTTCAGAAGAATTCCTTCATGAAGGCTTGAAACAACCTATTCAGTGATCCAAAGATATTCCAGCTTCGAGAGGAAATGATCCAGTACTTCACAAAGGCACTAGAGTCTAAACAATTGAGTGATGACTATGAGGAATTGCTACGACTCTGCCTCACCTTCCTCGAGTGCCGTAATGAGAAAGAAGTCAAGGTCCGCGCTCCAGGACCAACTCACCATGCAGGCTGGATGGCCAAGGCCATCTACGTTCTCAAAATTTATCTGTTCAAGCATCAACTACAGCTGACAGCACGTGAGACGGAGAATATCACCGAGCTCTCTCTGTTTATCGACTTGGACTACGCACGTTTTTGGAACGAGGCCCCCGTCGGAATCAACGCTCCTTTCAACGATATTCTGCTTCTTAAAATCTTGCAAAAGTACCCAAATCAGACCATTCCGAAAGCAGCATCCACAGCTCTTGAACGGCACCTGTGGTATCTTGGAGAGCATCTCATCGGCCTTGCATTCTTTGATCCTAGAATCGATGCCGAGACCAAACGGAAGATGGTCGTAAACCTCCAACGAGAATACCACTGTTACTCGTCGATTGAAGCTTGAAGGAAACATTGAAGATATGAATTTGTATGAAATGATCACCAAAAGGACCCTGGGAATCTTCAATCTCTTAAAGAAAGGAGGAAGGAAGGGAGCGGAGGATAACTTCCTGAGGACCGATCCCAATTCCTGGACGGAGAATGATTGCTTCCAAGTTTCGACGCATAACGATCAACGTAAAAGTAGTCAATATTTCGGCGGAGAGGGGTATCGCCCTTATCAAGGCAAATAATACATCTTTGACGAAGACGAAGAACAAAAACTATTCAACCTCCGATTAGTAGCAAAACATCGCCAAGGCTACTCATCGTCTTCGAAGGAGTCAGTGATGAAGCGTTAATCTAAGTAATGATGTATATTATAAACGAATGATAAATGTAATTTTCTATCAAACATTTTTGTTCTTTAAAAATTAATGTTTTCTTTAAAAGTTATTGTTTTCTAAAAAAAAAAAGTTATTTTCTTTGAGATTTAATCTGTTTTCAAACAAATAAACTAGTATTTGCCATTGTTTTTTTCAATTTTGGCGACCAGTAAATATCATTCAATTAGGCTGAAGGTTGGCATGGAGATGTTTGATATATATATATATATAGGAACAGGAGGTAAAAAATTACAAAATTTTATTTTTTGGACCACCCAAAGAACTCACACACACACACACACACACAGTGTTGGCCATAAGTCACGCATAGCCCCCATCAATTTTTCAAAAAAAATTTTGACGTAAAAGTAAGATACCAAAATTACTGTAAATGGTAGAAAAGATATATTTAGAAACTAGTCAAGCATACTAAACATACTGTACAAAACATACAAAAATTTTAAATCCAGAAAATGATGGCAGCTTATCTTTTCTTGATCTAAAAATTTGGAGATGCTCTAATCAGTTCAAATTTGAAGTTTATCGTAAGCCTACTAAAAATAATTCTTATGTGCTTTTTTGTTCTGACCATCATCCCTTGATTAAATCCTCTATTTTCTCTGCTATGTTTCTAAGAGCATTGAGAGTTGTCAGTCCTGAATTTTTAGATTCCGAGTTATGCAATATCATAAATATTGGTACTAAATTATGTTATCCTATTTCGTTTTTAGACAACTGTCTTAGGAAAGACAAAAATAGGTATAATAATGTAACTGTAAAGGAATTTGAGCGTAACGATATCCTTAGCCTACCTTACCATGTTAATTTTCAATATCTTCCGACCTTACTTAAAGCAATTGGCATCAATGTAGTCTTTAAATATAATAATACTGTTAAATCACGCCTAATAAAGAATAGCCCAGATAATCTGGTTCGTTGTGTGTATTCGATCGGATGTAGACAATGTAACTCAGTATATTAGGCCAAAAGGGTAAAACGTTAAATATTAGGGTAAAACAATAAAATATGCGTGTAGAACAGCAAATAATTCCAATGTATTGTTTAACCATATGTACAGTATAGGTGTAATCATAGCATCAAGTGGGATAGTTCCAAAGCGCTTGTTAAAAACATATATAATTGAAAGAAATATTCTAGAATGTGCATTTATCTATTTTAAAAATAATTTCAATGACAGTGCGGGTGTGTATAAAATTGACAATATCTTGTTAAAATTCATTTTGCCTCCCATTAACTCTTGTTAAGTATGCGCAAATTGTTTTGGTTTCCGCCGCGGTGTATATATGTATGGGCATCTTGCCTTCTCTTAATTCCCTGATGAGGTGTAGCTCTGAAGACACGAAAGGACTTGGAATCGTTTTTCTTTTTCCTTTTGGGTTTGCACCATATATATATATATATATATATATTTATATGAGGAACAAATGGATTTCAATTGAAAAAGATTCAATGTGGTGAATCGTTTAATATCTGACAGGTGCTCGATACCCTGTGACCGTGCTTAACATCCAACGCGCGGTGACAATATTTTAGATTTGGTGATGACGAACGGAGAGAATATAGTCGAAGGTTTAGAAGTAGGCGAGAGTTTAGGATGTAGTGATCATCAAATTCTTAGGTTTAAGTTATCAATAGAAAACACTAAGGATAGTAACGTAATAGAAGTCCCTGATTTTCGTAGAACTAATTTTGATAGTTTTGCGGATAGGATGAGAGTAGTGGATTGGGATAACTTATTTATGGGTAATGACGCAAATTTTCATTGGGAGGCGTTTAAAGATAGTTTCTTGAATATCGAAAGGGAGTTTATTCCTCGTAGGCCCAAGCGCGCTAAAAATCATGGTAGGCCCAAGTGGTGGACTAGAGAAATAGGCGAGTTCATAAACGAGCGTAATAGAGCGTATAGACTTAATAAGCCAATGGCACGGCAGCTAACTTTAATAGATGTATCGAGCTTAGACGTCATGTTAAAAGATCAGTTAGGAATGCTAAGCGTAATTTAGAGATACTTGTAGCTGTGGATAGTAAACATAATTCAGAAAAGTTTTTTGAATACGTTAATAATCGTAAGCGATAAAAGATAACATCGGCCCTCAAGTGGATGTTAACGGCGCTTTGGCTTCTGACGCTCAGGCGATGGCGGTTATTTTCAATAACTTTTTTGCGACAGTTTTTACCGTAGAAGACGTAAATAATGTCCCCGACGTGGGCGATATCGTTCCATTTAGTAGCGAGACTATTTTGGATGAAATAACTGTTTACGAGGGTGAGATTGCGCATTATATCGATAGGCTAAAAATTAGCAAGGCTCCAGGCCCTGACGCTTTTTATCCCAGACATTTGAAAGATTTGAAAGAAGTTATTGTAGGCCCCTTAACGAAGATTTTAAATCAGTCACTCGAAACGGGGATTATTCCTGAAGACTTCAAGTTAGCTACCGTCACGCCCATTTTTAAAAAAGGTGACCGCACGGTACCTAGAAATTAGGGATCGTAACATCGATCACTTAGAAAGTAGAGATTTGATTAATAGTAGTCAGCATGGGTTTCGACGCCATAGATCTTGTTTGTTTAACTAATTTGTTAGAATTTTATAACGAAATAGTGCGCGAATACGATAGGCATTGAGCGGCTGACGTTATTTATTTAGATTTTAAAAAGGCGTTCGATACAGTTCCGCATAGGAGATTAATTGCGAAGGTCAAAGCGCACAGTATACGCGGTGAAGTAGCTAACTGGTTAGAAGAATGGCTTCGTGCTAGGAGGCAGAGGGTGGAGGTTAATGGTAGTGAATCGGGGTGGTTGGATGTAGGTAGCGGTGTCCAACAGGGTTCAGTGTTAGGCTCATTGCTATTCGTAATTTACATTAACGACATAGATGTAGGGTTGACTAGTAACGTGTCAAAATTCGCGGACGATACTAAAATAGGCGTAAGGTTGTTAACGAGGACGATAGAAATAGGCTCCAAGACGATGTAAATAGAATTATGGAGTGGACGGTTAAGTGGCAGATGCAATTTAACGTAGACAAATGTAAAGATTTGCATATAGGTTCTCGTAACAATAATTACACGTACACGATGGATGATAGGGAGTTGGCGAGCGTTGACAAGGAAGTAGATTTAGGCGTACTCGTATCTAAGGATTTAAAGGTTAGGAATCAGTGCCTGGAGTCTTGCGCAAAAGCTAATAGGATGTTAGGCTTCATAGCGCGTAATTTCGAATTTAAATCGAAGGATATTATATTGCCCCTTTACAAGTCCCTAGTCAGGCCTCATTTAGAATATGCCGTTCAGTTTTGGTGCCCGTGCTTGCGTGAGGATATTGATAGGTTAGAAAGGGTTCAGCGTCGTGCCACGAAACTAATTCCGTCATTGCGCAACAAGCCTTATGAAGATAGGATTAAAGTGTTAGACTTGCATTCACTCGAAACTAGGAGATGAAGGGGGGAGCTTATTGAAGTTTTCAAAATCTTTAATAACATCCATAACGTAAATTTTGACAAATTGTTCACTTTCGATAATAGTAATACTCGTAATAACGGATTTAAGTTGCGTGGCAGACGTTTCATTACTAATATCGCTAAAACTTCTTTACGTTTAAAGTAATTGATAAATGGAATAATCTTCCCGTGCCCGTCGTGAACTCTACCAGCATTAATGTGTTTAAGAACCGTCTTGACAGACATTTTAAAAATATTAACGTTGTTTAAAATAAAAAAAAACAATTAGAAACAGGAGCTCTAGGGATGGTGGTCGAGGATGAGTCTGTTGACGATAAATGCCAGCTTGTGACATGCCAGCGTGTGATGCCAGCAATAAAATTATTAAAAAAAAAAAATTAGACTAACAAGAACGTAGATGTAGCTCGTAGCGTAAACTAACCCACTTTTTGTTTAACTTTACCTACTTTTTTTTTCTTATCCTCTCCTTACTTTGCATGTCTGTAACTCTTTTCTTGCATGTTTGTAGTTTGCATGGTATAACACTGAGTTAAGACTGTGTTTGCATGGTTTGTGAGAGTTCTTATTTTACTGCTTTTCATCTTTCACCCCTCTCCTATTTTCTTCGACTATTTTTTTGACTTGTCGGCAGTGGCCGGCGGATGATGATGGTGAGTCTTTTTTCTCTTTTCCTGAATGAATGCTAACCCACGAGTGATAGGTGTTCATCCTTACTTAACCCCTTATTCTCTTCTCTTCTCTTAACCCCCTACTCTTTCCTTTCTCTCGGGCTAACCTTAGAGTGGATCTTAGGGTCTTTGTTAGCCTTAGCTTCTGTAGATCTGTAGATGCAATATGATCATTATTAGAAAAATATATCAGCTGTCAAACTAATTTTCTGTCTACAACCGTATCCTTTCTCCTTATAGGCCTGATTCAGAACTCGATCGTGCTATCCTACTTTTCTTGACAGTTTTGAAGAAAAGCAAATAGCCGACGGCGATTTGGAGGTTTCACTGGACACTCGATCCACTGACATGATCACCGAGGTCGAAGTATTAGTTCACATCCAGTCCAACGATTGCCAGGTCGTCCGGGAACTAATGTTCGTTTTTTTTTGGGGGGGGGGGGGTTAAGAACAAGAGAGTGTATTTTCATCAATTTATTAAATTATAGAAATCATGTTTTAGTACAACTAAACTTACAGGACTAGCACCCAATAAACAAGCTACAGAGCACAAGACTAACATTAATGGAGACATCTTATATTTTACACAATATTGTTACAATTATATATACACGCGTAAAACATTACACAATACATCGAGTGCACAAAAACGGAAAACGGCTTTTTATCTCCCTGCATACCAATTCATCACTCTGCTCAGTGTCGCACAAATCGAATAATTTTTAAAAATTTATAAACCCCTTCCAACGTGACATGTGCAGGAGAAATGAAAGACAACACATCCCGCAAGTATTACTAAAATATCCTTGAAATCGGTGGAGATTCCAGACAATTTCAGGGATATGCAACTGTTCGAGAAATTTTACAATAACAGGGTCACTCCAGGGATGATTCCCCTGTGAATTAAAATAATACATTCATTCCCTATTTTAAAAATAGATAGCTAACCAATGAATTCCTTCGCCCCAATAACGTTCGTGTTTACAATTAATTGCCCCGCATTTTCTCGTAGTTGGTAATTTCAATGTTTCATTCTTCGTAAACACACCGATAAATTTGGAGCGTGTGATTCGGTTACTATTCATTTCTCTCTGGAGTGTATTCGCGTCTATTTTAAAAGTCGGTGACTACGTTCCGGAAACGGTCGACCTCACTAAGGGCTTGTGACTCTAAGTATACTAGTACACTAATAGGCGCGTCTATCGGGTTGGCGAATTCCAATCTGACTGAGATGTTCCCACTTTGTTGTGGACTTAAGTGTGTATTTACACTAGCAGATAAGTCGGGTGTGTTATCAGACGGGTAAAGGTTAAATTGATCGATGAATTCTTTCTGCGTTACCCCCAATCCCGAGCTCATCACAAGCACCTACAATATAGGCCACATTACGATAAACTCTCGGCAAAGCGGGAACACAGCGTCTGATGAGTAGCCCGTAGCCATAGTCCTACACAACGCAACGCCATTGACGTATAGAGTTATATTTTTAAGGCCGAAATTCTCGAATTTAAAGTTCTTTTTATATTTTCAATTCGTCGAAGCGTGATCCTGCATTCCAATTAATGACCCAAAAACTACCCATTTCATTGGATTGAAACTATGGAATGACTTGCATGCCGACAGAAAAAATATTGTGAATGTAAATTTGTTTAAAACCAAGTTGAAATCTCGATTAATAATGGCATACTAACAAAAATCTAGGATTAATGTCCATTAATATTGATTACTAATTATTAATTTCTCGTGTGTAATTTAGTATTAAAAACATTTCTTGGGATTGTTCAATTCTTATCTCTCATCTATAATATTGGTTTCTTTGTATGGTATTGGTATAGTGCCTTCAAAGGTGACCTTGTATTTGTCATGTCAGTAGTGATAATTTAAGATTAATACATGTTTTAACTATTAATAATACTTATTTTTTTATTTTTTTTATTAATTAATAACAACTAGCTGTTTATTTTTAATAAGATCCCAGTAAAGCCTAAAGCTTAAGGGCCAAATAAAATAAAATATCGAGCTTCAAATTATTCGTCATTGTAAATTGAAAAGAATGTATTTATTTTTATTATTAATAAAGGTTATTCATTTCATTTCATTACTCATTTCATTTCATTTCATAGGTAGAACTCCCAGGACCACGTTTCCTAGCTGCTTCGGGGCCAATCCTGCGGGCACCGTGTATCGTTTGATCTGTACTCTGTTAATTGGGTATTTTAGTGTTGCGTGTATTAAATTTTTTTCAATTTCTACATATTTCCGCGAACTTAACTTCACTCGCCGTACGCGCAGATGTTTCCATGATGTGAATCACAACGGGTTTTGCGCCCTCTTCTTGATCGGGCCCCAGATTTATGCAGACCTCAGGATTCGTGCGGGTGAACTTTAACTTCATATCCATCCCATTCATAAGCAGTTTCCCCTGGAACGTAAAGTCTGTATGCAGACGTCCAAAACACTCGTATCTCTTCTTTTTATAATTTTAAACTTTATCCTTTATATTACTTTCGTTTGTAGTCTGATAACAGGCCTCGGCAGTTAAAAAGGTACCCTTCCCTTCTTTTGAAAAGTTGAGGACATTTTCCAGATAGGTTCGTAGCTGATAATAACCCGTTCCTGCTGAAATGCTGACCTGGTTTAAATACACCTCACACTGACTGAATATGGAGTGCAGAAAGTTGGTTTTAGGGTATGCAGAATAATTATCATCGCAGTCCGTTCCATCATTCTAGAATGGGCTATACATAATTTAGCGTATATTGCATGCAGCTTGGGTCAAAAAAGTGTGGGCCTGAGCTGGGTATCACGAATTCTACAAGGGCACTCGGGGAACTAATTGTGTTTAATGAGTTAATTGTAATGAAGTCACTGTGCTCAATAGAAACTTGTTTTAGGGGCATATCAAAGAGGGACAGCTCCGATTTACAACATTGTGAGCTACACGGATGGATGAAGCGTGCCATGACGAGTCAGAAATAGTGCCATCTCTCTCGAGAAGTAGTAATCAGCTTTTGACTCGTGAGAGCAATGTCCTCAGCTTATATCGGTTAAAAAAAATGATGAACCATAGGTTTCATTCGCTTAGAACACTTCTTTTTCTTATAGCCTTTTATGTTTAGCGTCACGTGTTGGTAACCCCTTCTTCCGGACAGCCCTCTTCTTCTTTCCGCCACCACGCATTTCTCTCTTTGCATCTTTGATGATTTCGTCCCGTGTACGTTTTAAATGTTTTTTTACAGCTTCTTTAGGTTTAGCTTCACCCATTATGTATTCTACCGCATTAAAACCTGATTGTAACGCTTTCCCCCCAAGGTATCTGGCGCCCCTCTTCAGCAATGGGACAGCCGTGCGTAGTATGGTCGAAAATATGGATCCAAGCCCACTCCCACGCTGATATCTCACCCCTCGATATACTGTGGAAGGCCTTCGGGTCATTATAACTCAGTTCGACGAAAGTGTAGCTTCACTGTTAAGGTCCCATCACCGAATGGGAAATTTTTTCCCTCAATCGTTCTTATATATATTGAGATATTTCTTAGTAGTTGAGTCGCAACATTCACATAATGGGGCTTGTCATATGTAATGCTCAAGCTCTTCCCTCTATGGTTGAGAATGTGTGCAATGCGGAGCAGACGCGCCTGGGTATTCCCAACAAAGTGATGCTTCACGATATTGCTGTAAATATAGCACATGTCTGGGGATGGATAGCCATCACCCAATTTCTCCAATTTCAACTGATACATTAAGCTGGACAAGTCATGTTGAGCCTCGTGAAAGGTATCTCTTTGGAACGCAGCTCCATATCGGCCCTCCGTTATAATTTGGAACAATCCTTTGTCTTTAATATTTCTTTTATCCTGTAATTTTAGGGTCAGAGCATGTGCAGGGGTTCTTTGTTTACGATTTCATATACTAAATCAGCCGTAAGATTTGAGCATTTTAAACTTGCATTTAAGTCTCTCACAACATCCTCGACCGCAACATAACGACACGTGCCTAATGTTACTACTGTAGTGTAATACAGGGCCTCCCCACTCCGGACGGCACGCATGGTTTCATCCCTAATTACCCCTGCCTTTTCACACTCATCACGATCTCTAAGAATCGTAAAAACGGGCTCTTTATAATCAGTACTTAAGAAGCTGGTGGATGGCTGAAATTCGCATAACCCCATACGAATCACCTCATACGAATCACGTTCAAATTCAATGGCCCCATGGAGTTCTGTTACAAAGTTGGCTAGTGTGTTGTTAGGATGTACAGACAGAGAAGGAGAGGACGGGAGTGTGACATAGAAGTGGTTAGACGCCATGTAGCATACTATTTAAGCTTCGCGAATTTATTTTCTATTCCCTTCGCGAATTTATTTCCCGAACGCGATAGCCTTACATAGTCATTGATTTTGAAACGTGTAGAGTGTTGCGGTGCTCTCCGAATATCTCTTCTCACCTCACACTCTCAGTGCATACCTCTTTCTAAAAACTCGTTAGGTGTTGTCCCAATCGCGCAATGGTGTGAACGGTTGTATGACGAAGCCAATGATCCCAGAATGTTTATATATCTGTATGTGTTTTTATGTGTAAAATAGGGATGCATGCGTTCCTTTATGATACGTTGAACTCGTTCAGCTAAAGAGGCCTTATGTATAGAATTGCTAGTGTAGTAACTGATATTAAACTCTGCCAACATGTTCTGAAAAGCTCGGCCTATAAATTCTTTCCCCATATCCTTACAAAAATAGCCTGGAACCCTGTTTTCTTTCAACATCAGCGTTTTCGTGGCTTTAGCAACTGTTTCAGGCGATTTATTTTTCAGAGGAATTAGCCACAGATATCTGGAGAATACATCGATTATGAATAGGATGTAGCGATAGCCATCACTGTATAATGATTATCCTCGCATGTCTGTTAAATACGCTTGCCAAATAGAGTCAATCGAAGCCGCTGTTGCCGTGGCTGTTTTAAGCCTTTTTCTCACCGGCTTATGAAGTGTATAAGCATCCTGCTCCCGCAGAAACCTCTCAACATCTTTTTTCCCTACTCCATCATTGCAAACACCTCTGTACAGTCTATCAACACTGCCATAGGAGGCTCGGTTAGAAATGTCATAATAGCGTTTTCTTAATATGTTAGCCATTTGTGTATTTTAGAGACACGTGGATAGGGTTGGTCGCTGTGGTTTAGTCTCATCTTTCTCCTCTTCAGAGATGCTACTGTTGGGGGTGATGGCGTACTCAGTTGTGGCACATGCTAGACTTGCTCCAAGTCTTTTAATCTATTCAGATTTCCTATCAATGTTTTGGGGATATTTATTTGTTGTAGTCTTGCTTTAATATGCTTTCATCTGGATGGTGTGGGCCTGTCCCACTTTCTCACCAGATCATGGACAATGTCGACGATATTCGATCCCTGTACCCTTGATCCTTCAACAATGACCTCGCCTGTATCGGTCCACTGTATGATGGGGTCCTCACTCAATAGATTATAAAGCCTTAAACCTTTATTCCTCAATGTATGTGGGAGACTGCTTTTTAATATATGCTCGATGTGTTGCGTTCCGTTATTCTTTGGTTGGTCATCTGTAACGTCGGTCCCAGGTCCTATGTCGCCATGCTCATCGTTGCTCGCGTTGTATCTAATAACCACGGGGATCCCTGTCGGTTACTTATAATCGTCGTACTCATGAATAAATTCCTGCAGAGCCTCTTGGTACAAGATCCTTTTCTCATCAGGTGACTTTTCACTCTTTAATAGGGCTATCAATTCATTTTCCATTCGATTAAGCCTGCTTTTATGGGGTTCTAGAACCGTGTCTGGAATCTTTGAACTTTGCAGTGAAGCATACACCTCGTGTGGAATCACTACCACATTCTTCATTATATTAATCTAGTCAGTAAAGGTCCCAAAACTGAAAATAAGATGGGGAGGAATGATCCCCCTCTTTGTACAATAATTCGCATTTTCTTCCCCACTGTTTGACTTTTACGAGCGAGCGTATGTATTATGTTCTTGTAACGACGTAGGCGAGCCTTCTGAGGGGATTTCATTGGCACATTACATTTTATAACATTAAGGCAGATTTCACAGATGTATTTTAAAAAGTCCGAGTCGATATTTTTAGCAAACATCTGCTGTAATGCCAGAGGCAGTCGATGATAGATTTTAATTAATTCACGGTATTTCTTTAGCCTACTTGTCATTTTGAAATATACACCTTTTCAGGCTCGTTTGGGAATATATTCGTTCTTGGAAGTACTGTAAACGTGTTTCGCGGGTGAAGGTCACAAAGTAAGTCTCTGTAACGCTGACTTGTTGCTTCTTTATAAACTTCCAAAAACTCCTCTCGCTGATTCGGTAAAATTTGATTGGCTATTACTCCAATTTGTGACACATCTCTACGTTGCGCGAATAAGACTAGATATTGTGTATTTAACGACACATCACGCATGTATCTATTTTTGAAAAAAAATTCTGATTGATGAAGAATACGCTTATGTTAAGATGGAGGGAGAACACTGTAAATATCTCGGCAAACGTTTTATCCATTTCCAACATGAGATCATCAATTACAATGACTGTATGCTCATTTCCCTTTAACGAATTCACGTCATATACACCTTTGCGGAACAAAATATCATCTTGGTTCTCGTTGAACACTGATTGGTAAGTCGAATAGACCATATTACTTTATGCACAAATTTTTGAGAACATCTTCCCCCTTATCTTTAATGATTTTAAGCATAAACACAGTTTTACCACATCCTGTAGGGCCAGATATAAGACATGTGGATGGGCCTGTGAACCTGAATTTTTCTACAGATTCCATTTCTAACACGTCACATCCCTAAGTGGAAGTTACAAAATATAACAAAATTTAAGTGTTGCTCCTTACATTCTGCAATGTTATTTTTCTTCCACAGAACCGTGAATGACGATGTACAGCACTCCATCATCGATATTACACACAGACTCCACCTCCACTGACGAACCCTTACCAGCGACACCTCCACCACGTGGCAGTTCAAAGTGAAGGCACGATGATGATGAACCTTCCACGTCAGGTATAAAACGTGCCAGGAGTGCACCGGTCGCTAGACCCCCAGTAATAGAGTCCCATCCTTCTACGTCTTACGACACAACCACCACACTAGCTCCTACCTAAATTCCTCTTCAATTCCGGGTACATCTTCGACTATTTTTCCGACTTGTCGGCAGTGGCAGGCGGATGATGATGGTGTCTTTCTTTCTCTTTTTCTGAATGAGTTTTAACCCACGAGTGATAGGTTTTGCTACTTACTTAACCCCTTATTCTCTTCTTTTAACCCCTTACTTTCTTCTTTCTCTCAGGCTAACCTTAGAGTGGATCTTACGGTCTTTGTTAGCCTTAGCTTCTGTAGATCTGTAGATCTTCCACACCAGCAGCTTCTCTTGCTGTAGAGGAAGGTATAACTTTCGAACTAGTGCGCACCGCTAACCCCACCACGGCCCTGACTAGAAATCGGTATATAGTCAGGGTTGACCCTGGAACCCTGTATAGCAACGGTGTTGAACACGGACAGCGGCGAGTAGTTGAACGTATTGTGGAGTTTGCCCTTCAGAACCGCGACGAACGTGAGCCTTCAATATGGACAACTTCACGGTAGATATTTACAGAGTATTCCGTGTTGCTGGACATAGTGCCACACCTTATACTCTTAATTTCAATTCCCCGGTTATTTACCGAAAGCCTACAAACGTTGATCGTGGTTGCGGCTTTATAGCAATAGTCTTAGCTCATACGGTCACTGTGCTAAATACAATCGCGTGTAATATCTGGCTGTCTACGATTGTGCAGCGTGCACGTAAACTTGCTTCATATTGCAAGCTTGAGTTTGAGTGTAATATGGGTCATGAAGAGTTGAGAAGGGTGGAGCAGGAAATGAATGTTCGTGTAGTTGTATTTGGATTGGATGATCATCATAGGACTGTGTATGTTTTTAAAGCTGTGTGCGAGATCGTACAAGACTCCTACTTATTTTAGGATTGACAGGAACAACGTATCTCACCATCCGTAATATAAGGACTCTCTGCGCTAGTTATGACAAAAGTTGAAAATATGGAAGGCATCATGATTTGCGTAAGAGGTGTCTCGAGTTTGTGGATAATATAGTGAAACACTGTAAGGAAAGCCACATGGTATGTGAGCAGTGTAAAAGCGCCACATGTGGAAGTCGTGTAGTTGAAGCCGAGAAGAGGAAATGTAATGTGTGCTGACGTACATTTTTCAATAATAAATGCTTTGAGCTCCATAAATCGAATGGCACTTGCAGGAAAATTAGAATCTGTGAATGTGGTATGTTTCACACAATGGAGAGTTGGGGAAAATTCATGCACAAATATGATAAAATTCACTGTTCTACATGCCACGAGGAATATAAGGAGGATGGAGTAAAGCATGTGTGTTATATGAAAGACGCTAAGCCTAAAAATAAACCCTGTATAACCGTGTACTATGATATAGAAACTTACACAAACCCTGAAACCAAAGAGGTTATCTTACATCTACTCGTAAACCAAACTATGTGCGATGAGTGGATGGAAACTCTTTGTGTCCGATATTGACAAGTTAGCGGACAAGTTAAAAAAATGACTGTGTATATTCTTGCCCATAACGGGGAAAAATTTTACACACAATTCATTTATAAGGAGCTGCTTGAACATGAGTCATCGGAGATATTTACAGGCGATCCCCTGAAAAGGGGAAACAAGCTTATAGAAATGCAGATAAGAGCCAAGCTACTAAGGTGATGGGTGTAGCTGCCGAAGATTCAAAAGGGTATTTCCCTTACAATTTCCTCACTAGCGACATATTAATTTACGTAGGAATACCTCCCCCGAAACATTACTTTAACTACACCAACATAAGTGATAGTGAGCGTGAAGATTTTGACCGCTACTACAACAGTTTTAATGAAGCTAATCATTCCAGTATAGCTGATGAATGTGAGCGTTATTTTGTGAATGATGTACGCGTGCTTAGAGTATGTTTCCACGCCTTTTGAAGGATGTACATAAACTGTTTCAACTGCGATCCGCTGCAAATCCCAACACAATCGCTTCATTGTGCTCTAGTGTGTTCAAGAAGAATTTCATGTCTAATGACACCTTAGCCATCATTCACAGAAACAACCATCACAGTTATGGGCAGAAGGTTATTTACTGGCTCATATACATACAGCAACAGACCGGAGTATATATAAAACACGCCCACAACAAGGAAGAAGTACCCATTAAGGTCAATGGTCGTGTTTTTTGGGTTGATGGTCTAAGCGAAAACCGTGCCACTGTTGAGAAGTCTGTGTACTCCTTTAACGGTTGCTGGTGGCATGGATGTCAACGTCCTGAGTGTGGAATCGTAGGAGACATCCACGGTAGATCTCCTGCCGATCGTCTTGTATGGTCCCGCACCCGCGAACAGCTTATAGGATCCCAATTCTTTCACAAGCTCTTGTGGGAGCATGAGTATGATGCACGGATGGAAACAGATGGACAGTACCGAAAAGAAATATACACCATGAAGCGTTTAATGGTGTTGGATCCTTTCAAATGCGGTGATAGCTTGTTCGGTGGGCGTAGAAACCCATTCAAGCTATAATTTCCACCGACGGAGGGCGTGAAACTCCATTACTACGACTTCTGTTCTTTATATCCCTACGTGATGAAGAACAATCCGTAGGTGCACTTGAAAAACTGGGGGGACCTAAGCAGCACACCATCGAGGTATTCTCAAAAAATTTGAACAAGTACTATTTCGGTCTTTCTTTCGTAGACGTGCCCCCACCTCGCGATTTATGGATGCCGATCTTACCCGTCGTTATAGATCACAAGCTCATGTTTCCCCTGTGCGTGATGTAGGCAGAGGAGAATAATGGGTCCTGTAAACACGCAACGAACAAGCGGAAGATCAGAGGTGTATATACAAGTCCTGAGCTATCCCTAGCCGTCCGCCATCGTCACAGAATATTGAAGTTATATGAGGTGTCGAGGTTTCAGAAGCTACACAACCTTTTCTCCCCTTGTATAAATAATTTTTTGAAGGATGAGGTGGAAGCATCAGGCTACCCGCGAGGGGTTGAGAGCGAGGGTGAAAAATCGGCTTATATTCAACGTTACCGTGATCGTGAATGGATACAACTTGACCGTGCCCAAATTGTTAAGAACCCTGGCAAGCGTTTTAGTGCAAAGTTATGCCTAAATAGTCTTTGGGGCAAGTTTGCACAGAATACAGGTTAGAGGAATGTTCATTTAGCTCAAAGTTATAACGAGGTGTGGGATTATGGCAATGCCCCCGATAAAGAGGTTATGTAGATCGTGAATGTTGGCAACACGTACATAATAAAGTACAACATCACCGACCTGGCCACAGATACCTCACGTGTTACAAATATACCTGTAGCTAGCTTCACAACGGCATACGCACGCATCAAGCTTTGGGGACTGCTGCACTCTCTTGGGCAGAGGGTGCTGTACGCTGACACAGATAGAGTAATATTCACAAAGAGGGAGGGTGAATACATGCCACCTATTGGGGAATTCCTCGGAGAGTTGTCTGCGAGATCAAGGATGAGTATGGTGATGGTGCATACGCTGACTCCTTTGTATCAACAGGACCAAAAACGTATGAGGTGCGGGTGAGGGTGGGGGAAGAGCTGAAATATACCCTGAAGGCGAAGGGCATCACGCTTAACCTGGCGAACCTACGGGTCGTTAACTTTGACTCGTTGAAGGAGCTAGTGTGCTTAGAAGATGAGAGTGACCAACCTCCTCTACTGACTATAGGAACCCACAATTTTCGGGCACAGAAACTGATGGTTGTGAAGGAAATTAGGGGCACAAAGGCTTGTCGTAACACCTATAGGAAACGTTACCAGGTGCCTGGTACCTATGATACCGTACCCTTTGGGTACCATAGTACCTGAATAATATATGCCTATTGTTATCGATGTGTTTATTTATTACGTATATTTGAATATGTTTCAATTAGGGATTCATTTTCTCCTTTGTGTGTGCGTGCGTATGTACAGGAAAAAGTCCTAAGCTCCGCACACTGTTGGATCAATCAAATAGTCACGTCACTCCTGCTACTACTTGGGCATATCTCTACACCTGCGTGGTCATTTGGCTGCTGCAAGCTCTGGAGCTCAGACGTATATTTGAGGAAGTCTCACGTAGACGAAAAATAGTGATGGCGACTTTTGATATTGCGTGTTCGGCGTTTATGAAGTGGTATTCGTAAAGTCGGAGATGTGGCGAATACTGAAAGCCGGCCTAGCCTTCCCTCCTTTGAGACTTTTAAGGCTACATTGAACCGCGCAAAGCTTGAGGAACAAGATGTTCAAATACTCTATGGATATTCTGCGAGAGCATTGCCGGATTCGCGGCACAAACGATGTAATGGACTACGTTGTAGGGCTAAACTGCATAAAAGCGTACATATACAGTGAGATAAAAGAAACAACGCGTGTAGAAGAGAAGCAATGGGTATGGGTAGTGAGTCTTGTTGATGAGTGGTGTACCAGGCGGTATTATGTCATGCTGCATCATACCGGTACGCGTACCCTGCGGCTGAAAATGTAAACCTTGTCATCATGGAGAAGCTAAAGTACTTTTACCACTATATTCATATATATTATGAAGAGGTTCAGTGAGGTTGTATCTAAAGGCCTGTGTTTCTCTGAAATAGTGCACCGGATTGTTAATGTGTGACGAAAATGAACGACTAGTGTGCTTTCCGATAAAACATTAAAGCTGAAATTACCCAATGTGTCGGAAAAATTGCCCGATATAATGGGTAAAATGTACTCGCATGATTCATGCTGGAACAAACCCGTACACGATTCAACCGCTTATGGTGTGACTGATTCCCCCGTCGAGCCGATCCGCCAACCCTTGGCTCATAGTCATCTCAGAGCTTGAACCGACTGGACGTGCACTCCTCGAATACGATGGAACTTCCTTTGAGAAGCATTCTCAATGCCGTGTACGATGTGTCCGTGACGAAGTAATTGCGCGTGTTCAGGCGTGAAACCGGTGCCATTAACTATGTACTTTAAACGACTTCTAGACAAACAAACTCTGGTAAACGTAATGTTGTTTATTTAAGTGTTGAGGAGATGAATCGAGTCTTCGTAATAGTTGAGAAGTGGGGTGAGGATCACGATAAAATACCTGCAGGTGTAGGTACAAGAAGAAAACAGATTAGTGATACCCCTTCATATGCCATTGTTGGTACGTTGTGTATAAATAACGATCAGCCATGCATTGATGTACGACTGATGTGGAAGAATGCATCTGATAATAACGTTCTTGTCCCCACGCGAAACCGATTCATCCTCGACAGAAAGTTTGAAATCGTCGGATTCCGCAAGCTGAAGCCTATATTCAACGCGCATGTTACGGATATGATTTATTTTGTCACTGCTCTTGAATACGCATACACAGCTCTGCTCGACGGGTTTATCGAATGTAGGAATGAACATGGCGAGAATGGTCAAGAGCTGGATGGTCTAGAGTTTATTTAAAATTTGTAAACTCTTCGAAATATCATGAACTTTGGTACAAAGGACTTCAGCGGTACAGAGCAGAGCTCGCCTACACTGTTCACCCTGATGAATTGTACCTATATATAATGATCAGCTGTCGTTACGACTTATAAGATTATTTCAACTGCCGCTATGCGTTGTGAAGAAGAGTTCACGATTAAAAAGCTCGGATCGGTAAGAAAAATCCTCGATTGGAAAGAAGTGTTTATAAACTTGAATATAATAATGATGTGCTTTTGATTGTATTCTGACCATGTTTAAAGATAACGCCAGGCAATTGCATAGTGGGCTCATAAATAGTATTGAACAAAATGAAGGGCCTTTACATCGAGTATAGGCACCCGCACACCTTGAGTGGTGAAATCATGCTAAATCATATTTATTGTATAGTACAAAGCAACAATGATATAACTGTAGACTCGATCACGCGCGAGTTTAGTACTTTAGTTAAGCGCTGTAGTACATAAAGTGTATGTATTTTATTTTCATATAAGTTTTGCTGTTTATATATATATTAATGGGTATATAGCTTTATCCTGTACTATTATTTTGATGATTATATTCCGTCGTTTTGTATTTCTTATATTTTTATTTTTTTATTTTATTTTTTGATTATATATGTATACTATTATTATTTTTTGATTGTATATATACATTCTTCGTTCGTATCTCTTATACTATTATTATTTTTAATGTATATATTCCTCGTTTGTATGGAATGAACGATTGTATATTTATTTCCTATATATTTCATGAATTATTCCCCTTAACTCGTCTAAATAAAGAAAATGATATAATGGTGTTTCATTTGATTCTTTTGTTTGTGTATATAAACGATATTAAGGATTAACTAGGGAGATGGGAATATATATACCAAATGACTGGTTGCACCTTCTAAGCCGACTGATGGATTTCTAAGCCAACTGTCAAGAATATCTGAATAATGCAATCTGGCAACTGAAAAGTAATTTAATACGCATACACCTGCCTTCTAAGAATAAGCCAACTGGTGGATTTCGAGTTCTAAGCCAAGTGATGCTACCTAAGCTCTCATTAAGCTTTTGCATCTCGCAGAAGCTGGATGGTCTCTTCCTCTCTCTATCTCCTCTCTCTCTCTTAGGTTAGGTATACCCCTTTTGGGGGGTGAGGCCGTCCCAACTTCTGCCCCAAAGAGGTTAGATGGACTCCCCCTCCTTTTTTTTGCACCCTATGGGTTGGCACTGGGGACGGGGTTGGCACCTTGCAACAAGGGGGTTGGGTGGCATTGGCACTCATATGATCAACATTGCAATTGCTCTGCACTCTAACCTTTTGCAGCCATACTACTGCTTTGCCCGTGCATATTTTTTTATGATTTTTCTGAACCACGAAGAACGTTTCCATCATTTTCTTATTACCGCTGCATCTTTATATAATCCAGATATTAATAGCAGGTAAAGGGTTCTATTATTTTTTATTAAGCATGTTATTATTGTTAATGCCTGGGTTAGATCGAATAATGCGCGGTTTAGGGCGAATAATGCCTGGGTTAGGTTGATTGATGCCGGAGTTAGGTTAGATTAGGTTCTTTTTCCACCTCACAACGTTATAAATAAATTATTGCCAATCCAATGGTGTAACGTTTATGCATGTGCAATAAAAATTTGAAGGACGCCTCTAAACTAGGAATTTACCACGCAATCAAGTCCATTTTATTTGTAAATATCCCTTGTTAACATCGCATAAATAGCAATACCATCGCTAATATAAATAAGGTTAGAATCTATACAGCACAACCTTTGAGGTCGCAAAGCTTGATTAGGCCTAAACTCTTTTTATCTACACAGAGGATCATATTTCCATCACTTCTTAGAAAATCCTTCCGTCAGCCATCTGATTTTTCCAAAGACTGCATAATTTCATCAGTCTGTAGAAGTAATTCAATTTTCTTTTGTCAACTGTTGTTGTCCATTTGAAATTTAAATTAAACATAAATTAAACTTATTTTCGACTTAATCCCGTTCAAATTTACCTCATGAAACCTAACCGAATTCTTTGAAATATTATTTTTATACTAGAATTTACTTAACTCTAATTTAACTAGAATATATTCATTTATTCACATTATATACAGAGTGGTCACAAAGTTGACTTGCAGTGAAATTACAGCATATCCAGTGAAATTACAGCATATCCACATACAAAACTCAAACCGCCGACCGTGAGATCTCACACAACACACGCAGTGGTCGTCTCATTATGCCATCGGAAACCATATTAGGTATAATTATTTATAGTTTTGTTCTACAATTCAATTTTATAAAATAATTTATTTTAGGGGAAAAATTTCTCGGATCACCTGAAGATCAGGGCCCCCATGTATTCTTGTTTTTTGTTTTACAGTACCAAATATAATAATAAATTAAATTGAATGTCCGGTTAGGTCAACGGTACGCCCTTGACGATTGGTTAGGTTAAGTTGTAATATTTTCGTTAGTTTTAAAGAAGATATTATTTGGTAATTGAGGCTGGGGGCCCTGATCCTCAGGTGATCCAATTTCTCTAAAAGAACTTTACATTCAGAAGAAAATACGAGTACAGTAATACAACTCATACTAATTCTCGATGACGAATTATTTATAATCATATTGTGAATGTTCGTATGAAACCTTAACATTTTGTAGCAGTTGACCATAGGCTATGAATCTATAAATGGTTAACAGAAATACAACATGCATTTAATTTCCTTTATGCAGTTGATGCATGCACGATAAAATAGGTTGCTATAGCCATACATGGGGCTCATTATATCAAACAACTATTTATTAGATTCCGTATATCGATGAAATAATCTCTATTTTTGTTTGGGCAGAAAAATGCCGAAGTCAAATATTAGAAATTTCATAAATTCTCGTCTTCAAATTGTGGCTTTAAAATAATTTAAAATAGAATATTAATTTTCATGATATATAAAATAATATTAGGCATGTGCACATTTTCTTCGTCATGCGCCCAATCAGAGAAAGTTAACACAAATTTCCACTATCTTTTGAAAAAACATTTAGTACAGAAAATATTAACAAAACTTTAGATACAAAATGATGCTAACAAAATAGATGGTGCCTGGGTCAAGTTCAAAATGTGTAGAAATTTTTCAGTCAGGTATTTGTAATTGCTTCATCAATAAATGAAATAAAACACTAATTCCATCAAAACTGATGTAATTTCGGTTTTCTATGCATAACATCACATCTATGTAGGGTTGTGACAGTGAAAAAGGTGACACTTTTCTAGCTAGCGATGAAGTTTCAAAGGTTGAAGGGGAATTTGCAGTCAGATCAGCATCCACTGAAGAATTTCTCCATAAATAACAACAGGACAGATCCAACAGAATCAACTTCTACTGCATTTACATTCACTACGATAAGAACAGTTCATTTGGACAATTCCTGGAAAAGCCCGTTCTTGCATCCAAAGAACACGAATAGACTAAAACGATAACACTGTTCATTGCCTCTGGTTCCAGGCCTTTCAACCCCTTCCCCTCTAGCGGTCAGCCACCTTTCCGTGTCGAGAGTGATTGCATGCCCAATGATGTTGTATACCTTACAGGATCGGGTCACCCATAGTAGCGGAGACACGACAGAGGGCCCAGCGTAAGTGGTGTCCCTGCCTCTTGGATTTGGAACTGGGACTGGGGAACAGTCTCTTCCAGCTTCCCATGTGTTTGCTGTACATGGAGAACCACATACTCCCGGCATTCGTTTTTCTGGAAATTGAGTCTGCCTTGATCTGCGTTACCTTGGTAAGTAACACACTTCGTCGGTGGGGGCAACTAAATTAATTTTTAAATTATCTACATCTTTTAAGTTATGAAAATAGACTCTACGACTAAATATTAGAGTGTCCCGTTTTGGACGAATCTCAAAGTTATTAATGTCCAGCCCTCTCATATCGTGACAAATGATGATTTAAGTATGCTAACCAATTTTTAGACCGAAATAAAAAAATTTGACCCCCGAGCACTTTATTAAAAAATTTAAGGGTCAAATTTTTTTTAAAATTTTAGTTTTTCCGATTTTATGCCTATAATTTCGATTTTAGACACTTGTAAATGGTTCTATCTGATGCGTATTAAAAAAATGAATCATTTGATACCAAATGTATATAGGTTTGGCTTAAAAATTTTGTGTTTATATGATTTTTTTTAGTTTTAAGACATTTTATTAAAATTTTTAGAGTATTTCTCTTGTTGCTTTCAAGTTTATTAAATAAATAAGGCAAATAAAAGAAAATTAATCGTTTTCCGTTTAATTATCAAACAAAAATGGTAAAAATAATAAAAATATCCCTCTTTTATGGACTAGAAAAACAAAAGCTTCCTCTACATAAGAAAAACTAAAAAAAAAAAACTAAAACTTTCTTTTCATAAAAAATGACTTAAACTTCAATTAGGACAACATTTTTGATTCCTTACAGAAAGTAAAGATCAAATTTCGATGCAAAGACATTACACAATTATAAAATTAAAACAAGATGAGAAAACATATAAAACAAGTGCAATGAAAAAAAAAAGTACTAAACTCCATAAACCTAAAATCTTCCTTTTAAAATAAAGAACTAAGAATTTATTTTCGATTTTTCAAATGCGCGGCCTAATCTCTGACATACTTGGTTAATGTTTTTTCTTGAAATCAGGCACTTTTTGTCTATTGTCTTCAACCACCTGTAGTAGATATTGTTTTTGTTTTGTATCTATAGTGATCGAATTAGCATAATCTTCTATTAATTTAACACCTCGTTCGGCCGTGTCATTTACTACTTTCATTTAGTGTACAAAATTACTCATTCTTTTGAAATCTTCATCATCTTTCCATTCGTTTGCAGATTTTTAAGCCAGTTACCAGAATAATTGAATAAATTCAAGAAGAGCCATGAGTTTGGCCCAGCTAGACCCGGAAGTCTCGTGGAAGGGTTAAGTGTAGGAAATGTTGGTGGTCCTCGTCGGTTAGAAAATCCTCGCTTCTCAAATTTCGATATTGATTTAGCAATTTTGGTCTTCAATTCACCACTGAAATTTTCTGAAAATAAAGAAAGCGGTATCATTTCTTCAGTAACATACCAGAGGTGGCGATCAAGGGCCTTAATAGCCTGGTTTGCTACTTCTTCACCGATTTTCTTGTATGCTTGGAAGTCGTGATATAACTGCAAGTCATTTTCAGGTGCTTCAACTCCTTGTGTAGATGACACCCAAACTTTCATATATATCATTACTAAAGACCGGAACTTCAGGCACTAAAAAATAGGAAAATAGGCAGGCAAAAAGGCACAATAAAACATCAAAATAGGCAAAAAAAGGCATTTATTTTTACATTGAAATATATTGAAAAACAGCCAAAAAACATAGATAACACAAATCAATACCTTACATTTTCAAATATATTTATGCATTTCTTTGGTTACACATTATAACAAGCATTTTTTCCAAATTCTCAAATGTTAGGTTATGTCTACGATCAGTTAGCATGTGTTTAAGAACTGAAAATGTTCTTTCAACATCTACTGATATGACTGGAGCATATTTGTAACTTGCTATGTTCTCCAGGTTTAGATTTGAAGTGTCTTCAGCACCATCTCCTTCAAGGACGTTTGCTATCTTCTTTATTTCAGCTAAGTCAGTATTACCTGAAATTACTTTCTCAGACTTCTGCTGGATTAGTTTACCTTTTGCACCCGGCACCTGATTTATTTCCTCAACTACAGTGTTAAAAATCTTCAACGCATTTAACAAGGGTTGATTTCGTTCTTCCAAAGAAGTAATTGCAATTGGCAAATTTGATAAATGGGCTTCAATGAATGCAAGATCATTTTTCAATGAATTTTTCATGAGAGATTTCAAAATCTTAATAGAAGCTGCATCTTCTTCATCAAAACTTTCGACAATGCTCTGTATTGTGTTGTAATTTTTAGCGTAGTAAACTGCTGCATTTATCCATGTTCCCCATCTTGTCAGTACTGGCTTAGGTGGCAGTGCTAATTCTGGTGCCTGTTCTTTGAAAACCTGGATACGCGAAGGGGCTTTGAGAAATATCTTCTTTCCATTTGAAATCATCAGGTCAACATCAGGGAATAAACTATGTACCTCTTCGTACCTTAAATGTGATAGTTTGTAAAACAAAACTTATTTATTAGTGAGATAGGCAAATAAGGCTCTATAAATCGAAAAAGGCATTTTCCACAATAAATTAGTGAAATAGGCAAAATAAGGCATTTATGGCATTTTGCCTGAAGTTCCGGTCTTTAATCATTACTATAAATTTGCATACTCTTTCCAGCTTATTCACCATATTTTCAGTGTAACCTGCTTGATCACTAAAAGCAAACATTTTTATACAATACATGATTGTAGCCATTCATCTAGCACGATGCGAGGCTCCAGGATGAAGCCAACGAATTCCTTTTGGTGGAGTTTGATTCAAAATCTGTAGGCATAACTCAGCACTTTCTTTATAATCCCCGCGAAGTAGTACATTGCTATCTTCATTTTCAGGATTTCATAAAGATATTTTGTTACATCTTCAATTTTATTCTTTAGGTATCTGTTTGTTGTTTCCAATGTTTTATGTTTCTTGCTCGTATCTAAATTCTTCCATACAGTTTGTCTAAATTTTTGAAAAATTTCATAATCAGGTGATATTGATTTGCCAAATATTACTTTAAAAACATCATTCAAAATTCTTTCAAATATACGATGCCTGCATGCGCACCAGAGTATCCTCTGTTCTAATAAGTCTTATAGTCTTTTGCAGGCACCATTGATCCAACCGGAATTCGATGCGGTTGTATCGAAAACCAACGAAACCACTCTTCCTTCTAGGTTCTAATCCATAGCAGCTTCAAAAGTGGCTTGGGCTTGAGAAAATCCAGTAGCATCAGGGATATCTGGAACCGCTAAAATTTTGCCTTCCTTCGCACTTGGCATTCCCGAAACTAAAATAGCCAACCGTTCTTTCTTTTCTCCTCTCAATTCTGTAACTATTTTAGAATCCCAATGGAGCGAAGAGAAATTTGGAGGCTCAAAATCGATTTTCACTTTCTTAGATGTGTTCTCCCTAGTTTTCTTTCCTGCATTCCAAGAAGTTGTTCTGGACAGGCTGACTGTTTCTAAATCTATATCACAGGCAGAAAGCACAGTAGCAGCAAAAGCTGTTCTTTGATTTAATGACAAGTTTAATCTGTCAGCTATATAGCTAACTTTAGAAGACTTCATAATATTTTGACGCTTAGGACCTTTTTTCGCACTCGAAAGTTTAAATTCTGGATCATCTGGCTCCGATTCTGAAGACGAATTTTCTTGATAGACCATATTCATTTTAAATGTTCCAGGCATTGTTTTCCTTTGTGATTCTTTTAGTTCACGGTTTTTTATTTCTTGGATTCTTTCAGCTTTAGCTTTAGTCTTCTTTTCATATATTTTATCTAGACCTCCTAAGCACATTTCCCTTTCTCCTCTCTGATCTCCCAGAAATTTAACATCCCAAATTTTCGTTTCATTACTTCTTAGTGGATCTTTCATTATAATTTCTTCAGCGTTCTGAGAGCTGATCTCAAAAAGTTTTTTTAAAACCTGGTTAAATTCCTAAAGTATATTGTTATAATTAGGACGTTCTGCAATTCGTGCAATAGTATCTCTCTTTTTAATTAAGTCCTTTAATAACTGTTTAGGTCTTGGATGACGCCCAACATCATTAGAAGGTATACTGGCCAGGATCCAAAAACGTTTAACTTTTTCCCAAACTACTTTTATTGTTTCCTCTACTGAGTTATTCCTCATGGAGTTTCTTTTTAGACTTAAAAAGTGACGAAGAACATCTCCATTTGAGGGAAAAAGTGCCCCTCAGTGTTGTTCCAAATGAGGAAAGAGATCTCCAAGAACAGAATCATCACGTTCCTTATCTTTTCCTAACTTTCGTTCATTCGAAGCCATAGTTAATCATTAGGTAACTAGTTGACTAGCTAAAATCCAAAAAAAATAAGAAAAAAGTAAATAAAAACAAACATTTTAAGCCAAACCTATATAAATTTGGTATCAAATGATTCGTTTTTTTAACATACATCGGATGAAACCATTTATAAGTGTCTAAAATTGAATTTATAGGCATAAAATCGAAAAAACTCAATTTTTTTTAAAATTTAACCCTAAAATTTTCGAATCGAGTGCTCGGGGGTCAAATATTTTGATTTCGGTCTAAAAATTAGTTAGCACACTTAAATCATCATTTGTCACGATATGAGAGGGCTGGACATTAATAACTTTGAGATTCGTCCAAAACGGGACACCCTACTAAATATGTTCAGTCTAAACCAGAGGTTTTCAATCCTAAGGTCACAACTCCAGGAGTTGGCACCAGTAAATATGATACATAATCTTTTTACAAGGAATTGGAAAACGTAAACAAATGTGATGCCTGACGCAGGCTGTTTCCCTGCGTCTGCTGTCAAAATTGCCAATTTTATGCGGTGCAGAATTCAAAAGATTTCGCTCACCTGAGCCAAATATACACAGAGTAATATAAATTAATAACAACAATAGATTTATTAACTCTTAATTAATTTTATACTGGCTACTGCTATAAATTATATACGCCATCCTTAATGGATACCAGTAGTATCCCCGATAAAATGGAGGCAGAATTGGGACGCTTTGAAACTTGCCCCTAGAGGGGTCCCTGGAGGCCTTCGCCTCCCTAATGAGGGGGCCCCCCTTCCTTAAGTTCATCACCTTCCTTTATGAGGCTTCACGGTCTTTCATGAGAAATATTTGTAGGTTTGAAAAAAGAAAGAAAAAACAGGCAAAAAAACAAGAAAACAAGCAGAATGTAGCAATTTGAGAATTTCCTCATCGGCTTCCGTACCTTCCTTTATGAAGCTTCACGGTCTTTCATGAGAGATATTTGTAGGTTAAAAAAAAGAAAAAAAAGGGAAAAAACAAGAAAAACAAGCAGAATGGATTAATTTGAGAATTTCTTCCTTGAGTTCCTCTATGGGGTTTCATGGTCTTTCATGAGAGATATTTGTAGGTTTAAAACAAGAAAAAACAAAAATAAAAAAGGAAAACAAAAAAATAAGAAAACCAAAAAAAGAATTTCCTCATTGGGTCCCTTACCTTCCTTTATGAGGCTTCACGGTCTTTCATGATAGATATTTGTAGGTTTAAAAAAGAAAGGAAAAAAGGAAAAAACCAAAAACCAAAAGAAAAACAAAAAAAAACATTCCCTGAAGAGATGTGTTTGAAACAGAGCTTAACCTAGTCTACTGTAGATTGAGTTGTTCAAGGATGAAATGTTTCGGCATGCAGGGAGCAACATTCCCACTGATCAGTTTGATATTATATATATATATATATGGGAATGAACTCAGAATGGTCCCCTGAGTTTTTTATGATACACACAGACCGTGCATGGAACAAGGAACTCTTCTGGGATAATTAAATCAACTATAGTCCGAATAAGTAATGGTAAATGACAAATACCATAGTTTTTCTTTTTCATGATGCTAGCCCGACGTGGGCAACGGGTCACTCGCAAAGAGGTCCCATAAATATACTTTCCCTCACCAGCTATCTGCAAAGCAGACAGGAATCCATGTCCCAAAGCTGGATCCTGTCTGCTTTGCAGATAGCTGGTGAGGGAAGCTATATTTATGGGACCTCTTCGCGAGTGACCCGTTGCCCACGTCGGGCTAGCATCATGAAAAAGAAAAACTATGGTATTTGTCATTTACCATTACTTATTCGGACTATAGTGGATTTAATTATCCCAGAAGAGTTCCTTGTTCCATGCACGGTCTGTGTGTATCATAAAAAACTCAGGAGACCATTCTGAGTTCATTCCCATCTTGAAACGGACATGTTATGTGCCTTGAAAAGTGGACGCTCAATTCTGCCAGTTGAGGTTTAAGTTTTGGTTTTTGGTTAAAAATATAATAGTTACCCCTTTTTCTTTGATGTATTCAATCTGACGTGAAGTGAGCGAGTCTTTTGCTTATATTGAGGTTCTAAAGGTAGCAGGGCTAGGCTGCTTTAAACCCTAGATCCATGTCCCAAAGCTGGATCCTGTCTGCTTTGCAGATAGCTGGTGAGGGAAGCTATATTTATTGGACCTCTTCGCGAGTGACCTGTTGCCCACGTCGGGCTAGCATCATGAAAAAGAAAAACTATGGTATTTGTCATTTACCGTTACTTATTCGGACTATAGTAGATTTAATTATCCCAGAAGAGTTCCTTGTTCTATGCACGGTCCGTGTGTATCATATATATATATATATATATGGGAATGAACTCAGAATGGTTCCCTGAGTTTTTATGATACACACATACCGTGCATGGAACAAGGAACTCTTCTGGGATAATTAAATCCACTATAGTCCAAATAAGTAATGGTAAATGACAAATACCATAGTTTTGCTTTTTCATGATGCAAGCCCGACGTGGGCAACGGGTCTCTCGCAAAGAGGTCCCATAAATATAGCTTCCCTCACCAGCTATCTGCAAAGCAGACAGGATCCAGCTTTGGGACATGGATTTAGGGTTTAAAGCAGCCTAGCCCCACTACATTTAGAACCTCAATATAAGTAAAAGACTCGTTGCATTCACGTCGGATTGAATAAATCAAAGAAAAAGGGGTAACTATTATATTTTTAGCCAAATCCAAAACTTAAACCTCAACTGGCAGAATTGAGCGTCCACTTTTCAAGGCACATAACATGTCCGTTTCATGATGGGAATGAACTCAGAATGGTTCCCTGAGTTTTTTATGATACACACAGACCGTGCATGGAACAAGGAACTCTTCTGGGATAATTAAATCCACTATAGTCCGAATAAGTAATGGTAAATGACAAATACTCGCAAAAGAAACAAACTGATATCTCGGTAATCGCCATAGGACCGCCTTTATAATCTTTAAATTCTGAATACCACCGGTGTACCCTACACCTAACACACGACGCTTTCTGCGACGGCATCGCGCAGTTAAAAATTAGTTTATAACCGTCACAAGTTTAAGTTAAATTAAGCCGGCACGCTATGAAAACTTCGAAATCGCTAAAAACCACCAAGGATAACTCTAGGAGCGCTCCATTTTTCAATATTAACATCCGCTCATAAAACATATATCATTTGAAAGCTAACATTTTTCTGAGTCTAAAAATGTAGTAATCCAAAAGTATCAATAGCAAATAAAAAGTAACTACATTTAATTAATTGTTTGACGCGTGATGTCATTAACTACATTATAAAAGTTGGCTAAGTTATAAATCTTCAGTCTCTGTTGTAAGATGGTATTTTTAGTAATTGTTACGCTAACCTAACCTAACATGAATATGTTATTACATTATCATTTGTATAATTTGGGTCTCGGGGGTACGGGGACGGAGCCCCCGTAAAGATCACGCATCACACATTGATCGGTATAGAGTTTTATATTTAAACCTAGTTACTTTTTATTTGCTATTGATACTTTTGGATTACTACATTTTTAGACTCAGAAAAATGTGAGCTCTGAAATGGTATATGTTTTATGAGTGTATGTTTAATATTGAAAAATGGAGATGGAGCGCTCCTAGAGATTTACTGACCACCAATATTCAATTACTTAACTATAACAATGTGAGTATAAACGCAAGTATATAAAATTCAAAACTTTCCAAAAGTAAAATTCTTAGCAATATGCAAAAGTAGATACAACATCAAAGAGCTCAGGAAATGTGTTCGTTCAGTACAGAGTCTGGCTGACGAATGAAAGGTTTATAGCCATTGTACAAAGATTGAGTGAAACTATTAATTAAATATACATATTTATATGAGTATACAGTAAATATTAAGGAATTGGGTACATTTGAGGAAGAATTAAGTAAATGAATAAAGACGTACAACCAAGGATTCCAATCATGCTACATGCAATGTGCATGCATAATCTAATAAAATTTAGGGATGAGGGATAGATGCATGACAACAATAATTAATTATCATAAAGTCTATAATAAATGGAAAATGGAGATATGGGTAATATTGTGATGGAACTGTTAAACGATCTAAACCGTCGATTGTCTTGTTTTTACTTTAAGGGAATGAAATTAAGGGACATTCTCTTCTCACAACGAATCTCCAATGACACAAACATGGATACGGCTCAACCATAGAAATGGTAGGTCGCATGGTTGTGACACTGCAAAAATATAAAGCAAATCAAAAATATATCTAAACTTCGTCATCTTTATACGAATTTGGTTCTTATGTAAATATGAATATTTGAATATAAAGATTATATAATTATACGGATTGGGTAAACATATTGATTATATGACTATAAATATATAAGAATATACAGGATTATATAAATATACGAATTATATAAATATACGAAGTATATAAATGGATATAAGAATGATATAAATGAATATAAGAATCATATGAATGAATATAAAAATATATGAACGTAGGAATTATTCTTTGTTCATTTTTACATATATATATATTTAATTTTCCTAGAAGAGTTCCTTGTTCCTTGCACGGTCTGTGTGTATCATATATATATATATATATGTGTGTATGTGTGTGTGTGTATGTGTGTGTGTGTGTGTGTGTGTATACACACAGTAGTGTATTCCATGCTTTAAAAGAGACCAGAGTACATAAATTTTAAATTTCAGAAGTACAAAACAACCAATTCTATTTGCCTTCATTGCCATATGCTTGCCATGACATTTCTTTCCAGAGTAGTAAATAACAGATAAGTAGCTGTAAGTTTCTGTAATGCAGTAACTGTATGAATATTAATTGCTCTAATTATGTAGCTCAGCACTTGTCTTTTAATTTTATTCCTCCTTTGGCTATAATTAAAAGGGAGTTACCGTCTTTGAGGTTAAAGAATAATATATTTTCTTGGCTTACTTCAATCCAAACAAGCTAACCAACAGCCCACACCTTTAACAATATATAATATACACACGTATACGCACACGCACACACATACATACATATATACACATATATATACTGTATATATATATATATGACCTTTGGTTAGCTTCCGCCCGAATTGTTCATTCTGACGAAGGTCAAGCTTTTCACTCCACCTTAGACCTACAGTTTAACGTGGAATCCGAACCACGCCCCATCAGCAGTCAAGCATCTTAACCACTAGGCCACTTAGGGTACCCATTTATCTACCAACCACTTTCTGTGTGTGGAATTTGAACAGCTGGGTTTTGCTGCGCGCCGTCTGCCGTCGGGTCTCGAACCCGGGGCCGATGGATTCGTAGTCAGCGACGCTAACCACTACACCACCGAGGCGCATATACTGTGTATATATAAATATATATATACTGTGTATATATAAATATATATATACACTGTGTGTATATATATATATATGTATATATATATATACCTAACCTAACCAATCGTCAAGGGCGTACAGCCTTATAAGGCTAATTAAAGAAGGCTGGGGGTGCTTATCTTTACTTGATCCTATATATATATATATATACTGTGTATATATATATATATATATATATATATACCTATATATATATACCTACATATATACCTATACTGTGTGTATATATATATGTATACTGTATATATATATATATATACATATACTGTGTATACATATATATATACTCTGTGTATATATATATATACTTATATATATATATACTGTGTGGGTATATATATATATATATACTGTATATATATATATATATATATATATATATACTGTGTATATATATATATATATATATATATATATATATATATATATATATACTGTGTATATATATATATATATATATATATATATATACTGTGTGTATGTATATATATATATACTGTAATCAGTCTTTCCTTGTGAACAGACGTGTTTTATCGAGTGTCCAGTGTTATCAATTGAATAAGTGGTTCTCGTTGAAGTGTTTTAAAAAAAAATAGTGTTCGGTGCATTCTTAACTAAATTACTTCGTGCTACTAATCATTCAGTAACGAATATATTTCATTTATTGACGTTATTCAGTACTATATTATTTGATCAAACCAAGGCTACTGCACGTGGCTTGCCTTGTTTGTTTTTCAAATCTATCAGAAAACGTGGAGCCATAAGGTTCATTTTTCCGTGCTTCGAGAGGTCAGGTAGAGTGGGTCACAAACCGTGTGAAAAAAGGAAAAAAGTCGGGTCGAATCGCGGACAGATAAGTGTTATAAATACTCTTCTTTTACAGATCTTTTGTCGGGAGCTTAATTCTATATTCATTTAGTATAAATTTGTGTTACAAGAACCTGTTTCTGCGTTTCAAGAACGCAGTAGCCCTACGTTGTAATTTATTAATTTCCAAACGCTCGTTTTTTGTTTTTTTTGTTGTTCAACGTATTAAAAGCATGGCACCCCCGTCCAGTACTTGCAGTCGGTGTGAAGGGAAATTTGCTGCTTACGCGTTTACAATGGCTAATAATAATGAACAGTTAGTTTGCAGGTGGTGCTCAAGCATGGAAGTGCTGAGGAACGAGTTAGAACGTGAGAGGGAGGCCAGGGTGAGACTTGAAGAAAGCGTGATGCTCCTGACGGCAAAATTAGAATCCCTTGAGACTCCAGTTACGACCCCTCCTGCCTCAGTTTCTACTAATAATATAAACAGTACTAATAGCCCTCTCCCTTCCCCTAGTTCCCAACCCTTCGTTCGAGTGCAAAATGGAGCACCATTGAGAAAAGCAAAGACCTGTCTACCAGTAATAACAAGCAATAAGTTTTCTGTTTTAGGTTTCGAAGATGCTGATGAACCGGAAATACGACTCGTTGGCGATTCCATTGTTCGAGGGCAGCTCGAGGAATTTTGTGGGAGAAACCCTCGTCGTAGGCGCCGTTATTGCTACCCTGGTGCAAGGCTGGAGGATATAACTAATAGTGTTGACCATTTTACAGACGGTACCGCCGAGGACACAACGTATGTTATTCATGTTGGTACTAATAACGTTTTAAATTCTAGATCGGAAGAACTGCTGGCTAGGTACAGGGACTTATTAGAGCGACTAAAGGAGAAAACTAATCTTCTTCCGCAGCTTATTATCCCATCTTTACATGGGGTCGCTGTTTTTGGTTCGTCTTCTCCACTCTCCTCTGTCGTATACCACGTCCTCCTCCAAGTCCTTCTCCCTGATGTCCGCCACCACACAGTCCCTCCATCTCGTCTTCGGTCTTCCTCTTCTTCTCCGTCCCGGCAACTCCATCTCCAGCACTCTGCGCCCCACATACTCCTCCTCTCTTCTCCAGACGTGTCCATACCACCTCAGCCTGGCCTCCTGCACCTTCTTAGATGCTTTAACAGGTATTGTTTTAACAGATTGTTTTAACAGGTATACTTCCTCGAATTATCCAACGAAACGATTTCTACAGCAAGGCAACCTATATTAACAATAACCTAAAGTCTCTTTGCCAACAGGAAGGAGTGCATTTTGCAAATTTTTGGAACAGTTTCTACGGCAGGAGGGACTTGTTCCTTGAAGATGGACTTCATTTTAATGACGTTGGAGCTGCGCGTTTAGGGAGAATGTTTCATAATACTATCTCTTCTTTTCAGGCTGCCGCAACCCGAACGGTCACAGCGTAAATTCCACAAATTTCCCCTGCGCTCGCGAAGGTGTCTCAATTACAAACAATTTGAAGGTTCTATCCTTAAATGCTCGTAGCCTACGAAATAAAATAAACGAATTTTTTTCTTTAATTGCTTGTAAAGATTTAATTGCGATAAATGAATCGTGGCTTAGCACTGAAACACGTGACTTTGTAGGGGAGTATCAAATTAAAGGTTATAGACTTTTTGTTAAAAACAGAATATGTAGGCGAGGAAACGGTGTTATGTTGTATATCAAAGATAATATTGCGAACGTTATAGAAGTAAAGCACTCAATTCCAGAACCGATAGATTCGACTATAGCAGAACTTAAATTGAACGATAGCAAAATTCTTGTTGCGGTTATATATAGGCCCCCTAATCAAACAGCTGATACGGACGAAGCGTTGTATCGTGAACTAAAGAGAATAATCGGTAGTGAGCAGGCTTTAGTTATGGGTGACTTTAATTGCGCCAACGTGAATTACGATACAATGCAGGGAGACGCGGAAGGCAATCGTTTAGTTAATTTTCTCGAGGATAGCTTTCTTATTCAAAAGGTTGGGGAACCTGCGAGGTTGGACAGTATTTTAGATTTAGTAATAACTGCGGATGATAGGCTAATTACTGATCTTCAAGTAATAGAACCGTTAAGCAATAGCGGTCACAATATGGTTGAGTTTGTCCTCTCAGTAAGTCACTAGAAACCACTAACTCGACTAAAATTCCTAACTTCCAGCACGCAGACTTTAGTAAATTTCGAAATAAATTTTCACACGTCAATTGGGAAAACGTAATGGGGAACTCCAACGCAAAACTAATGTGGGAATCGTTCGAAACGGTATTTAGGACTATAAATGAGGAATGTGTACCGTACAAAATTAAGCGTGCGAAAGTAAACAACAAGCCCTTGTGGTTTACTTCTAGAGTAGGAGACATTATAAAGAGTAGAGATAGGGCTTATAGGCTATAAGTGCGATAAAGATAATTGTTGTTACGAAACAACTACATATCTCTAAGGCGTGAAGCGAAAAGTGTAATAAAAAAGTCCAAGCGCGAATTTGAAATCTCCATAGCTCGTGACGGTAAAGAAAACCCCAAGCGATTCTTTCAATACGTCAATAATAGAAATCCAGTAAAAAGTGTCTTGGGGCCTTTGAAAAATGTAAACGGAGATCTAGTTTCTGAAAACAAGGAAATGGCTACCTTGCTAAACGAATTTTTTACGTCAGTTTTTACTATAGAAGATGTAACGAATATCCCTACGGTCATAGACATAATACCTTTTGATAATGGTAATATTTTGGATAATATCGTGGTTAGTGAAGGGGAAGTAATGCGCTATATTGATAAAATGAAAACGCGTAAATCACCGGGCCGGATTCCATATATCCCATACAACTAAAAGAATTAAAAGATAGCATTGTTGTGCCGCTAACAAAGATTTTTAATGCGTCTATTTCTGAGGGGTGCGTACCAGATAATTTCAAGTTAGCAAACGTAACACCTATCTTTAAGAAAGGCGATAAAGGTGCGGCGGGAAATTATAGGCCAATCAGTTTAACGTCTGTTGTAGGTAAGCTACTGGAATCAATAATTAGGGATCGTATAGTCGAACACTTAGAAGTGCATAAACTAGTTAGAAATACGCAGCACGGTTTTAGGCGAAACAAATCTTGCTTAACTAATCTTTTAGAATTTTTCCAAAGCGTGGTTGACGTTTACGATAGACATCGGGCGGTTGATGTAGTGTATTTAGATTTTCAAAAAGCGTTTGACACCGTGCCGCACAAAAGACTCATTGAAAAAACTAAGGCTCATGGAATCAGGGGTGTAGTAATAAATTGGCTAGAAGAGTGGTTGCGAGGTAGGAAACAGAGGGTGGTCGTTGATGGAGCGGAGTCGTGTTGGGCTAATGTAGCGAGTGGCGTTCCTCAGGGTTCTGTATTGGGCCCCTTGCTTTTTCTTATATATATTAACGATTTAGATGTCGGCCTAGTCAGTACAGTTTCAAAGTTTGCGGATGACACGAAGCTGGGTGGTAGGGCGATTAATGACGAAGATAGAGGTAAAATCAGGAAGATCTGAATAAAATCGTTGATTGGTCAGTCACATGGCAAATGAGATTTAACGTTGATAAGTGCAAAATTTTGCATATAGGTTCGCGTAACGGTAATTTTGCGTATAGTATGTCAGGGAAAGATTTAACAAGCGTAGAGCAGGAAAAAGATTTAGGAGTTATAGTCACTGGTGATTTAAAAGTAGCGAAACAAAGTACAGCAGCGGTCAATAAGGCGAACAAAGTGTTAGGTTTTATAGCTCGAAATTTTGAGTACAAATCGCGCGATATTATAGTTCCTCTTTATAAATCATTAGTTAGACCCCATTTGGAGTACGCGGTCCAATTTTGGAATCCGCATATGCGCAAAGATATAGACAAAATCGAAAGAGTTCAAAGACGAGCAACTAAGATGATTCCGTCGCTTAGGTCAAAGTCGTACGAGGATAGGCTTAAGGAGTTAAAATTGACAACACTCGAGACTAGGAGGCTAAGGGGTGATCTAATCCAGGTTTTCAAAATTATGAATGGGTTCGATAACGTAGATAGAGATAGCTTTTTCGAAATATCTCAATATAATAGGACTAGAAATAACGGGTGTAAGTTGACAAGTAGAAGGTTCGAGACAGCAGTTGCCAAAAACTTTTTTACGCATAGAATAGTAAATAGCTGGAATAGTTTGCCGGTAGAAGTAATTAGTAGCACGTCTATAAACATGTTTAAAAATCGATTAGACGCATATGTTGATAGATTGGGTATAGTTTAAGGTAGTAAAATTAAGGCTTTGTGGTGATAGATCCCACAGCTCAACACAAGTGTTGTGGGATATAGGGAGGCAGCATCTTGGGTTAGGGGATACTCTCTGTCCTTACACACCCCATTTAAAGAGATTCCTCTGCCGAGCGGTGCCCCCCATAGTACTGTGAGGTATTGAAAAACTCATGATCTTCACTTGCCCCACAAACACCTTTAAATGGGAGACCCAAAATGGGTGCACACACATTTCTACATTACTGTACAGTCTTTACAGCCACACCTACACTTTTCCTCCTAAGTATATATTGTAATGTATATGGTTGTAAATTTTGACTTGGTCCGCAATCGATATGGACCGTGACTTATTTTTCGTTGGCAAGGTACTAGTATTGATGGATACCGTAATGAAATTGACTGGATTCTTTGGATCTGATATATTTGCATGTCGGTTATAAATAGATATAGAGTGTAACATATTTGTGGATAGTAGTCTATTATGACTTGATCCTCTGGATCCAGAGATTCTATCTTTAGTTTTAAATCGATAATTAATTAGTTTTAAATTGATAATTATTTAGTTTGCAAAAATTGGTCGTTGCCAATGTACAGGCAGTTGTTACATAAATTTCTTATGTTCTTGTGGTTCGGAACCCACGTAAAATTGTAGGTCCCCTCCGCCACCACGGAGGACATACACAATACACAATTACGAACACAGTTAGGTAGACCAGCCATGAGTGGATCCTAGGGTCTTTGTTGGTCTGAAACATTATAACATATATATATATATATATATATATATATATATATATATATATATATATATATATATATATATATATATATATATATATATATATATATATATATATATATATATATATAATTATATATATATATATATATATATATATATATATATATATATATATATATATATATATATATATATATATATATATATATATATATATATATATTATATATATATATATATATGAAAAGAAGGATCAACACAACGGCAAACATTTTCATTTATTTGTACATCAGACGTTTCGACAAATCTTTTGTCATCATCAGTGAGTTAAGTCTTAAAACCTTAAAACAAAATTGAAAAGTGAAAGTTACATCAATACAATATTAAAACCATTAAAATTAAAACCTTAAAGCAAAATGAAAATTGCATCAATACAAAATTAAAATCATTTAAATTTCATCACTATAAAAACTAAAATTAAATTAAATTTCATCACTATAAAAACTAAAATTAAATTACCTCAATAGGTAAATACACAATGTTTACATCCACCTCCATACTTGGCAAAGTCTAAGGGAATACTGGATGGTCAGAGGATTAGAAAGGGTATGTCTGTGAAAAACGGTTGGTTAGTTAAAAGAGTTGTAATTTGTAGGATGAGCTATTATTATTAAGGGAGGGTTTGTTTCTATAGATGTACAAAGATTCTAAAATTCGGAGTTCTGTACGGTTATTGGATCTAGTTAAAATTTCAAACTGAGTTTTGTGAAGGGGATGGTCGTTTTCATTACTATGGTTTCTAATTGCGGATTGTGGAGGGCTACTGAGGGGACGGTTGGTACGGACTGACAAGCCCAAATGTTGAGAAAGGCGCACCTCCAGTTGGAGTTGAGTGCTGCCAATATACGCAGCCTTACAGCTGTCGCACGTGTATTTGTAAACAACATTGGGGCATACAGTTTTGGGGAATACATCTTTGAACTTTAAAAAATTTGATAATTTAAGTGGGTTGACGAAGGCGAATCTAAAATTTATTTGGGGATAACTAGACTTGAGTAGTTTGGACAATTCACCTCGAATACGCAATGATAAATAACCATAAAAAGGTAATTTAATATATCTGGTTTCTTTTTGTACTGTAGTTATGGGGAGTTTAGTATCAAAAGTGTTATTTAAAAATTTCTTTAATTGGTTATCGAATAGATGAGAAGGGTAGTACTTTATTAACAATTACTACCCTTCTCATCTATTCGATAACCAATTAAAGAAATTTTTAAATAACACTTTTGATACTAAACTCCCCATAACTACAGTACAAAAAGAAACCAGATATATTAAATTACCTTTTTATGGTTATTTATCATTGCGTATTCGAGGTGAATTGTCCAAACTACTCAAGTCTAGTTATCCCCAAATAAATTTTAGATTCGCCTTCGTCAACCCACTTAAATTATCAAATTTTTTAAAGTTCAAAGATGTATTCCCCAAAACTGTATGCCCCAATGTTGTTTACAAATACACGTGCGACAGCTGTAAGGCTGCGTATATTGGCAGCACTCAACTCCAACTGGATGTGCGCCTTTCTCAACATTTGGGCTTGTCAGTCCGTACCAACCGTCCCCTCAGTAGCCCTCCACAATCCGCAATTAGAAACCATAGTAATGAAAACGACCATCCCCTTCACAAAACTCAGTTTGAAATTTTAACTAGATCCAATAACCGTACAGAACTCCGAATTTTAGAATCTTTGTACATCTATAGAAACAAACCCTCCTTAATAATAATAGCTCATCCTACAAATTACAACTCTTTTAACTAACCAACCGTTTTTCACAGACATACCCTTTCTAATCCTCTGACCATCCAGTATTCCCTTAGACTTTGCCAAGTATGGAGGTGGATGTAAACATTGTGTATTTACCTATTGAGGTAATTTAATTTTAGTTTTTATAGTGATGAAATTTAATTTAATTTTAGTTTTTATAGTGATGAAATTTAAATGATTTTAATTTTGTATTGATGCAATTTTCATTTTGCTTTAAGGTTTTAATTTTAATGGTTTTAATATTGTATTGATGTAACTTTCACTTTTCAATTTTGTTTTAAGGTTTTAAGACTTAACTCACTGATGATGACAAAAGATTTGTCGAAACGTCTGATGTACAAATAAATGAAAATGTTTGCCGTTGTGTTGATCCTTCTTTTCATCTGTAAGCTCCGTTTCCCTAAGGAGAAGTCAATAGTTTTGATATATATATATATATATATATATATATATATACATACTGTGTATATGTATATATATATATACATATATACATATATATATACTGTGTGTGTATATATATATATATACATACATATATATATATACTGTGTGTGTGTATATATATATATATATATATATATATATATATATATATATATATAGCGCAATAAAAAGATCACTAAATTTGTGCTAAAAATCTTATTTTTTTATACCCAGCTAAAAGAAAACTGGCTGTTGAGTTTTTGTTTAGGATACATATTTCAGCGGAAATTCTTTGTGTACATGTATTTGAATTGTAGAGAAATTTTTATTAACAATCTTTCTAGTTCTACTCATGACTAGTACCTCTTTACATATCTTCAATTAATACTTCTCTAATTTAGTGTATGTTAGCAACTTCCTATTTTTTTCTGGTAATAATCCGTTCTTTTAACTTTTCAGTGTGAAGACATATTATATAAGGAGGGGATTGTAAGCGTCATTCAACCAGAGGACAAGAAGTGTTTAACCCCCGTTTCTCCCAGCACTGTGCTCCTTACCTGATCACTTTCCATCTCTCATCTATCTACAGTATGAACAGTCCAGCATACTCCAAGCACACGCATCGCTCTCTATTCCTTACTACACACACATGTATCTTATACAGTACACAGCCTTTTCAAAAAAGGTATAGTTTTCTGTGGTCTTGGAAATTTGCACTTGGACCCTCATTCCTGCATATATATATATATATATATATATATATATATATATATATATATATATATATATATATATATATATATATCGAGGCAATGTGGTTAACAAACATATGCATGCAGGAACATTTTTTTATATTTCATTCAATTCACCGTACCCATAAATATTAGTGCGAGACGTGTGAAAGAGTAACTCTAGCGACACTTTTACAAAACACGTAGTTCTTTATATGCGTATCTGCTCTCACACACAAGGCTGAACGTTGTCTTATATGTAGCTCATCACTCAAAGAATCTTTGATAGCTTGGCCCCACCTATCAATTTATGATATCTTCTTCGTGCATTCGCTGATGATCCTCAGCCTACACACTTAGCATGATCATGAAACACTATATCTAGCGAAGCAGTGGTAGGAGTTGTGGCTTTTCTGAGAAAATTTGAACTCCAGCTATAGGTTCGAGCAAACACCTTATCTGTCCAGGTGCTGTTATTGAAAATCTAGCTCATTTCAAGTACCGTATCAGTATTACAATACAATAAAATTTATTTTCTTATTGTTGCAAAATCTTAATATGGAAACAAAAAAGGAGAAAAATAAATTGAAAGAAATTAAAGTTTTTAATTTGGGATGTATTGTTGAAGGAAAATACACACACACACACACACACACACACACACACACATGATTTCTTTGCATGTTATTCAGAGTGTAAGGCTGTACGTTTGTTTCTAATGTTTTAGTAACTAGGCATTCTCGTGAAATGAAGTAAAATCATCAGGTTTAACTGGGTTTAGCTAGTATTTTGGTATCTAGACTTATGACAATTTATCCTAGGCAAGCATATTTTAGATATTATTAAACGCATTTAACATGGAATAAATTTTAATGCGATTATGAATAAGTGTCTTTTTGCCCTTTATAATCTTATGACTATATTTAAGATTTTGTGCAGATAGTGCACATTTCAAGCATTATTAATATTATTATTATTATTATTATTATCATTATTAAGGTCATAAAACTCAGCGACGAGAACTTGTGAATAAGGTTTGTCACATATTCATGACCAAAATGTTCTAAATCTTAAGAATTGTAATCTTTCCGAACTAATGTGAAACTTTATACTATTTTGGAGCTAATGAGACATTATTAATTTAGAAATAAGTATTGTATTACAGGAGACAAATTAGGGATCACCTGAAGATCAGGGCCCCTATGTATTCTTGTTTTTTGCTTTACAGTATCAAATATAATAAATTAAATTGAATGCCCGGTTAGGTCAACTGTATGCCCTTGGCGATTGGTTAGGTTAAGTTGTAAAATTTTCGTTAGTTTTAACGAAGATATCATTTGGTAATTGAGGCTGGGGGCCCTGACCTTCAGATGATCCCAAATTAGTATTTAAGTTTGTGGTGTATTACATAAAACTATAATAACAATAATAATGATAATAATATTAATGATAATAAGAATAACTATACTGGCTTAATAACCAATACATTATATACACAAATATTGTCATTATAATTATGACTATGTATGATCTGTAACAATATCGTATCACCCCCAGTTAAAGTTTCAGGAATTAAACTAATTTATGCTTCAGTAGACACAGTAAGCAACTGTGCTGAAATAAAAGTATAAACTACCTATAATCAGTCAGATGTGGATTACACCAAAGAAAGTCCTTCCTCATCAAAGGATTTAGTAGTTTTAGACTCGATGGAATCACCTAAACCAGAATAGTTATAAAATTTCAAAGGTTAGATTTTGGTGAAGAATAAATGCACGGTAAAAAGAAGAAAAACAGAATTATTAAGTTCAATATTTTATTCCTTTTCCCAAACTGTCCAGGTTTTATATGGTAAAAGAAGAAAGTTCGGTACTGTAGTATAATCCACGTGTGAGGAGTTTGCCGGAAGTGTTCTGCATATTCTTAAAAGAGTAGTGATCAAATTTCAAAGTATCAATAAGATGACTAATACCTATAGGGTAGCTACTTTGTACTAGGAAGATCACATATAATTAACTACCTGGTCAGCCCATTTGGGGAACTAACATGTAAATTCTAACAGGCTTTTCTCAGAATTTATTTTATGACTTCAGTTATGATATTGATTATACGAGTATTTTAAATCAAAGGTTAACTTATGCAATAGAATTAGCCTAGTCTAATTCATTTTAAGATTCTCAAGTGTTAAGAGATTATGTATTACAGTTCTTACCTCAATCTATAGCTACTTGACTTGCAAAAGTCATGTAGAACCTGCATTATATCACATAATAGACCTAGATACTGGGCTTGCCAAACTTTTGGTAGTGAATATCGATCAGAGAGAAAAGACATGAAGGTAATGAATAAACTAGTAGGGGTACCCTAGGCTCTTTTAGTGATAATTCTGATTCTGTACTGACATTTAATAGTTGCTGGTACTTGTCCCATAGAAACACACAAAAACACAAACGTTTTATTTCAGACTCAACAGGTACAAACATTGTACAAGTGGACCGATTAAGAGATAGTTGTCTGGAGCACTGACAAATTAGGCCAGTGAATCACTTTGCATAATGAACATACATTTGCCTCCGCCAATGCTTCCAGATTTGAAATTTATAAAATATATCGGCGCCCAGTCCACTAACCATGGCTTCTATTATCTTATTGACTGACTCGCCAAGCTTAGTGATAAATCTAAATACAAAATTGCGAATGACACTGGCACAGTTAGGCACCTTATTGACTACAAACAGCATACTGGCACTAGAAGGAGCACACATTTATAAACCTTGGAGTTCTTAATAAACTCCTAAAACTATTATTATATGCAACATATAATTTTCTAAAATTATACATCCTGTAGTTCCACCACAAGTAAGCTGTATACATTGGAGTACAAAAAGTTTTGAATAAAGTCAATTTAACATCAAATGCACACATATGAAATTTTCTAACCAAAGCATTTCCCTGAGCATATAATTGTCAACATTGCCTTAGAATAACACAGTCATCTGAAAGACTATCAGTTAGTATGTGGCTAAGATACTTAGTCTGGGTCACATCTGACAGCACCATACCACACAAATGAAATTCAGGAAATTTTATATATTTGTAGGCCTTGATCCTCATAATCATAACATGACTTTTAGCAGGATTGTATTTTATGTCGTTATCCATCCCATACCTTTCACACACCTTCAAAATGTGCTGAGGCCTTTTACAGATGGAGCAATAAGAACTAGATCGTCTGCCTAAATCAGATGATTAACAATCATTGTACCAGTATAGCAGCCTATTTTACAGGTGCTCAGCAAAACAGTTAGATTAGCCATATAAACATTGAATAAGTAGGAGGATAATATCCCTCCCTGCCTGTAACCATTGGGCACAGAGAATGGCTCTGAATTAACTCCACCCCATCTTACAATCATTGTCTAGTGATAATACCAGAATATTAATATACGTACCAAGTAACCAGGTACATTACGATTTACAAGTTTCATGAAAAATGTCTTAGAGGCATTCAGGAAACACAAAAATATATTAGCATCTACAGTTTGGTGTTTCCAGTCCATTTCCTCCAAAGCAAGAAAAACACACACACACACACACACACACACACACACACACACATATATATATATATATACATATATACACAGTGTCCCCAAAAAATGTTTACACATCATATTAACATATATATCAATAAGCAAAATAGGCGGTAGTAAATAAAGAGCAAATAGGCTTCTTTAATATTTAAATATTCGAAATATCAGCCAGCAGCGTCAATACCTTCATGGTTATGCTGCTTACTTTAATGTTTTAAATGTTCAAAATGTCCGCCACTAGCATCACTACATTCTTGACAACGGCGCGAAACAGTTCGGCATACTGTTCGGATTGTTCGGAGTGGAATGTTGGCACAGGCTATTTCAACTTCATGTCTCAAGGCCTGTAGTGTCCTTGATTTTTCAGCATACACAGTGTTCTTCAGAGTGCTCCACAAGTAAAAGTCTAAGGGTGTTAAGTCAGGAGATCGTGGTGGATACTCCGTACATCCCCTACGTCCTATCCATCTTCTAGGAAAACAAACATTGAGAAAATTTCTAACGTCATTGTGGTAATGTGGTGGCGCGCCATCCTGTTGAAAGTAACACTCTTCTTCTAAAAAAAGAGCTCTGATTGAAGGTAAAATGTTGTCTTACAGCATTGATAAGTAAGCAGCACCTGTGACAGTGTCCTCAGAGAAAAATGGCCCTATCAGTCCTCTGGAAGACAGACCACACCACACTGACACTCCTTATAATGTTATAATGTTTCAGACTAACAAAGACCCTAGGATCCACTCATGGCTGGTCTACCTAACTGTGTTCGTAATTGTGTATTGTGCATGTCCTCCGTGGTGGCGGAGGGGACCTACAATTTTACGTGGGTTCTGAACCACAAGAACATAAGAAATTTTTATAGTGGGCACACTAGGGGCCACTTCGGCCCATTGAGGTGGCTCCACTATGTAAAAACTGCCTGTACATTGGCAACAACCAATTTTTACAAAACTAAATAATTATCAATTTAAAACTAATTAATTATCAATTTAAAACTAAAGATAGAATCTCTGGATTCAGAGGATCAAGTCATAATAGACTAGTATCCACAAATATGTTACACTCTATATCTATTTATAAACGACATGCAAATATATCAGATCCAAAGAATCCAGTCAGTTTCATTACGGTATCCATCGATACCAGTACCTTGCCAACAAAAAATAAGTGACGGTCCATATCAATTGCGGACCAAGTCACAATTTACAACCATATATATTACAATATATATACTTAGGAGGAAAAGTGTAGGTGTGGCTGTAAAGACTGTACAGTAATGTAGATGTGTGTGTGCACCCATTTTGGGTCTCCCATTTAAAGGTGTTTGTGGGGCAAGTGAAGATCATGAGTTTTTCAATACCTCACAGTACTATGGGGGCACCGCTCGGCAGAGGAATCTCTTTAAATGGGGTGTGTAAGGACAGAGAGTATCCCCTAACCCAAAATGCTGCTTCCCTATATCCCACAACACTTGTAAAACTATGTTTTATTAAATTTATTCTACATCTTGGCTTAAATAATTTTATACTATGACCTCTAGTCTGGTTATTGTGATCTTTAATGAAAAGAGAATCAAAATCTATCTTATCCAACCCTTAACTTTACTACCTTAAACTATACCCAATCTATCGACATACGCGTCTAATCGATTTTTAAACATGTTTATAGACGTGCTACTAATTACTTCTAACGGCAAACTATTCCAGCTATTTACTATTCTATGCGTAAAAAAGTTTTTCGCAACTACTGTCTCGAACCTTCGACTTGTCAACTTACAACCGTTATTTCTAGTCCTATTATATTGAGATATTTCGGAAAAGCTATCTCTATCTACGTTATCGAACCCATTCATACTTTTGAAAACCTGGATTAGATCACCCCTTAGCCTCCTAGTCTCGAGTGTAGTCAATTTTAACTCTTTAAGCCTATCCTCGTACGACTTTGACCTAAGCGACGGAATCAGCTTAGTTGCTCGTCTTTGAACTCTTTCGATTTTGTCTATATCTTTGCGCATATTCGGATTCCAATTTGGATCGCGTACTCTAAATGAGGTCTAACTAATGATTCATAAAGAGGAACTATAATATCGCTCGATTTGTATTCAAAATTCTGAGCTATAAAACCTAAAACTTTGTTCACTTTATTGACCGCTGCTGTACTTTGTTTCGCTACTTTAAAATCACCAGTGACTATAACTCCTAAATCTTTTTCCTGCTCTACGCTTATCAACTCTTTCCCTGACATACTATACGCAAAATTACCGTTACGCGAACCTTATGTAAAATTTTGCACTTATCGACGTTAAATCTCATTGGCCATGTGACTGACCAATCAACGATTTTATTCAGATCATTCTGGATTTTAACTCTATCTTCGTCATTAATCGCCCTACCACCCAGCTTCGTGTCATCCGCAAACTTTGAAACTGTACTGACTAGGCCGACATCTAAATCGTTAATATATATAAGAAAAAGCAAGGGGCCCAATACAGAACCCTGAGGAACGCCGCTCGCTACATTAGCCCAAGACGAGTCCGCTCCATCAACGACCACCCTCTGTTTCCTACCTCGCAACCACTCTTCTAGCCAATTTATTACTACACTCCTCATTCCATGAGCCTTAGTTTTCGCAATGAGTCTTTTGTGCGGTACGGTGTCAAACGCATTTTGAAAATCTAAATACACTACATCAACCGCCCGATCACAATCGTAAACGTCAACCACGCTTTGAAAAAATTCTAAAAGATTAGTTAAGCAAGATTTGTTTCGCCTAAAACCGTGCTGCGTATTTCTAACTAAGTTATGCAATTCTAAGTGTTTGACTATACGATCCCTAATTATTGATTCCAGTAGCTTACCTACAACAGACGTTAAACTGATTGGCCTATAATTTCCCGCCGCACCTTTATCGCCTTTCTTAAAGATAGGTGTTACGTTTGCTAACTTGAAATTATCTGGTACGCACCCCTCAGAAATAGACGCATTAAAAATCTTTGTTAGTGGCAAAACAATGCTATCTTTTAATTCTTTTAGTTGCATGGGATATATGGAATCCGGCCCCGGTGATTTACGCGTTTTCATTTTATCAATATAGCGCATTACCTCTCCTTCACTAACCACAATATTATCCAAAACATTACCATTATCAAAAGGTATTATGTCTATGACCGTAGGGATACTCGTTACATCTTCTACAGGAAAAACTGACGTAACAAATTCGTTTAGCAAGGTAGCCATTTCCTTGTTTTTAGAAACTAGATTTCCGTTAACATTTTTCAACGGCCCTGAGACACTATTTACTGGATTTCTGTTGTTGACGTATTGAAAGAATCGCTTGGGGTTTTCTTTACCGTCACGAGCTATGGAGATTTCAAATTCGCTCTTGGACTTTTTTATTACAATTTTCGCTTCACGCCTTAGAGATATGTAGTGTTTCGTAACCACAAATTGTCTTTATCGTACTTACGTAACCTATAAGCCCTATCTCTACTCTCTATAATGTCTCCTACTCTAGAAGTAAACCACAAGGGCTTGTCATTTACTTTCGCACGCTTAATTTTCTATGGTACACATTCTTCATTTATAGTCCTAAATACCGTTTTAAACGATTCCCACATTAGTTTTGCATTGGAGTTCCCCATTACGTTTTCTCAATTGACGTGTGACAATTCATTTCGAAATTTACAAAAGTCTGCGTGCTGGAAGTTAGGAATTTTAGTCGAGTTAGCTGGTTTCGAGTGACTTACTGAGAGGACAAACTCTACCATATTTTGATCGGTATTCCTTAACGGTTCTATTACTTGAAGATCAGTGATTAGCCTATCATCCGTAGTTATTACTAAATCTAAAATACTGTCCAACCTCGTAGGTTCCCCAACCTTTTGAATAAGAAAGCTATCCTCGAGATAATTAACTAAACGATTACCTTCCGCGTCTCCCTGCATTGTATAGTAATTCACGTTGGTGCAATTAAAATCACCCATAACTAAAGCCTGCTCACTACCTATTATTCTCTTTAGTTCACCATAATCCTGGTTGATTAAGTGCTCGTTCTTCTGTTACGTTTCGATTTTCGGTGCCCCAGTACACACAGTTGTGTCGATTGATAGTAATATTAAGTTTAAAAGTGGCTTCATCGGACCAAACAATGAAATCAGGTAAAGATTGTTTTTCATCACACATGTGCAAAAACCACTCACAAAATTCTTTTCGACGATCTGGATCGTCCTCATTCATTGCATAGAACAGTCTAGGTATGTACGGTTTCCACTTTTCACGTCGCAAAATGCGATGAACGCTGGATTTAGAAACACCAGTCTCACGAGAACATTGCCTTGTAGACTTATTTGGAGAGTTTGTGAAGGCCTTTAACACGGTCTCAACACTTTCATTGTCAGTTGAAGTGTGACGTCTTCCAGATCGGCCTTTGTTGATATTTTGCACTGTTCCGTCAGTCTCAAACTTATCACGTAATCTTGTAATTGTTACCCGTGGTGGTGGTAGTGTTCCAAACACATTTCTCCAATGTCTCTGTACCTCAGCCACATTCTCCGTCTTCCAGTAGTGCTTCAGAATCCACTTACGTTGCTCAAACGATAACTGCAATACCGCCATTTCCTGTAAGAAGGGATACTACTGTTATTTGAGTACAATACACCATTACTATACTACTATTACTAAGTACTATAAATACACTAATACATCAGCGCATATTACTATCATCTACACTTAAAGTGTGAATGTTGATATATATATATATATATATATATATAATATTATATATGTTAATATGATGTGTAAATATTTTATTGGGACACCCGGTATATATTATATATATATATATAATATATATATATATATATATATAATATATATAGTACTGTGTTTCTTTTTGAATCCAAATTGGTTATCACTAGTATACAGGTAACATTCAATATATTTACTGTTGATTTTACACTTTTTATCTTTTAGTACTGGTCACGGGTTTAACTAGGCATACGCATTATACTCACGTGCATATAGTTTTTTTTTTCGCACATCATAATTCCGGAAAGTTTTGAAAGTTTTTTGAAATTGAAAAAGATTGCTTCAAAAAATCCTTTAGGAAAATTTTTTAAAGTCATTGATACAAAATATCCTGCAGTAAAATATGAGTGTATCGATTTCAGGAAAATCATACCATAAATTGACGTGTCTTGATCTACAGAAGCTAAGCCTAACAAAGACCTTAAGATCCACTCTGAGGTTAGCCCGAGAGAAAAGAAAGAGTACGGGGTTAAGAGAAGAGAATAAGGGGTTAAGTAAGTAGCAACACCTATCACTCGTGGTTTAACATTCATTCAGGAAAAGAGAAAAAAGACACCATCATCATCCGCCGGCCACTGCCGACAATTCAGAAAAATAGTCGGAGAGAATAGGAAAGGGATGAAAGATGAAAAGAAGTAAAATAAGAACGCTTACAAACCATGTAAACACACTCTTAACTCACAGTCATACCATGCAAACTAAAGACATGCAAGTAAAGAGAGTTACAGACATGCAAGTAAGGAAAGGATAAGAAGGAAAAAAAAAGTAGGTAAAGTTAAACAAAAAGTGGGTTAGTTTACGCTACGAGCTACATCTACGTTCGTGTTAGTCTAATTTTTTTTTTAAATAATAATTTCATTGCTGCCATCACACGCTGGCATGTCACAAGCTGGCATTATCGTCAACAGACTCATCCTCGTCCACCACCACCAGAGCTCCTGTTGCCAATTGTTTTTTTTTAATTTAAACAACGTTAATATTTTTAAAATGCCTATCTAAACGGTTCTTAAACATATTAACGATGGTAGAGTTAACGACTGACGCGGGAAGATTATTCCATTTATTAATTACTTTAAACGTAAAGAAGTTTTTAGCGATATTCGTAATGAAACGTCTGCCACGCAACTTAAATCCGTTATTACGAGTATTGCTATTATCGAAAGTGAACAGTTTGTCAAAATTTACGTTATCGATGTTATTAACAATTTTGAAAACTTCAATAAGCTCCCCCTTAATCTCCTAGTTTCGAGTGAATGCAAGTCTAACTCTTTTATCCTATCTTCATAAGGCTTGTTGCGCAATGACGGAATTAGTTTCGTGGCACGACGCTGAACCCTTTCTAACCTATCAATATCCTCACGCAAGTACGGGCACCAAAACTGAACGGCATATTCTAAATGAGGCCTAACTAGGGACTTGTGAAGGGGCAATATAATATCTTTCGATTTAAATTTGAAATTACGCGCTATGAAGCCTAACATCGTATTAGCTTTTGCGCAAGACTTTAGGCACTGGTTACTAACCTTTAAATCCTGAGATACGCGTACGCCTAAATCTATTTCCTCGTCAACGTTCGCTAACTCTCTATCATCCATCGTGTACGTGTAATTATTGTTACGAGAACCTATATGCAAAACTTTACATTTGTCTAAGTTAAATTGCATCTGCCACTTAACCGTCCACTCAATCCTATTTACAGTACATCGTCTTGGAGACTATTTCTATCGTCCTCGTTAACAACCTTACCGCCTATTTTAGTATCGTCCGCGAATTTTGACACGTTACTAGTCAATCCTACATCTATGTCGTTAATATAAATTACGAATAGCAATGGGCCTAACACTGAACCCTGTGGGACACCGCTACCTACATCCAACCACCCGATTTACTACCATTAACAACGACCCTCTGTCTCCTAGCATGAAGCCATTCCTCTAACCAGTTAGCTACCTCACCGCGTATACTGTGGCCGCTCTATGCCTATCGGATTCGCGCACTATTTCGTTATAAAATTCTAACAAATTAGTTAAACAGGATCTATGACGTCGAAACCCATGCTGACTACCATTAATCAAATCTGTACTTTCTAAGTGATCGAAGATACGATCCCTAACTACGGATTCCAAAAGTTTACCGACAATTGACGTTAAGCCGATGGGCCTATAATTGCTAGCTATCGTGCGGTCGCCTTTTTTAAAAATAGGCGTGACGTTAGCTAATTTGAAGTCTTCAGAAATAATCCTCATGCCGAGTGACTGATTAAAAATCTTCGTTAAGGGGCCTTCGATAACGTCTTTCAAATCTTTCAAATGTCTGGGATAAAAAGCGTTAGGGCGTGGAGCCTTGCTAACTTTTAGCCTATCGATATAATGCGCAATCTCACCCTCTTAAACAGTTATTTCATCCAAAATAGTCTCGCTACTAAATGGAAAAATATCGTCCACGTCGTGGACATTACTTACGTCTTCTACGGTAAAAACTGTCGCAAAAAAGTTATTGAAAATACCTGCCATCGCCTGAGCGTCAGAAGCCAAAGCGCCGTTAACATCCACTAGAGGGTCTATGTTGTCTTTTATCGGCTTACGATTATTGACGTATTCAAAAATTTTGTTTGGATTATGTTTAATATCCGCAGCTATAAGTATCTCTAAATTACGCTTAGCATTCCTAACTGATCTTGGATAATCTCTAGGAGCGCTCCATTTTTCAATATTAAACATACACTCATAAAACATATACCTTTTGAAAGCTCACATTTTTCTGAGTCTAAAAATGTAGTAATCCAAAAGTATCAATAGCAAATAAAAAGTAACTACATTTAATTAATTGTTTGACGCGTGACGTCATTAACTACATTATAAAGGTTGGCTAAGTTATAAATCTTCAGTCTGTGTTGTAAGATGGTATTTTTAGTAATTGTTACGCTAACCTAACCTAACATGAATATGTTATTACATTATCATTTGTATAATTTAGGTCTCGGGGGTACGGGGGCTCCGCCCCTGTAAAGATCAAGCATCACAAATTGATCGGTATAGGGTTTTATATTTAAACCTAGTTACTTTTTATTTGCTATTGATACTTTTGGATTACTATATTTTTAGACTCAGAAAAATGTGAGCTTTCAAATGGTATATGTTTTATGAGTGTATGTTTAATACTGAAAAATGGAGCGCTCCTAGAGGTTTACCCTGATCTTTTAACCTGACGTCTAAGCTCGATGTATCTATTAAAGTTAGCTGCCGTGACATTGCGCTTATTGAGTCTGTACGCTCTATTACGCTTGTTTATGAACTCGCCTATTTCCCTAGTCACCCACTTGGGCCTACCATGATTTCTAGCGCACTTGGGCCTACGAAGAATAAACTCCCTTTCAATATTCATAAAACTTTCTTTAAACGCCTGCCAATGCAAATTTGCGTCATTACCCATAAATAAGTTATCCCAGTCCACTTCTCTCATCCTATCCGCAAAACTATCAACATTTTTAGCCTACGAAAATGAGGGACTTCTATTACGTTACTATCCTTAGTGTTTTCTATCAATAACTTAAACCTAAGAATTTGATGATCACTGCATCCTATACTCTCGCCTACTTCTAAACTATCGACTATATTTTCGTCGTTCGTCATCACCAAATCTAAAATATTGTCACCGCGCGTTGGTTCAGTAACTATCTGTCGTAAAAAATTATCTTCCACTAACTCAATCTCAAACCCTCCTCATTACCAGTAAAAGTCTCGTAATTAACACTAGGGCAGTTAAAGTCTCCGACAATTATACTATTCCGATTGTCAATAAAGTTACCAAGAAGTGAGTAAAATCTAATATTGGTATCGAAGGGTTGAACGGGGGGTCTATAAACAACAACAAAATTAAAACTAATACTACGCGCCCTAACTTCAACGCATATCGCATTAATTGCTGCCAGAAAATCTATCTTAACCTCGATAGCCCTAAGGGAATTACGAATGTACAGCAAAACGCCTGCACCAAACCTATGCAACCTATCATTAGTAAAGAGTTTAAAACCCGGTATATCAAGTTCCCCCAACAAGCCCCGAGTCACGTTATTTAACCACGTTTCAGTGATAGCAACTATGTATATCATAGTTGCCGGAATAAATTATCGCCTTAAATTAGTTTAATTTATTCTAATACTACACGCGTTACAATAAAAGACGTTTAAGTTATTTTCTACCACGGGCCGGCGTTTTAAACTATTTTTCACGTCGGGCCCGCGTTCCCCGGACCCACAACGTTTAAAGAAGGCTTCAACCTATACAGCTTTCGTACGTTTTCGTCAATTAACCGACGTAGCCTAGCATTACCTATTTCATTAAAATGCACCCCATCTTTTATAGGATCACTGAATTCTGACCACAGCTTTACGAAGGGTACATTTTCCTCACCATAAATCTCTTCTAATTTATTATTCAAAAATATTGTTTTTGACGTAATCCTAAGACCCAAACCGTGCCTAGTGGTAATACCTAGAACTAAAGACCTATCTGACCTCGCCTTTAGGGACCTAATTAACCCCCTGTATCTCTCCAAACGGTCAGGCACTCTCGTATCGGGCCTATACGAGTCGTTGCCTCCTACCATCGTCACCAACATCGAGTGACGGGAGGCAACGTCATTCCTATCCACTTCGTCTCTAACTCTGTCAACCCTGGCCCCTGGGAGACAGACCCTCCTCCTCTTGGTTGGATGCCGTTCAACGAACTCTTTGTCCATATGGCGCAATAAAGAGTCGCCAATTAAAATAGTTTCCCCCTCATTTACGTCCCTTTCCAAATGGACGAAAGGGTTCGAAACCTCGATAGGGGGGGATTCCTATCACCTGACGTACGCGGCCTAGCTCCACCCTTAACGTCTCTAAATCCCTCCCTATCTACTAATCTCGACCAACCTTAAACCCTTCCTCAATAAAACAAAAAAAACAAAAAAATTAGACTAACACGAACGTAGATGTAGCTCGTAGCGTAAACTAACCCACTTTTTGTTTAACTTTACCTACTTTTTTTTTTTCTTATCTCCTTACTTTGCATGTCTGGAACTCTCTTTTCTTGCATGTTTGTAGTTTGCATGGTATGACAGTGAGTTAAGACTGGGTTTCCATGGTTTGTAAGCGTTCTTATTTTACTTCTTTTCATCTTTCACCCCTCTCCTATTTTCTCCGACTATTTTTCTGACTTGTCGGCAGTGGCCAGCGGATGATGATGGTGAGACTTTTTTCTCTTTTTCTGAATGCATGTTAAACCACGAGTGATAGGTGTTCCTCCTTACTTAACCCCTTATTCTCTTCTCTTCTCTTCTCTTCTCTTAACCCTCTACTCTTTCCTTTCTCTCGGGCTAACCTTAGAGTGGATCTTAGGGTCTTTGTTAGCCTTAGCTTCTGTAGATCTGTAGATCCAACCTTCCCGATAAGTTACCTAAACTAGAAACTAGGTTACGCACCTCACCCTTCAAATTACTAACGTCTTCAACGTTAGTATTGGTTCGGCTTTCGTCAACCGTAGCCCTACCCCTGCCCTCATCAAGTGTTTCAAGTCTTCCCGTTACCTCACGTACACTGCATTTTATGTCAACTACTTTCTCCATTAACTCGCAAAAGAAACAAACTGATTTCTCGGTAATCGCCATCGGACCGCCGTTATAATCTGTAAATTCCGAGTACCACCGATTTACCCCACACCTAACACACGACGCTTTCTGCGACGGCATCGCGCAGTTAAAAATTAGTTTATAACCGTCACAAGTTTAAGTTAAATTAAGCCGGCACGCTATAAAAACTTCCAAATCGCTAAAAACCACTAATATTCATATACTTAACTATAACAATGTGAATATAAACGCAAGTATATAAAATTCAAAACTTTCCAAAAGTAAAATTCTTAACAATATGCAAAAGTAGATGCAATATCAGAGAGCTCAGGAAATGCGTCCGTTCAGTACAGAGTCTGGCTGACGAATGAATGCATGTGTGTTTGATTTGTTTTGCAGTCCGTTACCAGTATAAATTAGTCATTTACAGTTAAATTATAATACATTTTTAATGCAAGAAACTTTAAAAATCGTTCGGTTCCCTGGAGCTTACAGCGCTCCTCTAGAGTCCCTCGCAGCACCTAACTAGAAAGTTATTGGGAGACGCCTTGCTACGCTTGGCAGGTTTATATTTCGCTTCGCTCGACGTAGAACCGCGCTTGCGTATAGAATTTAAGTCTGGTTGTGCCCCTGCTGGTACCAAAACAACAGATAACATTGTACCCGAGAAAACACTATGTATCATTCAACCTCTAAGGCGCAAAGCTAACAGAGGCACTAATCGTCGCTACTAAATTTCAGATGCTCGGCAGAAATACCATCAATACCACATGATTTGTTACAATCTAAACAGTTTATTGCCTGTTTAGTCTCAAATACACTAACTCTTATATCTGGACTATAGACAGCATCACAATTAATATTATTGTTCTTATGTACAGAGTTGAATAACTCACTGTAGTGCTCGCTCCATAATTTGACTGTATTCTCAGTCCCAGTTACATTTTCAATATTAGCACATTGCACTATTATAATTTATTGTTTTTAATTCTTCCCAAAAGTTTCTTGGATTCTTACTAGCAAGCTTTCTAGCCAGAGCATCTCTGCTTAACTCATCCTTATGATTTTTTATATACCTAATGCATTTTTCAACCAGGCATTAGCCCTCTATTTTCTTGTAATACAGGGCCTTGCCCTGGCTTCCCTTGTTCACACCATATTACAAAAGCAACTCTGGATGCATTATGAAGTTCAGCAGCATAATCGTTCCAGCCAGGTCTACCTGTATGTTTTTTCTCCTGAAGGAATTTAAGTTGAGGCTACCATTCTACAGAAGCTAAGGCTAACAAAGACCCTATCATCCACTCTAAAGTTAGCCCGAGGGAAAGGAAAGAGGAGGGGGTTAAATGAGGAGAATAAGGGGTTAAGTAAGTAGCAAAACCTATCATTCGTGGGTTAAAATTCATTCAGAAAAAGAGAAAGAAAGACTCCCCATCATCATCCGCCGGCCACTGCCGAAAAGTTGGATAAATAATCGAAGAGAATAGGAAAGGGATGAAAGATGAAAAGAAGTAAAATAAGAACGCTTACAAACCATGCAAACACAGTCTTAACTCACTGTCATACCATGCAAACTACACACATGCAATTAGAGTTACAGACATGTATGTAAGGAGAGAATAAAAAAAGTAGGTAAAGTCCAAAAATTGAGAGTTAGTGTACACTACGAGCTACAACTACATTCGTGTTAGTCTATTTTTTTCAATAATTTTATTGCTGGCATCGCACGCTGGCATGCCACAAGCTGGCATTAATCGTCAACAGTCTCATCCTCGACCACCACCGCCAGAGCTCCTGTTGCCAATTTTTTTTTTTTAATTTTAAACAACGTTAATATTTTTAAAATGCCGATCTAAATGGTTCTTAAACATATTAACGCTGGTAGAGTTCACGACGGGCACGGGAAGATTATTCCATTTATCAATTACTTTAAACGTAAAGAAGTTTTAGCGATATTAGTAATGAAACGTCTGCCACGCAACTTAAATCCGTTATTACGAGTATTACTATTATCGAAAGTGAACAATTTGTCAAAATTTACGTTATCGATGTTATTAAAGATTTTGAAAACTTCAATAAGCTCCACCCTTAATCTCCTAGGTTCGAGTGAATGCAATTCTAACTCTTTAATCCTATCTTCGTAAGGTTTGTTGCACAATGACGGAATTAATTTCGTGGCACGACGCTGAACCCTTTCTAACCTATCAATATCCTCACGCAAATACGGGCACCAAAACTGAACGGCATATTCTAAATGAGGCCTGAATAGGGACTTGTAAAGGGGCAATATAATATTCTTCGATTTAAATTCGAAATTACTCGTTATGAAGCCTAACATCCTATTAGCTTTTGCGCAAGACTCCAGGCACTGGTTCCTAACTTTTAAATCCTTAGATACGCGTACGCCTAAATCTACTTCCTCGTCAACGCTCACTAACTCTCTATCATCCATCGTGTACGTGTAATTATTGTTACGAGAACCTATATGCAAAACTTTACATTTGTCTACGTTAAATTGCATCTGCCACTTATCCGTCCACTCCATAATCCTATTTACATCGTCTTGGAGCCTATTTCTATCGTCCTCGTTAACAACCTTACCGCCTATTTTAGTATCGTCCGCGAATTTTGACACGTTACTAGTCAATCCTACATCTATGTCGTTAATGTAAATTACGAATAGCAATGGGCCTAACACTGAACCCTGTGGGACACCGCTACCTACATCCAACCACCCCGATTCACTACCATTAACAACGACCCTCTGTCTCCTAGCACGAAGCCATTCCTCTAACCAGTTAGCTACCTGACCGCGTATACCGTGCGCTTTAACCTTCGCAATTAATCTTCTATGCGGAACTGTATCGAACGCTTTTTAAAATCTAAATAAATAACGTCAGCCGCTCTATGCCTATCGTATTCGCGCACTATTTCGTTATAAAATTCTAACAAATTAGTTAAACAAGATCTATGGCGTCGAAACCCATGCTGACTACTATTAATCAAATCTCGACTTTCTAAGTGATCGATGATACGATCCCTAACTACGGATTCCAAAAGTTTACCGACAATTGACGTTAAGCTAATGGGCCTATAATTGCTAGCTACTGTGCGGTCGCCTTTTTTAAAAATGGGCGTGACGTTAGCTAATTTGAAGTCTTCAGGAATAATCCCCGTTTCGAGTGACTGATTAAAAATCTTCGTTAAGGGGCCTACGATAACGTCTTTCAAATCTTTCAATGTCTGGATAAAAAGCGTCAGGGCCTGGAGCCTTGCTAACTTTTAGCCTATCGATATAATGCGCAATCTCACCCTCGTAAACAGTTATTTCATCCAAAATAGTCTCGCTACTAAATGGAACGATATCGTCCACGTCGGGGACATTATTTACGTCTTCTACGGTAAAAACTGTCGCAAAAAAGTTATTGAAAATACCCGCCATCGCCTGAGCGTCAGAAGCCAAAGCGCCATCATCCAGAGGGCCTATATTATCTTTTATCGGCTTACGATTATTCGTATTCAAAAACTTTTTTGGATTATGTTTACTATCCGCAGCTATAAGTATCTCTAAATTACGCTTAGCATTCCTAACTGATCTTTTAACCTGACGTCTAAGCTCGATATATCTATTAAAGTTAGCTGCCGTGCCATTGCGCTTATTAAGTCTATACGCTCTGTTACGCTCGTTTATGAACTCGCCTATTTCCCTAGTCCACCACTTGGGCCTACCATGATTTCTAGCGCGCTTGGGCCTACGAGGAATAAACTCCCTTTCATATTCATAAACTTTCTTTAAACGCCTCCCAATGCAAATTTGCATTACCCATAAATAAGTTATCCCAGTCCACTACTCTCATCCTATCCGCAAAACTATCAAAATTGGCCCTACGAAAATCAGGGACTTCTATTACGTTACTATCCTTAGTGTTTTCTATCAATAACTTAAACCTAAGAATTTGATGATCACTACATCCTAAACTCTCGCCTACTTCTAAACCTTCGACTATATTTTCGCCGTTCGTCATCACCACGTCTAAAATATTGTCACCGCGCGTTGGTTCGGTAACCATCTGTCGTAAAAAATTATCTTCCATGAACTCAATCTCAAACCCTCCTCATTACCAGTAAAAGTCTCGTAATTAACATTAGGGCAGTTAAAGTCTCCGACAATTATACTATTCCGATTATCAATAAAGTTACCAAGAAGTGAGTAAAATCTAGTATCGGTATCGAGGGGTTGAACGGGAGGTCTATAAACAACAACAAAATTAAACTAATACTACGCGCCCTAACTTCAACGCATATCGCATTAATTGCTGCCGGAAAATCTATCTTAACCTCGATAGCCCTAAGGGAATTACGAATGTACAGCAAAACGCCGCCACCAATCCTATGTAACCTATCATTAGTAAAGAGTTTAAAACCCGTATATCAAGTTCCCCACAACAAGTCCCGAGTCACGGTATTTAACCACGTTTCAGTGATAGCAACTATATCGTAGTTGCCGGAATAAATTATCGCCTTAAATTCGTTTAATTTATTTCTAATACTACGCGCGTTACAATAAAAGACGTTTAAGTTATTTTTTACCACGGGCGGCGTTTTAAACTATTTTTCACGTCGGGCCCGCGTTTCCCGGACCCACAACGTTTAAAGAAGGCTTCGACCTATACAGCTTTCGACGTTTTCGTCAATTAACCTACCTAGCCTAGCATTACCTATTTCATTAAAATGCACCCCATCTTTTATAAAAAGGCTAGGATCACTGAATTCTGACCACAGCTTTACGAAGGGTACATTTTCCTCAGCACAAATCTCTTCTAATTTATATTAAAAATATTGTTTTTGACGTAATCCTAAGACCCAAACCGTGCCTAGGGGTAATACCTAGAACTAAAGACCTATCTGACCTCGCCTTTAGGGACCTAATTAACCCCTATATCTCTCCAAAAGGTCAGGCACTCTCGTATCGGGCCTATACGAGTCGTTGCCCCCTACCATCGTCACCAACATCGAGTGACGGGAGGCAACGTCAATCCTATCCACTTCGTCTCTAACTCTGTCAACCCTGGCCCCTGGGAGACAGACCCTCCTCCTCTTGGTTGGATGCCGTTCAACGAACTCTGTGTCCATATGGCGCACTAAAGAGTCCCCAATTAAAATAGTTTCCCCTCATTCACGTCCCTTTCCAAATGGGCGAAAGGGTTCGAAACCTCGATAGGGGGGATTCCTATCACCTAACGTACGCGGCCTAGCTCCACCCTTAACTTCTCTAAATCCCTCCCCATCTACTAATCTCGGACCAACCTTAACCCCTTCCTCAACTCTATCCAACCTTCCCGATAAGCTACCTAAACTAGAAACTAGGTTACGCACCTCACCCTTCAAATTACTAACGTCTTCAACGTTAGTATTGGTTCGGCTTTCGTCAACCGTAGCCCTACCCCTGCCCTCATCAAGCGTTGCAAGTCTTTCCGTTACCTCACGTACACTACGTTTTATGTCAACTATTTCCTCCCTTAAATCGCAAAAGAAACAAACTGATCTCTCGGTAATCGCCATAGGGCCGCCGTTATAATCCTTAAAATCTGTATACCACCGATTTACCCCACACCTAACACACGACGCTTTCTGCGACAGCACCGCGCAAGTTAAATTAGTTTATAACCGTCACAAGTTTAAGTTAAATTAAGCCGGCACGCTATGAAAACTTCTAAATCGCTAAAAACCACTAATATTCAATTTCTAAACTATAACAATGTGAATATACACGCAAGTATATAAAATTCAAAACTTTCCAAAAGTAAAGTTATTGGCAATATCCAAAAGTAGAGGCAATATCAGAGAGCTCAGGAAATGCGTCCCTTCAGTACAGAGTCTGGCTGACGAATGAGTCATGCATCCTTATGATTTTTTATATACCTTAATGCATACTTGAACCAGGCATTAGCCCTCTATTTTCTTGTACTACATGGCCTTGCCCTGGCTTCCCTTGTTCACACCATATTAAAAAGCATCTCTGGATGCATTATGAAGTTCAGCAGCATAATCGTTCCAGCCAGGTCTACATGTATCGTTTTTCTCCTGAAAGAATTTAAGTTGAGGCTAGCATTATTGAGAGAGGAAACAATTTGCTCATACATGTCTTTAAATTCCAAAATATGTCTTTGAATTCTACAGTTTACATCCTGACAAGCTAGAGTACGCGTATTTAAATACGTTTGCTCGGAAAAAATATTCAGTAGACTAAACTAAAATGAAAGATGGTAATTGTTACAACACTAGCATGCAAACATTTTTTAATATATTCGATTACTGTACAAATGAACTGACGACAGACAACCAGCTTGGGTAAGTACTGTAGACTTGACTTAGCGAGGGAGAAAGTAACTGAAGCATATTTATGAACAAAGCAATACGGGTGTAATGTATAGTAAACGTGAATCTGAAATGCCAAATTAAATTTAAAAAAAAAATCAATAATCCATTTTTTTATGTTCTCTGTTAAAATTATCGTTATATGGTTGGGTGCTGGATGTTATAATAAGATTTATTGTATGTATTTTACAAGGATACTTCATAGATAAATCAAAAGTTTAAAGGTCTAGTAAGTATATGCAGAAATTGTTTTCATTATTAAGAATTTTGTTATATGCCATTTTGAAGTGTAGACAAATTTCAGTCAACTCTTATACTGTTGTTTCAAAAACTAATTTCATTTGAGGTCTTTAAGCGGAGTCATGCTGGCTCAAAATTCTCAATTAATTAGCCTTCCTTTATCGTTACACTGTACTCCCTCTTCACAACATTTATGTATTTACAATAATAATTTTAGAAAGTCGATATCAGCCTGTGTCTTTATAAAGGATTTACATTTAATTTCCAATATTCTGAATAGTTTTTTATTTTCAGTACTAAGTTTCTTAATAATAATTCTAGATAAGAATTTGCAGTATGCTAAGAATACTGTCTTCTGTCAAGAAAGCTGATTGGGAACAGTTCAAAATACAGACTGAGGAACAATTCACCACATTAAACAGCACACCCATCATAAACATCAATACAACACTCAAGACATTTAATCAGATCATCAATAATGCAAACAAATACATACCGAAGGGCAACGTTAGGAAATACAACCCAAATTACACTACAGAAATAGCCCACCTTATAAGGCAACGTAACAACCTCAAATATAACACACAAACCCCACACACAGAAGCCATAAAACAGCAGATACAACAGCTCAACACAGAAATAAACAACAAACTCAAAGAAAAACAAACAGAAACATTCAGGGAATTCATAACAACATTAAACCACTCCACAGATACATCCAGGCTATACAAGACAATAAACGGCATTACCCACTCTAACAGCGGCATTCACACCTCACACGCGGCTATCTGTCGCAGCCAAAATAATATCCCAACATACACACAACAAGCTAACATTCTAGTTAATCACTACGCAAAGATAAGTCACTTAAACAGAGACAACAACCAGAAACATGCAGAAAGACAAACAGCCAGACACAAGAAAACCTACAGACTCGACACAACCATTACACCCTTCAATACAGACCAGACCACCAAGATCATCAAAAACATTAAGAATTCGAAGGCTACTGGACCAGACAACATATCTAACATACACCTTAAACACTTGGGCCCACAAGGAATACTAGCTCTCACAAATATCAGCACATATTCATACCAACACTGTATTATTCCTGACATATGGAAGTAAGGTAAAATTATTACACTACTCAAACCAAACAAAAATCCAACAGAACCAGCTTCCTATAGACCCATTACTTTGCTATGCACACCTTCCAAAGTAACAGAGAGACTAATCTTACAAATCACCAACCCACACATTCCACTATCGCCTACTCAACATGGATTCAGACCTCACCACTCAACCACGACATTACTCACTAACCTCACGCAGCACATCATGGATGGCATCAACTCCAGACGACCAGCTCAACGTACACTATTAGCAACAATAGACATTAGTAAAGCATTTGATGCTATCCCACGCTTCCCTCTCATAAACAAAATACTCAACACAAACCTGCACAATAACACCAAAAGGTGGCTGAGCAACTATCTTTCAGGAAGATACTCACATGTCACATTTAATGGCAAGTCATCCAAAAACAAGCTTTTTCCGAACGGGGTCCCTCAAGGCTCTGTTCTCTCACCAACACTCTTCAACTTATACATGCATGACATTCCAACACCCATAGATAACAAGCTTACATTATCATCATATGCAGATGACATCACTCTAACATCCACCCACAACAACATCGACACCGCTACAAATAACCTACAAACATACATAAACAGTATACAAGACTGGCTCACACACAATAGACTCAAAGTAGCGCCCACAAAATCAACCATCACCTTGCTTACAAGCAACACAAAAGAACACCAGGTAATTCCACAGCTTACACTAAACAACATCAACATTCCACACACTCACAGGACCAAAATACTTGGGGTCACATACAACACATCATTATCTTTTGCAAACCACATTCAGGATATTAAAAACAAATGTACGTCAAGACTTAACACGCTTAGGGTACTAACAGGCACAAACTTTGGACACCAGCAGGAAACAACATCACTCATATACAAACAATATATTCGCTCAGTTATGGACTATGCTAGCCCATGCTGGGCACCCATTATCTCAAACACACATAAACACCTTACAGACAATACAAAACAACGCACTTCGTATCATTACAGGATGCACTCAAACAACACCAATAGAACACCTGCACACAGAAACAAAAATACTGAAAGTTAGGGAACATATTTTAGACATGAGGGGAACACAATTCATGGCAGCAACGACAACTAACCCACAACACCCTTGCCACTACATGTACAATCACGCACCGACACCTCGCACCATTAAGGTAACACCAGAGACATTATAACCAAATACCCCATTCCATACCACGCCCCACAGACATCACACAGTACAGAAAACACATACACACACACCTAACCCACAAAGTACTGACACGACTCGGTCCGAATGCGGTCCTAGGTGCGAAGCCGCCGCCCATTAACAGGTCAGAGATCAGCCTGAGCAGATCGGATCGAGTTAACTTAGCACGATTCCGATGTGGACATCACCCAACTTACTAACATATAAACACAGACTAGACAACTCCATAGACGACACCTGCCACCTGTGCCACGAAACACCACAAACAATTGAACACATTATGACAGACTGTACCGCTCTAGCACAACAACGAACACAACGCAACATCACTAGTGCGCTGAACCTCTGGTCCACTCCGAAGAGGGCGATCGGTTACCTGCGTGCCGCCGGCTTGCTCGATCAGGGTGGGCTGATCGGCTAAACAAAAACAACTGTCTTCATTTTTTCTTCTGCTGACGCGTTTCGTTCATATACTTTGAACATCTTCAGAGCTTTATACATAATTTTAAAGTAAAATGGGTTATATATATATTTTTTTATTGTAAATTTGATACAATTTCAAATTAATTTAAGAATATTCGAAAGTTCATTAAATTTTATATTAATTTTCGTTTTTTTCATTTTAATGTAAAAGGCTTCGGCAATTTTTAGTTTTTGTACGTTATGTGATGAGTATAAGATTTGAAAGTTTGGTGAGATATTTTCTAACTTTAATATTTTATGATCTACTCTGTAATGTTCGTTAATTTTACTTGGACGATATTTATGTTGGTATGCTCTCTCTTTAATGTGGTTTGTGGTGTAACCAATGTAAGTCGACGTACAGTCAACTACAGGACATGTAAATTGGTACACCACATGATGTTGCTTATCAGGGTTTTTGCTATGTGTCGAAAAATGGCTTGATAACTTTTTGTTTTTATAGTATATGTTAACATTGATAGTTTTTTCTTTATCCATTGGTTTTATGTGCCTCTTTAATATATTGTTTAGACATTTTTCTTCATGTTTTAGTCTTGTTGGGTTTCTTGTTTCGAAGTAAAATTTTATATCTGTATTTTTATTTTTATTTTCATCCTCCTCCATATTTTTGTTATATAAATTTGTTAGAGTTCGGTTTATGATATTATCGATTAAAAATAGCGGAAAATCACTGTTTATTAGATTTTGCTTTATTCTCTCAATTTCTTGATTAAATAGTTGCCAACTTGAGCATATATTGAAAGCTCTGTGCACGAGTGTTTTAATTATTGATAGTTTATATTTTTCTCGTGAGTATGAATTATAATTTAAATACGTTCCTTTGTCTGTTGGTTTAACATGTACAGTGCTTACAATAAGTCTCGCGCCTCTGTCTCGTCCCAAGCTAGTCTGTTAGGTATAAAATGGGCGGTCCTTATGACAGCGGAGGTGTGTTCGGATTGGTGCACATAATTGCTCCAACCCCATCAATGACGTCCACATTTTCATTGTGTCGATCACTCTATCTATTTATATATAGAGACATACTGTATATACAGTAGATATATATAGAGTATGCAGGGGATAACGTGTCTCAGTCCCAGCTATGGTAGTTGTCTTACAATTAACAGTCCCAAGTGCAAGTTACGTTAACACCTCCACATAAACTACCCTGAACTAAAATAACACACGTGAAGCCCTTACCCACAAACCATTTAAAAGGTGTGATTTAAAAGCTCTCTGTGTGTCTCTCTGTATGTGTCTCTCTGTGTGTGTGTCTCTCTCTCTCTGTGTGTCTCTGTCTCTGTCTGTCTCTGTCTCTCTTTCTCTCTGTCTCTCTGTCTCTCTCTCTGTCTCTGTCTCTCTCTGATCAAACCGCATGGCAATGTATCCATATAACGTTAATGATAACCGAAACTCGAGAAAATATACTCTCTGCCTTCCGCTCTATCCCAAATCCTTTTCTCTTAGTAACCTCTTAATACAAATTAATCTATCATATTTTGCGACTTTTTAACTCTGGTAGGATTCAATTTCATTCCTATAGTGTAAGATACTTAAATTCATATGTGTATTATGCCATATGATGTGCGTAATAAATAATCATTTTTAAATAGTTGGAGCGTTCAAGGTCATCTGTAGTAATCCATAGACTACCCCTCAAGCCCACTCTAACACTTAGATTCCCCTAAGACACAGGCGTCTTCAAGTAACATGAATGAGTAGAGATCTAAGGTGTTAGATTCATATTATATAATTTATGTGCTAGGTTTAAGAACGCTGGCATTGAAGGATGGAAGGAAGGGACAGTAAAAGCGATAATAGGTTTAATAAAGGAAGTGGAATGAGGATGGAGGTAAGCGTTGCTATGTCGAAGGAAACGAGGTTGGGTGGGGAATTACGAAGGGAGGAGGAAAGGGAGCCAGAGATTATTAATCTAATTCTGCCACCACGTTCTCCTGATATGAATCCGATTGAAAACCTTTGGGCAATAATGATTAACGAATGGGAGCAACGCAATGAAAGAACATTTGAAGCACTTTTAGCTCACACGAGGAATAGTTGGGAGAGCTTATGTCGAACAACAAACATTCCCTACAATCTGGCCTCTTCTATGCCGCAACGATTGCAAGAAATTATTGATGCCGGAGGAAGCTATACGAAATACTGATGTTAAAGCCAGGACGTAAATGTGTATCGAATATATATTTATGTTAATATAGAATTTTATTATATTTTATGTTTGACATCTATAAAAGTATATATTGTGACCATGAAAGAACTTTACTTATCCTTAGTTAGAATCTTTTCTTGCAATGTCTACGCTCGTGAAAATGATAATATATGCATTGTTGAAACAAACTATGAGAAGGTAATAGTTTCAGGAAAAAAATAAAAACTGGCAACATCGAGGCCATCACATGTTTATGGGAATTGTCATATGATATGCTACCAATAAACTCTTATATACTACTATATACAGTATACTATATTACGTAATAATTACGATGAACAAATCAAATGCAAATTTCTCTGATTCACGGCCCACCAGTCTTGCTTTAGACTAATGACTTTCATAAGATGGAATAGGTTACCACTTAAAACAATGGATAAACTATCTATTAGTGAGACGACCGTGACTTCCTCGAAATGCGAGCGCGTGAGAGGTTCACCGAGAAATTTGATCATTAGATTCTTCACGTAGGATATGTATCACAAACAACAATATTGACAAAAATTCCCAACAATTACTGAATATCAATCATTGCATTTCAGCAAATAATTTAGACCTGCGTCAAAATAACTTAGGTATCATGCCATGATTTGGGATATTTGCCGAATTCGTCGTTCTCTATAGTCTACAGTATATATTGAGACAGTATAATGTAATGCCCAGCTAATATTATGATGACTAGGATTGCTCCATAACCATCCCAACATCCCGAAACTTGGTCATTCTGCTTCTTAATCATTTGTATTTTAAACACTAAAATGTAGCAGAAGTGACGTAATAATGGACGTCATTGATGGGGTCAGAGCAATTATGTGCACCAATCCGAAGACACCTCCGCTGCCATAAGGACCGCCCATTTTATACTTAACAGACTAGCTTGGGACGAGACAGAGGCGCGAGACTTATTGTAAGCACTGTACACCAGTCGTTAAACATCCATTTTGACCAATGAATATATTAATGTCGAGAAAAGAGTGTGTATTATTCAAGGAAGGTTCAAATGTGAATTTTAATTTACTTAGTTCATGAAGTCTTCGAATAAATAAAGGAATGTGGTTATTGTTTTTAAATAGTATCAAGGTATCGTCGACATATCTCATATACAGTTTTGGGTTGTAGAAGTTGTTTTCTTTCGTTATTTTATTTTCTAAGTTTGACATATAAAAGTCTGCGAAAGTAGGTCCTGATGGTGTGCCCATAGCAACACCATATATCTGTATGTAGGTTTCATCACAGAATCTAAACGGAGTTTTTGTACAACACAAAATAAGTAATTGTTTCATGTCTTCTTTTTTTAATGTTGGTGCAATTAAATTTTGATTATTGTAAACATTGTCCAAAATTATTTCTATGGTTTCCATGACTGGTACATTTGTAAAAAGTGATTCCACGTCAAAAGAAACAAGTTGTTCAGCGTTGTCTATTTTTAAGTTAGCTAATTTAGCTAGTGTTTCGGTCGTAGAATTTACAATAAAATTTTTGTTAAGATACGGTCTTATTATCTTATTTAAAAACTGAGCGATATCATGTGTGACAGTTCCGCTCATTGAGATGACGGGGCGTAATCGAATCAGGCGAGTTTGTCTAAAAAATTCGTCTAAAATACAATTTGTCTAAATCAATTTGTCTAAAACAATTTGTCTAAAATAGTTTGTCTAAAATCAATTTGTCTAATAACAATTTGTCTAAAATACAATTTGTCTAAAAATAATTTGTCTAAAATACAATTTGTCTAAACAAACAATTTAATATAATATGGCATACAAATTGTTGCCTGATGTACAATGCTATTTATTACTTGCCACGCCCCATCTTAAAAGGTTACCTCTTGTGCGGAATAGTACATCGAAATCAGTTATCCCGGAACCCATAACCCGGTTAGGTTAGGTTAGGTTAGGTATATTATGAAATAAAATCAACCCATTTTCAATCTTTTCATCCTCACTCCAAATTTATCAAGCAGACAAATGCATTTCTAGTTATCTTCAGTTATTAGTCAAATTGTATTTTAGACAAATTATTTTTAGACAAACTATTTTAGACAAACTATTTCGATGTACTATTCCGCACAAGAGGTAACCTTTAAGATTGGGCGTGGCAAGTAATAAATAGCATTGTACATCAGGCAACAATTTGTATGCCATATTATATTAAATTGTTTGTTTAGACAAATTGTATTTTAGACAAATTATTTTTAGACAAATTGTATTTTAGACAAATTGTTATTAGACAAATTGATTTTAGACAAACTATTTTAGACAAATTGTTTTAGACAAATTGATTTAGACAAATTGTATTTTAGACGAATTGTTTTAGACAAATTCTCCGAGACGCATTATTGCTGACAATACCTCTTAATTTATTATTATATTCATTCTTGTTCAATATAACAGTACTATCACCTTTATCGGATTTTTTTATTATGATTTCATCGTTGTTTCTAAGAGATGATATCGCGTCATATTTATTTTTTGTTAATTTTCCATGATTATTATTTTCAATAAATGAGATTGAAAAGGTTTTTAATTTCGTTTTAAGTTCATCATCATTAATCACATTTATTTCGGTTTCAATTTGTTTTTCTATCTTTTTAGATGGTTTCCTAAGCCCAAAATTTAATCCTTTGTCAAGTATATCAGATTCGTGTTCATTAGGTTCATAATTTGATAAATTAGTCACTATTGATTCTTTGTTTTTCTGCACAATTGTTCCCCCATAAAGTTTGTGTAATTTATTTAAGTGTTTAAACTCAATGTCATCTTTGAATTCTCTTAAGCTTCTATTTAAGAATAAGATAGAAGAATAGAAGTGTAGATTTCCGGTTTCTTTTCTGAAAAGTAAAACATTTTTAATGGATTCTTTTTTAAGGTCGATTAATTTATATATAACCCATATATATAACCCATATATATATATATATATTTATATATAACCCATTTTACTTTAAAATTATGTATAAAGCTCTGAAGATGTTCAAAGTATATGAACGAAACGCGTCAGCAGAAGAAAAAATGAAGACAGTATTCTTAGCATACTGCAAATTCTTATCTAGAATTATTATTAAGAAACTTAGTACTGAAAATAAAAAACTATTCAGAATATTGGAAATTAAATGTAAATCCTTTATAATAATAATTTTAATAATAATAATAATGGAAATATTATCACACAACATACGAGTTTATGAAAACAAAATAAAAAATAGTGTAAACATTCTTTATAAAAGTTCTTAACAGTAGCTGGCTGCTAGTTAAATAAGTAATGGCTACCTACATCTAAATCTACATGTAACCCCTGGAGTTTTGGAAAGAAGTGCATGAGAGCAATGCAAGATGGGAAATACACATCTGCTACAGGGATAGCTTAAGCAGATTTACCTACTTGACAAAGATTTTTAGGCCATCTTATGCCAAACTAACTGCTATATACTGCATGTTTAATATAGTTTCCTTAATAAAAATAAGTCACCCCAAAAAGTCTCACATCTCAACTTGTATTCGCTTTAAACAGCGCAGTATTTGTTCAAGAAATTACAATACAAGTTACTAATGAAATAAAACTGTTCTATATTTGATTCAAATGAATAAAGTTCTCCTTTATTATTTTCTCTTTGTAGTCTATGAACACTCTTGATTAAAAAATACATGCAATTTATGTCATCAAAATGTCATGCATAAACTCACGTTCATGAAAGCTCCTATCTTTTTCTTAAAAGTAACTAAGTACTGTAGTTACGACTTACCACATCATATTACACGTTACACCAGACCTACTTATCTCTTATAGCGCAATTATATCAACTCCAAAAGTGTCCTACATAACTTATCACTATTTATAAACACGCATTCGTGAAAGCACCCATCTTTTTCTTGAAATTAAGTATCTGTCATTTACCACACCATATGGCAAGTCACAATAGGCCTACTGGTCTCTTATAGCACAATTATATCAACTCCAAAAGTGTCCTGCATAACATGGCACTGTTTACACAATTTATAGCTTTTTATCATATGTGAAAGCATCTAAAACTGCATAATTCTTCTACTCGATGGTTTAAAAAAGGATTTCTGGTAGATCGGGTATGATCAAATAAATTATCATACTGATGTAAACCCAAAATGTCTCTTATGTGTTTCCAACAGTTAAGTATGTGCAAGATTCACTTTGTCACTTCATCACCATAGAGATAAGGGTAAGATTTAGTTGCTATGTGCAAGAATATAGTGTAGTAATTATATCAAGCCACAGAAGAAATAAAATTGAGCCGTTATAAGGTATTAAATTGTACATGAGAACTCTGTAATATTCACGGATGATCCATGAAAAGATATATTGGACTCATACAAACGCAAATAATGTAAGTTTAGAAGTTAGATATAGCATGTAAAATTAATTTATAACATATTTTCAAACAGCAATGCTCAAAAAAATATGTACAGTCTCTCAGTTTGCTGAAGACTGGAAGTACAAAACACTTTCTCTCTATATGATTTGTTAAATAGTTCCTCCTTACAGTAGTTAGGTTTGAGAAAAATTGGCTACTTTGATGAATGAGGGAGATGTATTGTAAATATGTGAGTCTAGTACTAGGCTGCGAGAGAATCCTCTTCCTTTACTGTATTTGCTCGAGAACCTACTAACTCTTTCTTATTAAAACTCGACTCTTTGATATAAAGAACTTAATTTTACTGTTTTAGCCTGAAAACCCAGAAATGTTAATTTTTTTTCTTAATTTTTATTGCACCTTCTGCTACAGTTTCACTCATTTTAAACAATTTCACTAGTCAAAGTGCTAAATATTTAGAAAATCTTGTATTACACCTTTTCAATCAATTTTCTGAGAATTTAATAATTCCTTAAAAATAGTGTTGACTCGTCCTGTCTTATCAGATTAGTTTAAGAACTGCCAAAACCTAGTGTATTAAAATACTATCTTCGTAAAGCATTACTTCTGCACACTTTTACAGGGTGTTTATAAAGTCCCTATCTATTTCAGTGAAAACGTAGCAAAAAGTGTAAAATTCAATAACAATATAATGGAAGGCATACATTTAATGAATACTTAACCATATGATTCTACATGAGCACCATCAGTATCTCTACAGAGTTCGAATCTGTCAGCAGCATTGCGGAACACATTTTGGAGCATGACAGGGGTTATTTTTATAACTGCTGTTACGATACGAGCACGTAAATCTTGCAGATCTGTAACCCTCGTTTGATAGACGTTTGATTTGATAAAGCCCTATGCAAAGAAAACTCCCGAACAATGTTTGTGTAATGACAAGGTGCCCCATCTTGTTGAAAGACGACGGTGTTTAAAATGCCATCTGAATGAAGCTAGGACATTTATGTGCTCGTATCTTAACAGCAGTTAAAAAAATAACCCTTGTCATGCTCTAAAATGTGTCCCGCAATGCTGCTGACAGATTCGAACTCTGTAGAGATACTGATCTACAGATCTACAGAAGCTAAGGCTAACAAAGACCCTAAGATCCACTCTAAGGTTAGCCCGAGAGAAAGGAAAGAGTAGGGGGTTAAGAGAAGAGAAGAGAATAAGGGGTTAAGTAAGGAGCAACACCTATCACTCGTGGTTTAACATTCATTCAGAAAAAGAGGAAAAGTGTCTCACCATCATCATCCGCCGGCCACTGCCGACAAGTCAGAAAAATAGTCGGAGAGAATAGGAGAGGGGTGAAAGATGAAAAGAAGTAAAATAAGAACGCTTACAAACCATGCAAACACAGTCTTAACTCACTGTCACACCATGCAAACTACAAACATGCAAGAAAAGAGTTAGAGACATGCAAAGTAAGGAGAGAGAGAAAAAAAAAAAAAAGTAGGTACAGTTAAACAAAAAGTGGGTTAGTTTACGCTACGAGCTACATCTACGTTCGTGTTAGTCTAATTTTTTTTTTTTTTTTTTTTTAATTTAATTTTTTTTTTTTTTTATTGCTGGCATCACACGCTGGCATGTCACAAGCTGGCATTCATCGTCAACAGACTCATCCTCGAGCACCACCACCAGAGCTCCTGTTGTTAACTTTCTTTTTTAATTTTAAACAACGTTAATATTTTTAAAATGTCTGTCAAGACGGTTCTTAAACATATTAACGCTGGTAGAATGAACGACTGACGCGGGAAGATTATTCCATTTATCAATTACTTTAAACGTAAAGAAGTTTTTAGCGATATTAGTAATGAAACGTCTGCCACGCAACTTAAATCCGTTATTGCGAGTATTACTATTATCGAAAGTGAACAATTTATCAAAATTTACGTTATCGACGTTATTGACGATTTTGAAAACTTCAATAAGCTCCCCCCTTAATCTCCTAGTTTCGAGTGAATACAGGTCTAACTCTTTAATCCTATCTTCATAAGGCTTATTCCGCAATGACGGAATAAGTTTCGTGGCACGACGCTGAACCCTTTCTAACCTATCAATATCCTCACGCAAGTACGGGCACCAAAACTGAACTGCATATTCTAAATGAGGCCTGACTAGGGACTTGTAAAGGAGCAATATAATATCCTTCGATTATTGAAGTTTACCCGTTTTGCTACTTTTTCACTGAAATAGATAGGGACTTTATAAACACCCTGTATAGGCGCACTAAATTTAATTACACCGGTTTTCTCAACATCAGATATCAGGGTTGGGCCAATTAACTTTCAAGATTAACTAGTTAAGTTAATTTGGGGATCTTACCAGCTAGGTTAAGTTGAGTTAGCACATATTTTAAAAATTAAGTCGTTAAGATAATTTGAAAAGTTGACTAGTTAAGTCATGGGTCGGGGAACTTTTTTGGGTATTACCCAAAAATCTATTTCAGTAAAATGAAATTACCCCCAGACTTGAAAGTAAAAAAACAAGCCAATTGCTCTTAAAATTGTTGCATATGGTGTCTCTCATATCGCACGCATTACCCCCAAAATGTTTAAATGTACCCCATTTGGGGTAATTTACCCCTGTTCGCCGACCACTGAATTGTTAAGTTATTCAATAAGCTTTTGCTTTCTTGGAAGTAGTCCTTAAAACCACCGTTATACCTAGCCAGTCGTGATATTTTATATTTAACACACAGAATTGACAGAAAAATGCTTGTTCATAGATTGGAGTGAAGTAAGTCTAAGTTAAGAAGGTTAGAGCACACTCAAATAATAAAGGAACTGGTATTGAGAGAATCATCTTTTCAATTCTACAGTGCATATTTGGCGAACTTTTGTTTAGGGTGAATCCTAGGTGTGGGAATCCAATACATTTGGCTGTTTCCTTTGTGTGTGTGTGTGTGTGTGTGTGTGTGTGTGCGCGTGCGTGTGCACTCGCACAAAAATATACACATTCAATATATACATAAATATGTGCATGTACAAATTGTAGTAATGCCTAGTTAAGAATATTAATTTTTGTTAATTAAGATAATGTTTAATATAAATCATTTACTAATAATTGTGAAATTGTTTGAAATTGTTTAAAATGGGTAGAGTTGGCAGTCCTGAACAGAGGCCGAGAGAGCAGACTACCCCCCAAGGGAGTCAGTCTTCTGGCGGCGCGTTAAGCGTGAGGTTAACGTCATGTAACGTAAAATTTAATTAATTGTTTGTGTTCCTCTCCGACGTAAAATGTTATCGTAAAATTCCATACTCGCATCCCCCTAAATTACTTAAACCATTTTCGGAATCAATAAAACGTTCACAAGTGTTAAAATAGAGTATTAATAAAACCCCCCTTCCCCCTTCGTGTTGTAACGGTTTTCATAGTCAGTCTCGGCGTAGCTACCATGAATATAATTGTAAAGTAGTGCTGAAATGAGTAAAGAGAGTGTAAAGATAAATGAAATAGCGAGTAGAAAGAAGCGTAAATAATGAAGAAAGTAAATAAATAAAGGCGATCACTACATCTGGTGGCTAGCGGTGGTCTAACATCATATTTTGTATGAGGCCTACCCACGTGACTAGTATTTCGATTCAAATTCTTCAAACCCGGTATATTAGCAAATAGCGTTAATGAATATTTTATTTCGATTATTAAAATATGTAAATGCAAAGTTTATCCCGTTTGCAGGCAAATTTCGATTTTCATTCCTTACAATTCATTATAAATGTAATTTCAAAATGGCGGCCATTGTTTTCCAAATTATTCCGAGTCACGTCGCTTCAAAAATTCGCGCGTCAAATTTTTGTTTGAGATCGAGTCTAGACTCAAAACTTATTTTAGTCGTTACAGAGTCGGTAGAAAAACTTGTCCGACTCAATATTGTGTCATTATTACGTTAAATTTCGTTCATTAGGTCGGAGAGGACATAGTTTTGAAAATTATCGTGCTGCCTGAGGACTCAATTTTTCTTTTTTTTCGCCTCTTCCACTATTATGCCTGTTTCAGCTTACCTTTTTACTTTTTGTTTAAAACTTTTGGAATTAGTAGTAATTGTGATAATATAATAATAACGATTAATATAGAAAAAATTTGTACGTAAGTAAATTGTTAGTTTAAATACACTGTGATACACATTTTATGCGGTCCTTAAAAAATGTTTTAGCGAAAATTTGTACCGATTGTAAAACATTTCAGGAACATGAAAAATTTTCTGGGTTTCATTAGCAGATTTTTGATTATATTTCGATTGGTTGTACATAAATTATAATGATAGGCTTATTTTAAATAATTGTTTATATAGATTTACGGGCTTTTTGCTTTGCTTCGCTTCGCGCTAAAATAGGATTACGTTACATTTTAAGGGACAATCGAAAATAATCTTAAACATATTAAATTTGTCAGATTTGGCCGTATAGGATTGTGTTAAATTTCAAAATAAGCAGAATTCGTTTAACTGAAATAGAGAAATTGTGTTGTGAAATTTTCTATAATTTTTTTTTTTTGGATTTTTTTTATATACTCATTAATTATATACTTACATTAACTTATACGTATATATTAGTTATATATATAATTTATATATTTATATACTCATAAAGTTTGGTAGGTAGGCTGATTATCTATTTTTTTTCTCTCCATTTCTTTCGTTCATTTCATGACAATTCCGACATATTTTGTAAAATGGCTATTGTATTGTACTAAAGAAGGATTTCTTGTAGGCCTATCGTTAAATATTGTTCGGAGATTAACCGTTACTACGGTATATGTCTATTGAGTAGTAAATTTTTAGTTATTTAACAAAATTTTAATTGGTTTAACATAAATAATCATAGGATTTTTCTTTAATAAGCACAAATGTTATGCATTAAATTCTAAATTGTGCTTTCCACGCGTAACATTGAATTTATTAATTATAGGTCTAAAAGTGCGCAGTAAATTTTATTTTTATTTTGGGGACCTATGTGAGTTAAGGTATACATATTTTACTAAATCTCGATATTATAATTTTTTTTGAAATTACAGAAATTTGTGTAGAAAATTCTTTTCATATATTTTCTTTACGTTTTATAAATTCATTCAATAATCAATTTTATTTGTATAGGTAGGTCGATTTTTATTTTTCTTTCTTCCAGTTCAATGACAATGGTAAAATTTTTATTAAATTTAGATTGTATTCTAAAAAGGATGTTTTGATTTGATATTTTAATTTGGGTATTAGAAATGAAAAATGTCCTTTTTTTTTAGTTCGAGCGTTTGCATAGAAAAAATTACAAAATTATGTCAGGATATAATGCAGTTTCATTCGGTTACGTAGGGATATTTGTATAGAGGTTCGCTTACAAACAAAGCGACCGCTCTCAATTAGGCAATGTTTTGTTTGTTTACAGTAGGTTACGTGTATTTTTGAGTGCATATTATCTATTCTTATTTAGTATAACTATGCAAATTTTTAGTTTCACTTGGAAACGATAAATTACTGGGATTTTTGTGATTTGCAAACCATACTGGGGTTTCTGTTGAAGGAGAGAGTTGTCTCTCAGATGTAATTTGCGAATTGCGAGTTCAATTCATATGAAATTTGACGTTTCAAGTTGGAATTACTGTATTAAAATAATTTTTGGTAGTAATATTTAAATTTTTTTTACTTTTTAATAACTGTTTTGGAAAATTATTATTGTTTAAACCTTCAGTCGGGGTTAACTAATGCATTTGAAACATTGGCTCAAGTGTACACTCGGAAATGGAGCCTTCTAGATAGCCAGTAACGTTTTTGTGGCGTCTTTGTGTGCTCCTCCTCAAAGCAAGAGGGTTCATGATTGTCAGAGAATGGATGACATGAAGTTTCTGGGGTTCATTTTTCTTTTGTATTTAAAGTATTGATCTGATTTCTGACGATAGTTTGAACAATAATATTTCTTAAATTATACTAACAGTTACTATGTATGGGCGCTTTTATATTTATACTGTACAATTTTGTTTCGTGCGTTTTATGACTTTTTTTATCTTCTCCGCTGTAACTGCCATAAGTGACCTTATTGGTAGCTAGATTTGATTAAATTTTTGCGAAATTTTGAGATGTGTAATTTTTTTTTTCCGTGAATTTGGCCAGAGCAAATGTGTAGTTAGTATTTCGAAGTGAACTGTCGAGAAAATTCGATAAATTAAATATGAAATGATAAGCAGTACAGAAACACGTTTCGAATAAACTTTTTTTTCAAAATTTCAAAGGCTCGGTTTGGAGGCAACCAAGTTGAATCCGAGTTCCATCCAGTGAGTTTAGTCGACCGGATAGGTGATCGATCACCAATGAGAGAGAGAGAGAAGAGGAAACCCAGACTGCGCAGGGACTTGGCGCAGGATGGTTTCGGAAGAGAAGAGTTAGAAGAGAGGAACCGAATGCGCAGAGACTTGGCGCAGGACAGTTTCGGAAGAGAAGAGAAATTTACGTGTGCAGGGTCTTGGCACACGAAAGTTTCGATCGAAGATGGTCTACTGGTATTTTTCGGGCAGTAGCTGGTCACGCTGCTCGAATGCTTCGCTAAATATGTGTTGTAGCACGCGGTAGACAAGCCACGAGAGCTTGAACGTGTGTCTATGACTGTACTGTCCATACAGACATACAGTAGGTTCGTTGGGAAACGGCCTACGGCGGAGTGATCGGTTGATTGTTGCCAGTAGAAGAGTCTTTCAGCTGGACGTAGGAAGAGCAGCGTTCACCGACAAAAGTGGAGATGAGACAAGGCGAGTTTCTTCATCGACTTCTAGAATTGCAAATTCCGTCCAATTCCAGCGCGTGGTCCCGCTTTCAGTATATCTCCCCCCCTGATCCTTTTAGAATTGGACGTCTCTTGTTTTTTTTTTCGCCATTGGAGAGAGAGCGGAACCATTATAGCGTGCTGCCCTGTTGCATGTTGATTGATGCAATCCCTTGCATTCTAGCGAAGTGAGCAGGAGAGCTGCGATTGAAAATTGAAGTCCGTTGTCAGCGTGCGGAGTGTCATCTAAACAACGTCCAGCAAATTAATGTACTGATTATTATGTAATGAAATTATAAGTGAAAGGGTGCGATTATTGCCCATAATTGTTGTGTTTTTCGTGAAATAGTATGTGCGCTCTTGGTCAGTATTTTATGTAAACTTTTTCTTAATTTTTCTATGTCGCCCTGATAGTAACTGAATAACTATACAAATAACTGTTTCAAATGTAAAGCGATCGTTGAAGAGGAATCGCGGGAATAGATTGTGAATTTGAGATTTGTGTGGCCACTGTAAGAAAATTTTCCGTTATTTTTTTGTAGCATGAAGAGATTAGTTACAGGTTGTAATTTAATTATTAGTGTGAAATGTTATTTTATGCAAATGTGAAAATTATAAAGGTTTCGGTTTTAATATGATACAAAATATATGTGTGGAATTTGTCATTCTAATTATTTCTTGTCTATCAACTTTGAAATTGTTAAAGAAAAAAAAAAAAAAATTGCAAAATATAAATTTGTTGAATAAATTTATTAAATTTGTTAAACGATATTAATAAGTTTTACTAATGAAAAACTTATTTTCAAGGGGGTGATGCGAGTGTAGTAATGCCTAGTTAAGAATATTAATTTATGTTAATTAAGATAATGTTTAATATAAATCATTTACTAATAATTGTGAAATTGTTTGAAATTGTTTAAAATGGGTAGAGTTGGCAGTCCTGAACAGAGGCCGAGAGAGCAGACTACCCCCCAAGGGAGTCAGTCTTCTCGCGACGCGTTAAGCGTGAGGTTAACGTCATGTAACGTAAAATTTAATTAATTGTTTGTGTTCCTCTCAGACGTAAAATGTTATCGTAAAATTCCGTACTCGCATCCCCCTAAATTACTTAAACCATTTTCGGAATCAATAAAACGTTCACAAGTGTTAAAATAGAGTATTAATAAAACCCCCCTTCCCCCTTCGTGTTGTAACGGTTTTCATAGTCAGTCTCGGCGTAGCTACCATGAATATAATTGTAAAGTAGTGTTGAAATGAGTAAAGAGAGTGTAAAGATAAATGAAATAGCGAGTAGAAAGAAGCGTAAATAATGAAGAAAGTAAATAAATAAAGGCGATCACTACATCTTTTTTCAATTCTACAGTGCATATTTGGCGAACTTTTGTTTAGGGTGAATCCTAGGTGTGGGAATCCAATACATTTGGCTGTTTCCTTTGTGTGTGTGTGTGTGTGTGTGTGTGTGTGTGTGTGTCGCGCGCGTGCGTGTGCGCTCGCACAAAAATATGCACATTCAATATATACATAAATATGTGCATGTACAAATAATCCAGGAAAAATATAATGAGGTCGTAAATTTACAAAATGGCAAAGCTGTCAAGATTTTAATCGTCATATCCATAACCAATAAAGTAAACTTCGTGAAGTTTCTCTCAAAATCTAGGTGGATAGTGAACTTAAAATAGGTGTAGAGGTCTCAAGCACTTTAAATTTTTTATGTAATGACATGTTGTAATGTGATGGTGGAATGAATAGAGATAACTACGCTTTGCTTTTATTTAAAACCTAAATTTCTTTACCGAGTTGCTTCTAAAAAAATACTTCGGGCTTGAATGATTGGGTTTCCGAAATCAGTATCTTATATAAGAACCAATTGTTTTGAATAACGTCACATTTCCAAGAAATTTGCGGGTGGACCTCAAAGTCAAACACGGCGACTTTCAGTTTTGAACTTTTTATTGAAAAGAGGAAATATGTGAATTCGGTTTTTGTATTTCCAGATCCACCATTTAAAAGAACTTTCCATGACGAAGGTTTGAGCAGTGTGCGTTGTATTAATGCAATTCTAAAGTAATTAAGATATACTGTAATATATATATATATATATATATATATATATTATATATATATATATATATATATATATATATATATATATACATATACATACAGGGGTTGGACAAAATAATATGAACACCTTGATAAATGGCGGCTTTTATTCTTAATATGGAGTTGGTCCTCCTTTAGCGGCAATAACAGCTGCAATGCGTCGGGGAATTGATTCATACAGCTTTTGGACAGTGGCTAGAGGAATCCTGAGCCATTCTTCGAGCAAACCCTGCTCCAGTTCCTCCAAAGACGCCGGCGGTGGGAATCGGCTTCTGACCTGCTGCTCCAACTGACACGACAGATGCTCGATAATGTTAAGATCCGGGGATTGTGGAGGCCAATCCAACCGTTCTACTTCACTAACATGCTCTTCAAACCAGTTTTTAACGACCCCAACGGTGTGGATTGGTGCATTATCATCCTGGAAGACGGCGCCGCCATTGGGAAACAGCGTTTGGACCATGGGATGGACCTGGTCAGCCAATATTGACAGATAGACCTGGGCGTTAACCCTACCATGCAGTACTACAGCTGGGCCAAGAGTATTCCACGATATTGCTGCCCAAACCATCACAGATCCGCCTCCATGCTTAACGGTTGGGGTCAGGCAGTCGGGGTCATAAGCATCTTTAGGCTGTCTCCAGACGTAAACTCGACCGGAACATGGCATGGAAATAGCGTAAAGGAGGATTCGTCGGAGTAGACTACATTCTTCCACCGGTCCATTGACCAATTCTTATGGTCATTACACCATTTTCTGCGCCGCTCAATGTTGATGTGCGAAAGGAAGGGTTTGGCAATTGCAGCCCTCCCATGGTATCCAGCTCCATGGAGCTCGCGACGTACAGTTCTGGTCGATACCGGGCTTGCAAGATGCTGGTTAAGCTTTGCAGTCACTTTTGAGCTGTGGTCTTATGGTTCTTTGTCACAATGCGCTTTAGCACCCGGCGGTCTCGATCAGACAGCTTCTTCTTGCGTCCACTATTGCATTTGTCGGTGCTTGTCTTTCCATGGTTTTGGTATGCAGACATGACCATAGAGACAGTTCCTCTGGATACATTGAACATCTGAGCGGTTTTCGTCACCGATGCACCAGCCATCCGCGCTCCGACAATTTGCCCTCTTTGGAAGTCTGACAGGTCTTTCATAACTGCTAATTCATAATTCACTCAGATCTGTAAAAACAACGTGAGGGTTATAACATGACGTATACACTCTCTGTTACGCATTTAAATAGGTTTGCCAGTCATTTGACCGTTTACTTTGTGTCTGAGCAGTCCGTAAAGATAACCGGTGAAATCGGCGGGTGTTCGTATTATTTTGTCTAACCCCTGTATATATATATAGCTTTTGGTTGGTGATCAAAGTTATATGTTATGCTACCGACCGAAATGTTCATTCCGATGAAGGTCAAGCTTGTCGCACAACCTTAGGCCTACACTTTAATGTGAAATGCGAGCCACGCTCCAACACGGGGTCTCTGAAATTGCAAAGTCCTCGCCCGGACTCGATCTCACAGCCCCTCGATCAGCAGTCCATCGTAGAAAAGTGGTATATACTCGTACTGTTCATATATATATACAGGGTGGGCCGTAAGTTTCCATACATAGGAAAAATTAAACGTTTGTTTTTATGTTTCAGATACCCTAAGAATATGCGTTTGACGAAAGAGCAACGAATTGAAATCATATTGATGGCTGGGTCGGGAAGCAGTCGCATGGGTGCAATGAACTTTAACAAACAACATGGAACGAACATCACACACGACACTGTGGCAAAACTTATTAACAAGTTTCAGAAAACTGGAAATGTTGCAGATCAACCGCGAAGTGGTCCAAGACGTACAGCCACCGATGAAGACACAACAGCTACGATACTTACAGCGCTTACACGGAGTCCCAGAAAAAGTACACGGTTGTCTGCAGAAAGTGGTGTCAGCAGATCGAGTATCAGGCGCATTTTGAAAGTAAACAAATGGCATCCATACAAATTGCATATGGCACAGCATTTGAGTGAAGACGACCCGGATAGACGGATGGAATTCTGTGAATGGGCATTAACCAAAGTGAACGAGGATGCAAACTTTTCAACTAAGATCTTGTTTACTGATGAAGCAAATTTTTACGTCAATGGAGAGGTTAATCGGCAAAACATACGTTACTGGAGTAATGCTAACCCTAACTGGCTGAGTCCGACGAAGATGCAAGGTGCCGGTAAAGTGATGGTGTGGGCCGGGATATGGGGTGACAGAATTATTGGACCAATTTTTGTCAGTGGAAATCTTAATGCCGAAAGGTATCTTAACATGTTGCAAGAAGAGATTTTCCCATCTCTGCTAAACGAGGAAGGTAACTTCCCAGTTTACTTCCAGCAAGATGGAGCTCCACCTCATTATGGTCTTCACGTGCGTCGGTATTTGGATCAGCAGTTTCCGGATGCTTGGATTGGTCGGCGTGGTCCTGTGGAGTGGCCTCCCAGATCCCCAGAACTCACCCCCCTTGATTTCTATCTTTGGGGGCACTTGAAGGCCATGGTGTATCAGGAAAAGATACGAGACATAAATCATCTAAAGGAACGTATCACCAACGCCATTACAAGCATAACGTCAACTGTGCTAATGCGTGTTCATCAACAGTGGGGAACACGTATTGAAATGTGTTTTCAAAACAATGGCAACCATGTAGAGCATATTATATAAATAAAAATGGTTGTCCATAAAAAAATGTTTATTTTTCCTATGTATGGAAACTTACGGCCCACCCTGTATATATATATATCCTGATAGGCGAATTTCAGAAATGCTAATTAGAATTAACACATCAAAAACATATAGTTAAGATATTAAAACTCATTCCTCCATCGTATATTTTATCAGAATTATCAAAAAAATGATGAAGTACCAATGCATTAATAGACGAAATATGATGATAGTTTTCAGAGAAAAGAATTATTCTCATGCATATAAACTATGTTAACAGATTTTAATGTGAGTAATGTATAGACTAGCAAACTGGGGGTGATACGGTATTGTTGCAGATCATACCATGGTGTGGTAAAGCGTTACTGACATCATGAAATTAGGGAATTTTAAATCATCGGCAAGGTTGGTAAAACTGTCGATTCACGCGCGAACGTTTTGGATCTTCAAATTTTTATTATTGTGTGCAGCGGAATCCAAGAAAGCAGTTGGTCCCTGATTTGAAAATTCTAAATTTTTATTAATTAAAGGGTTGTCGATGTATTAATGGTAAGCATTTGTTCTTTATAGTGTTCCTTTCAATAAAAGTGACTATAATTTTATATAATATTAAGGATTAATTTTGTGTAACATAAACATTTAACTTATAGTTTGCTCAAGTTTCACATGTCAGAGGTTAGAGTGATTCACCAATTAATAAAGGTAGAGTTTAAGTACTGTTTATTTGTGAATGGAAATTGCTTCTGGTACTTCCTGTTATCCCAGACCCCAGAATTTTGCCGAAAATATCACAACTTAACCTAACCAATTGTCAAGGGCATAGAGTTGACCTAACCGTATTTCTTGAATGTCCATAATGAGACTTTAAAAAATTAATAATAATAATAACAGAAAAACCGGTGCTTTCCTGTTAGGTCAACTGTATGCCCTTGACAATTGGTTGGGTTAAGTTATGATATTTTCGGCAAAAGGTCTGAGGTCCGGATAACAGGAAAGTACCTTGCTTTCTATGAATCAATTATAATAATAAAATCATAAAATTTTAATTATATCGTAGGTTAATTGGGATTGGTGAATCAAACTAACTTGCTGAGAATCACAAGATACTTATTGCCTGCAAAGTTATGTAATGAGAGTAGTATGACCGCAAAATGGACGAGTGCATATGCAATTGCAATGTTGATCATAGGAGTGCCAGTGCCAACCCCCTTCCCCCCTTGTTGCAAGACCCCTCCCCCAGTGCCAACCCCCAGGATGCCCATAAAAAGGGGGAGGAGAACTCCCCCAGAAAGCTGGGGGAGTCCACCTAACCTCTTTGGGGGAGAAGTTGGGACGGCCTCAACCCCAAAGGGGTATACCTAACCTAAGAGAGAGAGAGAGAGAGAGGAGGAAAGAGAGAGAGAGAGGAGGAAAGCGAGGAAGAGACCATCCAGCTTCTGCGAGAGGCACAAGCTTAATGAGAGCTCAATGTAGCAACACTTGACTTAGAACTCAAAATCTGCCAGTTGGCATTATCCGCCAGTTGGCTTAATCCTACAGTTGGCATAATCCGCCAGTTGACGTAGAAGACCTAGAAGGTCCTAGTGGTATGAAATCTAGAAGGACCTGGTGGTATGAAATCAGGGACAAAAAGATCCAAATCAAAACACCTGAATGAGTTTATGGAAAAACTGCTCCTAGTAAAACATGTCCACTAGGGTGGCCCACTTTTCAATTTTTCTTGAAAAGTATAGGTGATCGTGGTTTTTCCCATTACTTGGCACTATACTAGCACATTGGTACCATTTTTACAAAAATTGATCAATATTTAGGGGTCTCGCATCGACCTTGAAATTACTAGTTTTTTTTTTAAATGCGTACTTTTTAACTTTTTACTGAATCAAGATAAATCGTTAAGTAGGGATGTTTTCTGAATCCTCTTAATGAGAGAAGTCGTTTGGTGTGCCTGCCAATGTCATACGACTAACGGTTTAAAGGTTGTGCCTGTATACAGGTAATACCAATGTGCTAGTATAGTGCCAAATAATGGGAAAAACCACGATCACCTATACTTTTTAAAAAAATGAGTCACCATAACCGGGCGGAATGTATAATGTGTATAGGTAATTAGAAAATGCACTATGCCTGTGCCAGGTACCTAACCTATTTCTTTTTTTGCAGATCATAACATTTTGAAATTCTGTCTGAGTTCCTCATCCTTTGTCATGGACAAATCGATGGCAACCATAACTGGAAGAACTCTTGAAGCTACAAATAGAGAGTCATCAAAAGGAAAGGCGAAAATAACATCGCTACCTTCTCTAAGATCGGCCTCGGAAATTTTTTTAGTTGGCCAACCGTCGTCCTCCATCAGTGGTAGCAAATTGCCAACAACACGGCAGGTTTTGCAATACTTCTTCAGTGTTATCCAGTACACTGCTAACAGGAAAGACGCATTCAAAGAAACCGTAAGCAACGTCTTAAAGTTTTGGAACATGGCCCGCATTAAAACAATCACAAAGCTCAACTGCGAACGGAAGCTAGAGGCATTGTGGAAAGAGTGGCACTTACTCCAAAAGAGCAGAAAACGAGAAACTGACGCCGGAGGAAAACGGCAGAAGTTTTCGGACAGTGTGGACAAGCTGTGGGATATCGGTGCATCTGACGCTGTCGAAGATATAAAGAAGAATCGACTGCTGTCCGACAAGGACAAGAAAGAAGACATTGACTTCTACCTCGATCAACGTGGTCCTCGGGTGGCAACGATGAGCGGGAACGATAAAGTTTTCGCTGTAAAAAGAAAGCTACAGGAAGGAAGAAAACGTCCTCGCCAGGAGCCGCAAACCTCAAAGTGTGCATATGAAACCGGAGATGAGGCCATGGAGAATGATGATACTGGCATGTCAGGAGAGTCGGAGACAGAACTAGCGTTCCCCCTGCGAAAGAGCCAAGTGTGTCTGTCAATCTTCCTCGCCGCATCCTTAATGCACCTGCTTTCATGGAAGTGGCTGATCTTTCCGCATGTCCAATAATCAGGTGCGTATTGTGTATAGTATTCATCGATAGCGTCAGTTTTAAAGTGTCCCGTAACCCACATGTATTCTTGACAGTTTCCTTTCCACTTTCCATTCTCTACATAGGTAGTAAGTATTGTGGCTGCTATCACACGTTCGGCGGATCCACCAGCAGACCTCAATCAGTTCAGCTACTCCCCGACCTGATCGACGAGTCCTCCTGGTTCTTATTTGCAGGTCTGAAGATGTATGGGTCTTCGTGGCTCACCCTGCCATCTGATAAATGGGACGAGAACGAGGACTTTTGTCGTCTGAAGGATGTGATCTCTAATCTCCAGGTCACCAATGACGTCGCTGAAAGAGGAGTCCAACTGATACAAGACTATGCGAACATGGTCACAAAGGACGAGGCACAGCTGCAGGATCTTCTGCAAGTGGTGGAAAAGAACCGGAAAGAGCTCGGCGACTTCAAGAAGTCATCACACGCCACGATGACATAGCACAGAGGGACAACGTTGCAGCCAGTGACGTGTGATAATGGTCAATACAATGCAAAAGTGATTGTTTAAGTTACTGTTTCTTTCTTCCTTATTTGTCTGCTATTTGCTGATTTTTTTGAAAAGTATAGGTGATCGTGGTTTTTCCCATTATTTGGCACTATACTAGCATATTGGTATTACCTGTATACAGGCACAACTTTTAAACCGTTAGTCGTATGACATTGGAAGGCACACCGAACGACTTCTCTCATCAAGAGGATTCAGAAAACACCCCTACTTAATGATTTATCTTGATTCAGTAAAAAGTTAAAAAGTACACATTTAAAAAAAAAAACTCGTAATTTCAAGGTCGATGCGAGACCCCTAAATATTGATCAATTTTTTGTAAAAATGGTACCAATGTGCTAGTATAGTGCCAAATAATGGGAAAACTACGATAACCTATACTTTTAAAAAAAAATTGAAAAGTGGGCCACCCTAACGGCCGTGCTGGACATCGCGGTCATCTCCTGCTGCTCCTTGGTAGCGTGTGCCTGCCGGGTTTTTGCCGTAGCTTCATACTCCTGTCGCCGCTTCGCCTTGGCTTGCAGCTTGGCATCGAACGCGCCAAATGTGGCCAGTCTGTCGCCCTTCATGCTGGCCAGGAAAGCGACGTCCTCTGGATCACGGATCAGCTCCTCGGCGTTTGGAGACCACAGCGGAAATGTGGCATCCAGCCTGCGCTCCACAGCATCCGCCTGTCGAGCTGTAGCCTCACTGGAGCGCCTGGCCTGCGGAATGCGCCGCAGCTTGTTGTCGTCGACAAGCGCCACCATCTTGTCGCTTGCGCGCCGATCGCTCACCATTGGGATGTTGGCCTTGGCGTAAAATGGCCGCACCTGCTCCAGGACGACCTTGGCCGCCTCGAACCGCGACAAGGCTCCGATCGAACCGGGTCGCTTGGTATGCAGTTGCGCGTCGCAGTTGTACAGCATGCACTGCAAGATCTGGTGACCACTTGGCAGCTTGGCGCCAGTAATGATGCCATCGTTGTTTGTGATGCTGGCGCCCAGACCGAAGACCAGCCTGCGGCTGCTCGTGCGGGAGCGGAGGGCGACGTCTTGTGAGACCTGGATCCTGCGGCGGGCGATAGTGTTGAGGAAATAGAGCGCTCGGCTCCAACTTGTGCAGACGACATAGGGCTAATTTCGTCGTCTCCTATAGATCTACAAATCAACAAGAGTTAAGAGTTAGGACTACAGCAAAATGGAAAGATGTGAACTCCAGCCAACAAAAAACATGATATTACCAATCAACATTAAGAGTCTAAGACCCCAGTTGACATGCTGAAAAGCTGATGTACCGTTGCACCTCTAGATCACCACGGATTGCAACCATATTTTGCATGTGTTGTAACAACATGAAATTGAACACTTTTAGCACCCAGACAGATCAATATGCTGGAAATTTGTATTTTGATGCACCCTACTGTACATATATTAATTAACTTTACAGATGCCAGATTGGGCGATGCAGATATTTTTGAGAGTTGCCTTAGAAATCCGTCAGTCGGCTTAGAAGGCGTAAATGGCAGATGTGTGTGTGTATATATATATATCGTCTGAGCTGCGAGATTGCGCTATACACATATTCTTGACAGTTTGCTTAGAAGCCCATCCGTCGGCTTAGAAGGCGCAAACAGCCATTTAGCATATATATTCCTATCACCCCAGTTATTCCTTAATATTATATACAACCAAAAGAAATAAATAAAATCACATTACATCATTCTGTTTATTTAGACGAGTTAAGGGAAATAATCCATGAAATATATAGGAATTAGATATACAGGGTGTCCCATAAGTTCGGCATCACAGGAAAAATAAATAAAGGCAAAACAAAAGCTTTTATTTACAGAACGTGCTCAATATGTCCACCATTGTTTTCAATACACAAATTCAGACGTGATACCCAGTCAGCAAGCACACGGTGAATGATGTCAGGAGTAATGGTGTTACATGCCCCAATAATGCGCTGCCGCAAATGTTCAACACTCCTAATTTTCTCTTCGTATACCAGCGCTTTCAAGTGGCCCCAGAGATAAAAATCTAGTGGCGTGAGATCCGGGCTTCTAGCTGGCCATTCCACAGGCCCTGGACGTCCTATCCAATGAACAGGGAGTTGTTGGTACATGTATTCCCTTACTTGGGTGCTGTAATGTGCAGGAGCGCCGTCTTGCTGGAACCATGTTGGGAAATTTCCTTCTTCGTTCAAGACACTGGGAAATGCTTCTTCCTTGAGCATACGTAGGCAGGTGCCTCCAGTGACATGTTCATCGAAAAAGAGGGGTCCTATGATGCGATTCTTCCAAATGCCACACTATACCATCACCCGAGATGCACCTTGTTCCTTTGAAGAGGTATACCAGTGAGGGTTGTTTTGAGACCAGTAGCGGGTGTTCTGTCGATTTACCTCACCATTTTCATAAAAAACAGCCTCGTCACTGAACAGAATGGTGGACGGGAAATTGGCATCCCGAGCATATTGTTCCGTAGCCCATTCACAAACTTCCATCCGCCGGTCGGGATCATCTTCGCTTAATTTCTGTAGGATCTGAAGTTTATATGATGCCATTTGTGAGCCTGAAGAATGCGATGGATGCTACTTTTCGACACTCCTGTCTTGGCGGACAATCGACGAAGAGACTTATTGGGACTTCTGTTAAAATGAGCCAGGATAGCAGTCGCTGTATCATCGTCAGTGGACCTCCTTGAAGGTCCACTGCGTGGTTTATCTTCTATGGATCCAGTTTCCTTAAACTTTGCAACAAGTCTGCTAACACAACTCTGTGTTATTGGCTCGCGGTCTGGATGCAGTCTGTTAAATTCAGCAGCGGCCTCTCTTTGACTCCAATTTCCTATGAGTAGAATTATCTCGATTCGTTCTCCCTTGCTCACAGACATTATGGCCTGTAGAAAGAGAAAAATATGAATTTCTCCTATGATGCCGGACTTATGGGACACCCTGTACATTCAAAAATAATATACAGCAAAAATACACACATTAAGCAAAGGATATATATACATTCTTAAATAATAATATTAGTTCAGGATAAAACTTTATAATCATTTAATATATGTACGAGCAAATACGCCCTTATATATATATAAACACTAAAACATATAAAAAATAGTAATAGTACAGGATAAAACTATATACCCATTAATATATATATATATATATATATATATATATATATATATATATGCATTTAACTGCAATGACCACGCAGTATATAAATGAATAGAAACGACGTAAACAAGGAGCGTCTCTGCACACGGGGAAGAGAAATAACGAATAAATGAAAAATGAGGCGAACCGCCCGGGAATCGAACCCAGGGCCTTCCAATTGCCGGTTGGATGCGCTACCATTACACCACGGACCTCGATCAATCATAAATCGAAATTCTCCTACATAGGGCAGAAACCAATGCCCTGAGAGGGCACCCTCGCAAATCGTGAATATGTGCATTTAACTGCAATGACCACGCAGTATATAAATGAATAGAAACGACGTAAACAAGGAGCGTCTCTGCGCATCCAACCGGCAATTGGAAGGCCCTGGGTTCGATTCCCGGGCGGTTCGCCTCATTTTTCATTTATTCGTTATTTCTCTTCCCCGTGTGCAGAGACGCTCCTTGTTTACGTCGTTTCTATTCATTTATATACTGCGTGGTCATTGCAGTTAAATGCACATATTCACGATTTGCGAGGGTGCCCTCTCAGGGCATTGGTTTCTGCCCTATGTAGGAGAATTTCGATTTATGATTGATCGAGGTCCGTAGTGTAATGGTAGCGCATCCAACCGGCAATTGGAAGGCCCTGGGTTCGATTCCCGGGCGGTTCGCCTCATTTTTCATTTATTCGTTATTTCTCTTCCCCGTGTGCAGAGACGCTCCTTGTTTACGTCGTTTCTATTCATATGTATATATATATATATATATATATATATATATATATAAACAGCAAAACTTATATAAAATCAAAATTCATGCACCTTATGTTCTACCGTGCTTAACTAAAATACTAATCTCGCACGTGATCGAGTCCACAGTTATATCATTGTTGCTTTGTAGTATAAAATAAATATGATTTAGCATTATTTCACCACTCAAGGTGTCTGGGCGCCTATACTCGATGTAAAGGGCCTTCATATCGTTCAATACTATTTGTGTACCCACCTAACAATTGTTTGGCAAATTGTCTTTAAAAACTGACAGAATACAGTCAAAAGCACGCACAAAGAGGGCGTCGGTAGCCAAAACTTCATTATTAAATTCAAGTTTATAAACAATCCTTTCCAATCGAGTTTGTTTTCTTACCGATCCGAGCATTTCAATCGTGAACTTTTCTTCACAACGCATAGCAGCAGTTGAAATAACCTTCTAAATCGTAACGACAGCACCTCATTATATAAATATACAACTCTTCGGGGTGAACAGTGTAGGCGAGCTCTGCCCTGTACCGCTGAAGTCCTTTGTACCAAAGTTCATGATATTTCGAAGAGTCTAAAACTTTTAAATAAGCATCCAGCTCCAGACCATTCTCGCCTTGTTCATCCCTACATTCGATAAACCCGTCGAGCAGAGCGGTGTATCCCTATTCAAGAACCGGGTCAAAATAAATCATATCCGTAACACGCGCGTCTAATAGAGACTTCAGCTTGCGGAATCAGACGATTTCAAACATTCTGTTGAGGATGAATCGGTTTCGCGTGAGGACAAGAACGTTATTATCAGATGCATTCTTGTACATCAGTCGTATATCAGTGCATGGCTGATCGTTATTTATACGCAACGAAAAAACAATGGCATATGAGGGCGCATCACTAATCTGTTCTCTTCTTGAACCTACACCTGCAGGTATTTTATAACGGTCCTCACCCCACTTCTCAACTACCATGAAGTCTTTCTTCAACTCTTCAACACTTAACTAAATAACATTACGTTTACCAGAGTTTGCTTGTCTACAAGACGTTTCAAGTATACAGTATAATTAATGACACCGGTTTCACGCCTGAACACGCGCAATTACTTCGTCACGGACACATCGTACACGGCATTGAGAATGCTTCTCAAAGGAAGTTCCATCGTATTCGAGGAGTGCACGTCCAGTCGGTTCAAGCTCTGAGATGACTATGAGCCACAGGTGGGCGGATCGGCTCGACGGGGGTGACTGAGTCACATATTAAGCTGTTGAATCGTGTATGGGTTTGTCCGACACATAGGGTAATTTCAGTTTTAATGTTTTATCGGAAAACGCACTAGACGTTCATTTTCTCCACACATTAACAATCCAGTGCACTATTTGAAAGAAACCATGTGCCCGTATTTATCCTTTTTGTTTAACAGTCGATACTCGTCTCTAAACTCTATTAAAAACTCACACAAGCCTTTAGCCACAAACTCACTGCGAACCTCGTCATGATATATATGAATGTAGTGGTAAAAGTACTTTAGCTTGTACATAATGACAAGGTTCAAATTCTCAGCCGCAGGGTACGCGTACTCGGTATGATGCAGCATGATATAATATCGCCTGACACACCACTCATCAACAAGACTCATTACCCATATCCGTTGCTTTTCTTCTGCACGCATTGTTTCTTTCACCTCACGGTATATGTACGCTTTTATACAGTTTAGTCCTACAACGTAGTCCATTACATCGTTTGTGCTGCAAAATCTGGCAATGCTCTCGCCAGAATATCTACAGAGTATTTGAACATCTTGTTCCTTAAGCTTCGCGCGATTCAATGTAGCCTTAAAAGTTTCAAAGCAGGCGGCGCTAGGCCGTATTTCAGTATTCACCACATCTTCCGACTTTACCAAATACCATTTCATAAACGTCGAACACGCAATATCAAAAGTCGCCATCACTATTTTTCGTCTACGCGAGAAAATACACGTCTGTCTGAGCTCCGGGCTTGCAGAGGTTAACTGAGCACGCAGGGGTAGAGATATGCCCAGGTAGTAGAAGGAGTCACGTGCTACTTTGACTGAGCTTACAGTGGGCGGAGCTTAGGTCTTTTTCCTGTACATACACACGCACACACACACAAAGGAGAAAATGAAACCCTAATTGAAACATTTACAAATATATATAATAAATAAACATATCGTTAAGAATATATATATATATATATAACAATCAAGGATTATGGTATCCAAAAGGTACGGTATCATAGGTACCAGGGACCTGGTAACGTTTCCTATAGGTGTTACGGCATACCTTCGTGCCCCTAAGTTCCTTCACGCCCCCAGTTTCTGCGCCCGAAAATCGTGGGTCCCCACAGTCAGCTGGGGTGGCTGGTCGCCCTCATCTTCCAAGCACACTAGATCCTTCAACGAGTCAAAGTTAACCACTCGTCGGTTCGCCCGGTTAAGCGTGATACCCTTAGCCTTCACGATATATTTCATATCCTATCCCACCCTCACCCGTACCCCATATATTTTTGGCCCTGTTGATACAAAGGAGGCAGCGTATGCACTATCACCATACTCATCCTTGATCTCGTCAGTCAACTCTCCGAGGAATTCACCAATGGACGGCATGTATTCACCCTCCCTCTCTGTGAATATTACGCTATCTCTATCACCGTACAGCACCCTCCGCCCAAGAGAGTGCAGTAGTCCCCAAAGCTTGATGCGTGCGTATACCGTTGTGAAGCTGACTACAGGTATTTTTCTAAACGTGAGGTATCTGTGGCCAGTTCGGTGGTCTTGTACTTTATTATGTACGTGCTACCAACATTCGCGATCTTTATCGGGGGCATTGGCATAATCCCACACCTGTAATAACTTTGGGCTAGGTGAACGTTTCCCTTACCTGTATTCTGTGCAAACTTGCCGCAAAAACAACTCAGTCACAACTTTGCATTAAAGCGTTTGCCAGGGTTTTTAACAGTTTGGGCACGGTCAAGATGTATCCCTTCACGGTCACGGTAACGCTAATTATAAGTCGATTTTTCGCTCTTGCTCTCAACTCCTTGCGGGTAGCCTAATGCTTCAACTTTATCCTTGAAAAAAAGTATTTATATACGGCGTGAAAAGGTTGGGGAGTTTCTGAAACCTCCACACCTCATATGACGTCAATATTCTGAAACCATGGCGGATGTCTAGGAACAGCTCAGGACTTGTATATACATCTCTAATCTTCCTCTGGTTGGTTGTATGATTACAGGACCCATTATTCTCCTCTATGCACTTCACGCACAGAGGAAACATGAGTTTGTGATCTATAACGACGGGTAAGATCGGCATTCATATATCGCGAGGTGGGAGCACGTCTACGAAAGAAAGACCGAAATAGTACCCGTTCAAATTTGTTGAGAACACCGCGATGGTGGGCAGGTCAGGTCCCACCAGTTTTTCAGGTGCACGTACGAGGTACGAATTGTTCTTCATCACGTAGGGTTATAAAAACAGAAGTCGTAGTAATGGAGTTTCACGCCCTCAGGAGGTGGAAAGTATAGCTTGAATGGGTTTGTACCGAACAAGCTATCACCACATTTGAGAGGATCGTGTTTATTTTTTCACGGTACTGTCCATGTTAAAAAAAGTGGTTAGAAATAACCGCATATATTTCCAAATAAAATATAAGCAAAATAAATATAGAATCAAAATAACAACCCTCGTTTCTAACCAACTAGTGAAGTTGGGTTTCCCTAATTAACAAAAAGAAGAAAGGAAAAAAGTTCTGAGACAAAGAAAAATGGAGCTTTGTGCATTTTTGAAAAATTTTGACTGCTGAATGAAGCGGGCTAGTTTTTTTCGTAAAAAAAGTCTCGTGGTTCCCCAACTAACCGGGCAACTTAAAGTCAACCTTTAAACCTCACAACCTTTAAACCTTATTATTAACCACTGCAATCAAACTAAAACCCTGTTTAACTAAATAGAGGCCTATCAGAACTAGGTGTAAGTAATTTAATTAAAGAAAATAACTAAGGTAAGAGAGAAACTAGGTACCTAGAAGAAACTCGAACCGGGCTACAACCAGAGCTGGGCAGTATTTAAATACATTTGTATTTAAATACGTATTTAAATACATTTGTGTATTTAGAACTGTATTTATAAATACATTGTTTTTCATGTATTTAAATATAGTATTTAAATACTTTAATGAGTATTTAAATACAATGTATTTAAATACTCAAAATATAAAAATGTAAATACTTTTACTGGTTTAATACACGTTCTGTACTAGCACAGTACGACGCGTCGACAGTGTAGTACAGCATGGTTCATGTTTCAACGTGTCAGTTCAATCAATTGTGTGCCACTCTTAGTCGAAAGCGGTTGATTTCTTTATCGTGTGCGTGTCATGGCTTAGTGAATTAGTGAATGCATATGTTAAAATTTGTATGTATTTAAAATGTATTTACAAATGTATTTAAATACAATTGATGTATTTTGTATTTAGTATCTAAATACATTCGTAAAATGTATTTAGTATTTAGTATTTAAATACATTTCTCCCATGTATTTAGTATTTAGTATTTAAATACATTCAATGTATTTATTGCCCAGCTCTGGCTACAACTGCCCTAACTAAATAATTAAATGGCTGTTACAGCCCCTATTAAAACTTAAGGGCAATATAGCCCTAACTTAACTTGAGTAAAAACCTTCAAAACCTTAAACCTTTAAAAACAAAAACTTAAGGGCAATATAGCCCTAGCCTAACTTAACCTGCAAAACCTAGGTCTGGGAAATAGCCCCTACAAATAAATAACCTAGCAGTGTTAAATAGTAACTTAAAACTTAACAAATAAAATTCAAATCTGGAAACTAAATGAAACTTATGGATTAGTTAGAAACAGAAAGGGTAACATTCAACTGGCAACTTCATTTTTGGTAAGTCTAAATTAATTTTAATGAATTTAGCTTGACCATAGTTAGTAATCTGGCTGCTGACCAAATTTTAACCTGAAAACCACTGCAGCCTACAGTGAAAAAGTCTGTAGCTATGTTGACAGTCTAAATGGGCCATTATTATTTCTATAATTACTGTGTCTATTTAAAGTAAACTTAACCTTAATATTACACCTAAATAATCTCTCTCTCAAAAAATAACAATAAATTTTTCAATATGGCGCCCCCGGGTGGGCAGTCGAGAAGTTAGTTACCCTTTTTTTTTTTATTTCTGATACAATAGTTTTAAATCCAGTGAATTAAATTTTTTACATAATCTGAAAATTTAATTATAAATATCATTGATAATATCATTTATAATATTAAACCTAAAAAATAGCTAATGAAACTGAAGCCACTCCAGGAAAAAGTATGGAGACATGGTTGGGAAGTGATGTGGAAGCACTTGAAACTAGTAAATTGGTAAAATAGAGGAGAGCAATCAGAGCCTCAGCTACTAAACTTTTAGCTACAATCAAAGAAAAATTGGATGATTGGAATGAGGAACAAAAAAATGCATATGCTCGGCTTTTGTCCTCACAACTAGACAAGTTACAAAATTTAGATGAGGAAATCCTTAGTAAGTATGTTTGTTCCGAAGGCTTCTCAGAGGCTAAACAAGAAAAACTAGATGAAAAAAACAGTTGTTACCAAATTGAAATAGATCAAATGGTACAAGCATTAACAACTAAAAAAGAAAATAATGCCGAATCCAAACCTAAACCAAGAATAGGTACTAAAATTCCTGAGCTTCAAATATTACCATTTGATGGAAATCCCTCTAAATTTCAAAACTTTAAGACCTCATTCAGAAACATATATGATAACATAGGTCTTTCTGAAGAAGAGAAATTTGCCTACCTAAAACAACATTTGAGTGGAAACCCTGCCATTCAAATAAACTGCATGCAAGAGAGTAAAACATCTTATGAAGAAGCATGGCAGCAGTTGGAGGGCTGTTATGCAACACCAGGCCAAATTAAATTCTCCATAATAAAATCACTTTTAACCAAATCCCAAATAACCAAAGATTTTAAATCACTTCATGACTTTCAAGCAGATATGCACTCTACCATAAATTTAATGCAAACTCAAAAATTAGAATTAGAAGATATACTCTTGTATGTATATTATAATAAACTAAGTCAAGAAACTCAGGAATTTTTAAGAACTTGTGGTTTTAAACTCTATGACCACTTTGATAAATTTAAAGAAGCCCTTGCTGAAGCTACCAAAACCTTAGCTAATGTTAATTTTGATCTAAGTCAAAGTGAATTAACCACCTTAATACCTAAACAAAAAAAACTTCTCTCCAGAACCAGCCAGAAAACCATGGTATTCTGGCCAAACTACAGCTACTCTGGCAGTTTCCACCCAAAGACAATCCTCAAGAAGAGCTCAACATACTGACCAGAGAGAACTTTACTGCAAATTGTGTAAGAAAAACTCTCACAGAATATCAAAATGTGATTCTTTCCCTGAAAGTTGGGATAAACTGAAAAAACTTGCTAAATTAAATTATTTTACTAAATGCAACCCTGTTCATTTTGTAGGTTTTCTAACCATTTATCCTTCCTTTGTACCAAACAAAAAGGAAGACCAGAGGAAGATAAGAAAACCAAAACCAGTACTGAAGTAGCTACCCAAAAAGAAAACTCAAAACAAGGGAAACAAGTTACTAACTTATTAAGTTTAAAAAACACTGATCAAGAAGTAGCATTAATTCCTTCCATGCAGATGAGAATAAGAAACTCAGAAAAATCAATTAAATGCAGAGCACTTTTGGATAATTGTAGTCAAGCCACTTTGAAGCTGATGAAGTGGCTGACTTCATGTTAATTTTTGGGGCTGCAACCCACAAACTTTTTGCCCTCAGCACTCATCAGATTCATACTGCCTCTTGTTATAAATCTCCCTATGGAATACTTTTATTGGGTTTCCCTTCAGATTACTACCCTGAAAAAGAAAAAGAACCAGTAAGAGATCAGATCAGCTTCTGTATTACCAACCCTCTACTTACTAGTACAACTTCTAATGAAGATCTAGAAAAAATTGAACACCAGATTGCACAATTTAGCAAACTAGAAAACTTGGGTATTTCTGGGGATGAACCATTTTCAAACAAAGAAAAAGATCTGATTGCAAACTTCGAAAAGGAAGTTAAAATAGAAGATGAAAGATTGTCTGTTAAGGTACCATGGAATGACCGAAAAGGTAAAATTTCACCAAACTTTAACTATGCTATTAGCAGGTTAAAGTCCACTTGCAAAAAATTAAAAAAAGATAACTTAATGCAACCTTATTCAGACATCCTTGAACAACAATTCCAGGAAGGAATAATAGAAGTAGTAGCCCTAACAGAAAGCTTAAAACAAGAAGGAAATTTTTTGCCTCATTTTCCAGTAGTTCGCCCTGGAGTACAAATAACTAAAGTTTGGATTGTAGTAGATCCCTCGGGTAAAAGCAAACCAGAAGAAATAACAGTAAATGATGCTACTGAAGACTGCCCTTCACTCCTACCTCATTTAGCAAAATTGTGCATTAAATTAAGGCATGGTAAATATTTGATGATTGGAGACATTCAAAAAGCATATTTACAACTTAAATATCAAACAGAATTTGACTGCAATGCACACAAAATTCTGTGGTTAAAAGATACCCAATTGGCTCCAAATGACGACAACCTGATCTGCTATAAATATAAAAGAGTTACCTTTGGCAACAAAAGCAGTCCATTTTTACAACAACAATCTCTCCAACACATTTTTAATGAACAACAAAACCAAGTGGCAGACTACCTAGCTAACCGCTTTTACATGGACAATGCTTTAATTAATGCCAACAATCTCTCAGAACTCAAAGACCTTTACAATTATAGTGTAAACACCTTAATCGATTATAATTTGAAGCTATATGAATGGCCCTCCAATCACTCAGAACTTCAAGGACTATTTGAAAAACATGACATAACCTCCTCAGAAGATAAAGAAAACGTAAAACTATTAGGATATGGTTGGAACACAAATGCTGATACACTCCATCTAAAAACTGTAAACTTGAACGCAGAAGCCAAAACTAAAAGAGAAATACTAAGTTCTGTGCAATCATTGTTTGATCCAATTGGATTTGTTGCACCCTTAGTGTTTAAATTAAAACTCTTCATGCAGAAAGTAGCAGCTACCAAAAAAGATTGGGATGAATATCTAGAACCTGAAATGCTGGGTGAATGGAAAAAACTTTGTAAAGAAATAAACAAAGTGGAATTTCTGAATTTCCCTAGACAAGCTTTTGAAAATTCCAAACCTCTCATGGAAAATCTTCAACTCCACATCTTTTGTGATGCCAGCCAAGAAGGGTATGCAGTAAGTTGCTATTTAGTTGGAAATGGAAAATCCGAACTAATTTATGCTAAATCAAGAGTCAACCCCAAATCAAAAAATTGGACCATTTGTAACTTGGAATTAATGGCAATCTGCCTAGGAACCAAAGTCCTAGAATACCTTAAAGAAACCTACCTAGAAGAAAACTCAGAAAACCAAAAGTTCTTCAAAACAATAATTTGGACAGACTCACAGGTGGCTTTAAATTGGATTGCTCAAAAATCTCTAAAAATGAAATCCATCTTTGTAAAAAACAGAGTGAAAGACATTCAGGAAGCAACAAGAAACTTAAACCATCACCTGGAATTCAGACATGTAGCAGGAAAAGACAACCCAGCAGACCTACTCACCAGAACAATATCTTGCAAGAAATTTTAAAAACTTCTTCCCTTTTACCAACATGGTCCCACATTTTTGAGAAATGAAATTGAATGGCCAACCAACTTAATTTTTAACCCCCACCAAGAAACCTTACAGACAACAATAAATGTGTGTCAAACAACTTGTAAAGAAATAAATTAAAAAACTCCCTTGTTAAACATGGAAAAATTCTCTAACAGGAAAAAACTGGTCAGAATCACTGCCTATGTTCTACGGTTCATAGAAAACTTAAAGTACTTCCGCACTCACAAATATAACCCCAAATGTAACCTAACAATGGAAGAACAAATTGCTGTTTTGGAGAAAAATCATACAGCTTACAAAACTAAGGCCACAAACTACTGGATAAAATTAGTCCAGCAACATTATTTCTCAAAAGAAAAAGAAATAATCAACAAACTAAATAAAGGAGAAAAAGTTGAGGACCTAACAAAGCTGCAAAAGAATCTAAAACTCTTCATTGACAAAGAAGGGTTAGTCAGAACAATGGGGAGATATAAATATGCAACCAACCTTAACTATTCTGCTAGGTATCCTGTACTACTGCCTGAAAATTCTCATTTAACAACGTTAATCATAACTGAATGTCATGCAAAAGCCAGTCATGCAACCTTAGCTACCACATGCAATTTCCTCAGACAGGAATTCTGGATCCCCAAAATAAGGCAAGTAGTTAAAAAGGTTCTGAAACAATGTCTGTTTTGCCAAAAATACTTTGCCATGGCTTATGAAGTTCCTACTACTGGACCATTAGTAACGGAACGTTTAAGTTATGAAAAACCCTTTGAAAAAACTGCCCTTGACTATGCTGGTCCAATTTCTGTCCAGGATGAGAATAACCAATTCATGAAAGTTTACTTATTATTGTTCACTTGCTGCGCCACCAGATTCACCAGCCTTCACATCTGCACTGACCTTTCTGCTAAAACCTTTTTAAGAGAACTTTACCATTTGTCCTTAAACTACTCCCTTCCAAAGGTTTTGATTTCAGACAATCAATCCACCTTCAAAAGATCTGAAGATTACCTTAAACATTGGTTCCAAAATGTTCTTGTGTCTCAGTACCTCTCTGATCATGGTATCCAGTGGAAATTTACAGCAGCCTATTCACCCAGAACCTTAGGAATAGCTGAAAGAATGGTGGGTTTAGTCAAAAGAGCCCTCTATACCTCCCTAAAAGGAAGAAAAATCCCTTTAACTGAACTAAAAACAATTGTTCTTGAAATAATGAATACAATTAATTCAAGACCACTCACTTAGGTTAACTCAAATGAAGATCCCTCCTCTGACCTACTAACTCCTTTCAAGTTGCTTTTTGGGTATGACAATACCAAATTCAACTTTTTAACCACTAATGATACCCAAGAAGCTGTTAATGAAGGTGATCAGGTGGATGCTGATTATATGACAGCAACAGAGGACAAAGAAAGAAAGAAAATACTGGATTACTTTCATAAGGGAGTTAAACAATCTAAAGAAATCAAAAAAGATGGCGATATGAATATTTGAGTAGTTTGAGGGAAAAAGAATACCAACAACACAAACAACCAGTAAGTAAAGAACCTAAAGTAGGAGAACTGTGTCTCTTAGATGAAAATTCTATGAATCCCAAATACTTCTGGAAGATTGCTGTAATTGAAACATTACACCCAGATGAAGATGGCATAATTAGGCATGTAACTGTAAAAACACCTAATGGTCATCTCTCCAGAAGACATATATCGGTTATACCCATGGGCGCCCGCAGGTAGGGGCAAGGGGGGGCGCTTGCCCCCCCCCCTGGAAATGCCAAGAAAATATATTAAATATTTTCTAAGAAAATATTTATATCCTAAACTTGCTGAAAAGTATCCAACTGCCTCCTAAAGGGTGAAAATTTTTATTTGTGTGCATGATAAAAGGTTGCTACCTTTTTATTTGTTCACCAGGAGAAAATCAACTCTAACAAAACTGATTTTATGGAAAAGGTTGTTCATAATTTTGGTAGTGACCGCAGACGACTACAATTCCTATTCAAATGAGCAGTGTAGGTGATGCTCGAAACACCGTTTTCAAATTAGGTACAACATTTACTTCAGTGTGCTTTTCTTCATTCTATCATGTTTCTGTTATAAATAAAATAAATGATTGTTTTCATGTGCATTGTATGTATATACAATATATATTTGCATTTTCCATTACAGAAAATGCAACACTAAACTTGCTTAGAATTAACCTGCTGGTTCCTAAGGGGTCAAAAGTTTTTTGCTTGCTCCGGTCCCTACCTATTAATACATTAAATTTTGCCCCCCCTTGGAAAAAATCCTGCGGGCGCCCATGGTTATACCCACTGGAAATAAATGATAAACCGAATATTGACCTGGAAGAACTGGAAAATTCTTCCACAGAATCAGGAACTGTAGATTCTCCTGACACTACTACTGCCGCTACTCAACCCCGACCACAAAGACAAACTGCAGTTAGATTTCGGGAAGAACTGCAAAGAAAAATACAGAGTGGATCTTTGTGAAGACCACAAATTGAAAATTGTAAATAATTGTAAATAGCTATAACTTAGGACTAACGTTCTACAGAAAAGACGCTTTCATTTTCATATTTCACCTAAAAGGAACTTTTCTGTAGAGCATGTCATTTTCATTCATCACAGAAAAAAAAATAAATAAATAAATAAAATTTCCCAAGAATATAATTCTGAGTACATTTTTTCCCCTTGGGGGGAATGTTAAAAAAAGTGGTTAGAAATAACCGCATATATTTCCAAATAAAATATAAGCAAAATAAATATAGAATCAAAATAACAACCCTCGTTTCTAACCAACTAGTGAAGTTGGGTTTCCCTAATTAACAAAAAGAAGAAAGGAAAAAAGTTCTGAGATAAAGAAAAATGGAGCTTTGTGCATTCTTGAAAAATTTTGACTGCTGAATGAAGCGGGCTAGTTTTTTCGTAAAAAAAGTCTCGTGGTTCCCCAACTAACCGGGCAACTTAAAGTCAACCTTTAAACCTCACAACCTTTAAACCTTATTATTAACCACTGCAATCAAACTAAAACCCTGTTTAACTAAATAGAGGCCTATCAGAACTAGGTTTAAGTAATTTAATTAAAGAAAATAACTAAGGTAAGAGAAAAACTAGGTACCTAGAAGAAACTCGAACCGGGCTACAACTGCCCTAACTAAATAATTAAATGGCAGTTACAGCCCCTATTAAAACTTAAGGGCAATATAGCCCTAACTTAACTTGAGTAAAAACCTTCAAAACCTTAAACCTTTAAAAACAAAAACTTAAGGGCAATATAGCCCTAGCCTAACTTAACCTGCAAAACCTAGGTCTGGGAAATAGCCCCTACAAATAAATAACCTAGCAGTGTTAAATAGTAACTTAAAACTTAACAAATAAAATTCAAATCTGGAAACTAAATGAAACTTATGGATTAGTTAGAAACAGAAAGGGTAACGTTCAACTGGCAACTTCATTTTTGGTAAGTCTAAATTAATTTTAATGAATTTAGCTTGACCATAGTTAGTAATCTGGCTGCTGACCAAATTTTAACCTGAAAACCACTGCAGCCTAGAGTGAAAAAGTCTGTAGCTATGTTGACAGTGTCTAAATGGGCCATTATTATTTCTATAATTACTGTGTCTATTTTAAGTAAACTTAACCTTAATATTACACCTAAATAATCTCTCTCTCAAAAAATAACAATAAATTTTTCAACAGTCCATCTGTTTCCATCTGTACATCATACACATGCTCCCACAAGATCTTGTGAATGAACTGGGATCCTATAAGCTGATCGCGGGTGCCGGTCCTTGCAAAACTGTCGGCAGCAGATCTACCGTGGATATCTCCTACGATTCCACACTCAGGACGTGGACATCCATGCCACCATTGCCACCAGCAACCGTTAAAGGAGTACACAGTCTTCTCACCATTGGTACGGTCTTCGCTTAGACCATGAACCCAAAACACACGACCATTGACCTTAATGGTTACTTCTCTCTTGTTGCGGGCGTGTTTTATGTATACTCCGGTCTGCTGTTGTATGTGTATGAACCAGTAAATAGCCTTGTGCCCATAACTACGGGTTTTTTTTCTGTGAATCACGGCTAAGGTGTCTTTAGGCATGAAATTGTTCTTGAATACCGTAAAGCACAATGAGGCGATTGTGGTTGCAACTTGCAGCGGATCGCAGTTGAAACGTTTCATGTACCACATCCTTCAAAATGCCTGGAAACATACTCTAAGCACACATACATCATTCATGCAATAACGCTCACATTCACCATCTATTTTGTATGGATTAGTTTCATTAAAACTGTTGTAGTAGCGGTCAAAATCTTCACGCTCAGTATCAGTCATGTTGGTGTAGTTAAAGTATTGTTGGGGGCGGGGGGAGGTAGTCTTATGTAATTTAATGTGTCACTAGTGAGGAAAGTTTAAAGGAAATACCCTTTTGAAACATCGGCAGCTACACCCATCACCTTGGGTAGCTTTGCTAGTTTACAAGGTGTGAATAATAAAGTATCTTTAAACTGAATATTATCTCTTGTCTGCATTTGTATAAGCTTGTTTCCTCTTTTCAGGGCATCACCCGTGAATATTTCTGATGACTCGTGCTCAAGCAGTTCCTTATAAAGGAATTGTGTGTCAAATTTTGCCCCGTTATGGGCAATATACACAGTCATTTTTTTTTAACTTGTCCGCTGACTTGACAATATAGGACAACAAAGAGTTTCACAGGGCTGTCGTGTGCGATCGTTTTAAAAACCTTTATCCGTTTACCACATTTGTGACACTCATCACACTCAAACAACATGCACTCATCGCAGATAGTCTGGCTTACAAGTAGATGTTGGATAACCTCTTTGGTTTCAGGGTTTGTGTAAGTTTCTATAGCGTCGTACACAGTTAGACAAGGTCTATTTTTAGGCTTAGCTTCTTTCATATAACATACAGTACATGCTTCACTCCATCCGCCTTATATTTCTCATGGCATGTAGGACAGTGAATTTCATTACATTTATGCGAGAATTTTTCCCAATTATTCAAAAAATGAAAAATACCACATTCACAGATTCTCATTTTCCTGCAAGTGCCAATTGACTTATGGAACTCAAAACATTTATTATTGAAAAATGTACGTCTGCACACATTACATTCCCTCTTCTCAGCTCCAACTACACGACTTTCACATTTGGAGCTTTTACACTGCTCATACACCATGTGGCATTCCTTACAGTGTTTCACGATATCATCCGCAAACTAGAGACATCCCTTACACAAATCATGAAGCCTTCCATATTTTCAACTTTTGTCATAACTAGCGTAGAGAGTCCTTACATTACGGATGGTGAGATACGTTGTTCCTGACATTTCTAAAATAAGTAGAGCTTTTAAAAACATACACAGTCCTACGACGATCATCTATTCCAAATACAACTACGCGAACATTCATTTCCTGTTCTACCTTTCTCAGCTCTTCAGTACTCATACTACACTCAAACTCAAGCTCACAATCTGAAGCCAGTTTAGGACCACGCTGCACAACCGTAGGCAACGAAATATTTTGAACCAGGATATTTAGTACAGTAAACATATTGGCTAAGACTATTGCTATAAAGCCGCAATCACGATCGACGTTTATATACGTTCTGTGAATAGCCGGAGAATTGAAGTTAAGAGTATAAGGTGTGGCACTATGACCCGCAACCCGGAATACTCTGTCAATATCTAGCGTGAAGTTGTCCATATTGAGAGGCCTGCATTATACGGCCCAAGATATATTCTATGTTTACAGCTGCCAAGCGTCTGAATCTATTACTTCCCAAAAATCATCTACATCCCCGTCATGTGACCCGAACCTGAAGGACTACCTCGTCCGGACTTCACGTTCTTCGCGGTCCTGAATGGCAAACTCCACAATACACTCAACTACACGCCGCAGTCCAACACCGTTGCTATACAGGGTTCCAGGGTCAACCCTGACTACGTACCGATTTCTAGTCATGGCAGGGGTGGGGTTAGCGGTGCGCCTTAGTTCGAATGTTATACCTTCCTCCACAGCAAGAAAAGCTGTTGGTGTGGAGGATGACCCCGAATTGAACAGGAATAAGGGGGTATATTTAAGGAGAGAGCTAGTGTGGGAATTGTGTCGTAAGACGTAGAGGTCTGGGACTCTATTACTGGGGGTCTAGCAACCGGTGCACTCCTGGCACGTTTTATACCTGACGTGGAAGTTTCTTCATCATCATGCTACCTCTTTGAACTTCCATTTAGTGGAGGTGTCGTTGGTGAGGATTCGTCATCGGAGTTGGAGTCTGTAGCTAAACTGTCATCGGGGTCGTGTGTAATATCGATGATGGAGTGCTGTACATCGTCGTCATTCACGGTTTTGTGGAAGAAGAAAAACAAGATTGTAGAATATAACGAGCAACCCTTAGATTTTGTTATATTTTGTAAATATTCCACTTAGGGGTGTGACGTGTTAGAGATGGAATCCGTAGAAAAATTCACAAGCCCATCCACGTGTATTATATCTGGCCCTACAGGATGTGGTAAAACTGTGTTTATGCTTAAAATCATTAAAGATAAGGGGGAGATGTTCTCAAAATTTGTGCATAAATTAATATGGTGCTATTCGACGTAACAGTCAGTGTTCAACGAGTACCAAGATATTTTGTTTCCACAAAGGCGTATATGAGTTTAATTCGTTAAAGGGAAATGAGCATACATTCATTGTAATTGACGATCTCATGTTGGAAATGGATAAAACGTTTGCCGAGACATTTATAGTGTTCTTCCACCATCTTAACATAAGCGTATTCTTCATCAATCAGAAACTATATTTCAAAAATAGATATATACGTGATGTGTCGTTAAATACACAATATCTAGTCTTATTCGCGCAACTTAGCGATGTGTCACAAATTGGCGTATTAGCCAATCAAATGTTACAGAGTCAGCGTACGGAGTTTCTGGAGGTTCATAAAGAAGCCACAAGTCAGCGTTACGGATATTTGCTTTCTGACCTTCACCCGCGAAACACGTTTAGGGTACTTCTAAGAACGAATATATTCCCAAACGAGCCTGAAACGTTGTATATTCCAGAATGACAAATAGGCTAAACAAATACCGTGAATTAATAAAAATCTATCATTGATTGTCCCGGGTATTGCAGCAGATGTTTCTTAAAAATATCGACTCAGATTTTTTAAAATGCATCTGGGAAATCTGCCTTAATGTTATGAAATATAATGTGCCAATGAAATCCCATTAGAAGGTTCGCCTACTTCGTTACAAGAACATAATACGTACGCTCGCTTGTAAAAGTCAAACTGTGGGGAAGAAAAAGCGAATTATTGGGACCTTTACTGACTAGATTAATATAAATGAAGAAAGTGGTAGCGATTCCGCACGAGGTGTATGCTTCACTGCAAAGTTCAAAGAGCTCAGACACGGTTCTAAAACCCCGTAAAAGCAGGCTTAAGGGAATGGAAAGCGAATTGATAGACCTATTAAAGAGTGAAAAGTCACATGATGAGAACAGTATCTCGTACCAAGAGGCTCTGCAGAAATTGCTTCATGAGTACGAAGATTAAAAGAATCCAACAGAGCTCCCCGTGGTTATTAGGCACAGCGCGAGCAACGATGAGCATGGCGACAAAGGACCTGGAGCCGACGTTAGAGATGACCAACCAAAAAGCAGTCTCCCACATACATTGAGGAATAAAGGCTTAAGTCTTTATAATCTATTAAGTGAGGACCCCATCATACAGTGGACCGATACAGGCGAGGTCATTGTTGAAGGAACAAGAGTACAGGGATCGAATATCGGCGACATTGTCCATGATCTAGTGAGAAAGAGGGACAGGCCCTCACCAACAGGATGGAAGTATATTAAAGCAAGACTACAACAAATAAATGTCCCCAAAACATTGATAGGAAATCTGAATAGATTAAAAGACTTGGAACAAGTCTCACATGTGTCACAAATGAGTACACCATCAACCCAACAGTAGCATCTCTGAAGAAGAGAAAGAAGAGACCAAACAACAACGGCCAACCCTATCCACGTGTCTCTAAAACACGGAAATGGTTAACATATTAAGAAAACGCTATTATGACATTTGTAGCCTAGCCTCTTATGGCGGTGTTGATAGACTGTACAGAGGTGTTTACAGAGGTGTCTACTTCATAAGCCGGTGAGAAAAAGGTTTAAAACGGCCAGGACAACAGCGGCTTTGATTGACTCTATTTGGCAAGCGGATTTAACAGACATGCAAAGATATTCAATGTATAATGATGGCTACTGCTACATCCTATACGAAATAGATGTATTCTCTACAGTAGATATCTGTGGCTAATTCCTCTGAAAAATAAATCGCCTGAAACAGTTGCTGAAGCTACCAAAACGCTGATGTTGAAAGAAAACAATGTTCCAGACTATTTTTATACAGATATGGGGAAAGAATTTATAGGCCGAGCTTTTCAGAACATGTTGACAGAGTTTAATATCAGTTACTACTCTAACAATTCTATACATAAGGACTCTTTAGTTGAAAAAAAAGTTCAACGTACCATAAAGGAACGCATACATCGTTATTTTACACATAAAAACACATACAGATATATAAACACTCTGGGATCATTGGCCTCGTCATAGAACCGTTCATACCATCGCGCGATTGGCATAACACCTATCGAGATTTTAGAAAGAGGTACGCGCCCAGAGCCTGATGTGAGAAGAGATGGAACACCGCCGCCACCTCTCCATGTTTCAAAATCAATGTTTATGTAAGGCTATCTCGTTCGGGAAATAAATTCGCAAAGTGATTTGAGTAAGGATGGACACGTGAGCTTTTTAAAGTTAGTGCTATGAGACCTAAAGGCGAGATAATGATGTATTACGTTGAAGATTTGAATGGGGAAGAAATTGGAGGAGGCTTTTACCGCGAGGAGTTGCAGATAGTAACATTTAATTTCGGAAAAAATGTGTTTCAAATTGAAAAAATTTTAGGCAGCAAAGATTCAGGAGAGAGAAAAATGTACCTGGTGAAATGGCTATGGGTACCCAGAAAGCTTCAACACCTATATAAAAGCTGATGCAATAATGAAGCTTAAATAGTAAACGACATGCCGCCTAACCACTTCTATGTCACACTCCATTCCTCTTATTCTCTGTCTGTACATACTAACAACACACTAGCCAACTTTGTAACATAACACCATGGGCCCATTGAATTCGAACGTGATTCGTATGAGGTGGTGTTATGCGAAATTCAGCTATCCACCAACTTCTTAAGTATTGATTACAAAGAACACGTTTTTATGATTCTTAGAGATCGTGATGAGTGTGAAAAGGCAGGGGATGATGAAACTATGCATTCCGCCCTGAATGGGGAGGCCCTGTATTACACTACAGCAGTAACACCAGGCCCGGGTCGGTATGGTGCGGCCGAGGATGTTGTGTGAGACTTAAGCGCAAGTTTAAAAAGCTCAAATCTTACGGCTGATTTAGTATACGAAATCGTAAACAAAGAAACCCCAGCACATGCTTTGACCCTAAAATCACAGGATAATAGAAATATTAAAGACAAAGGATTGTTCCAAAATATAAAAATATAACCGAGGGTCGTTATGGAGCATCGTTCCAAAGAGATACCTTTCACGAGGCACAACATGACTTATCTAGCTTAATGTATCAGTTGAAATTGGAGAAATTGGGTGAAGGCTATCTAGTAGTATGACCGCAAAATTGTAGAGTGCAATGATGCAATGTTGCAATGAGTGCCAGTGCCAACCCCAGTACCAACCCCTCTCCCTCCTCCTTATGCAAGACCCCCAGTGCCAAACCCAGGGTGCCAAGAAAGACAAAAAACAAAAAAAGAAGGAGGAGGGGAACTCCCCCAGCTAACCGGGGGAGTCCACCTGACCTCTTTCGGGGAGAAGGTATGACGGCCTCTCCCCCCAAAGGGGTATACCTAACCTAAGAGAGAGAGAGGAACCAACTTCCAGCTTCCACAAGAGGCAGAAGCTCAATGACTGATTATACTCCAACACTTGACTTAGAACTCAAAATCCGCCAGTTGGCGTAGAAGCCTGTGCCTACAGGCATTATCAGCAGTTGGCATAGTGTATACCAGTGATTCCCAGCGTGAGGCGCACGCCCCACAGGGGGGCAATTTGAATATTTTGGGGGTCAATTTGAAAATGCTACAATAAAATGAAATTTATACATAATAATAAAATTATAAAATAATGAAATTTATACATAATAATAAAATGAAATTTATACATAATAATTCAACTCGTTTGGCGAGAGAGCTACTGTTACCATTCCCATCTTCATATTTAGTGGAATGTGGTTTTAGTGCTGTAAGTGACTTACTACAGAAAAAAAGAAACCGACTGGATATCACAAAACGAGGAGACTTAAGACTGAAGCTAACTAAGTTAGTACCTGAAATCAAAACCATTTGTAGTAAACATCAAGCTCAAGGATCTCACTAACTTGAGATTATCAAACTTTGAATTTGCTGTATTTTTACCTAATATTGTGAATTTAAAGTGGTATTATTGATTAAAATTACTTTTTTGTGAATTTAAAATTGCAACTTTTCAACTGAGAAGTTTTATTTCAAGGAAATAATATAGTTAGCTTCAATCTCAAGTTTCTTGACTCATATTTAATGTAACTCATATTGAAAGTACTCATATTATTGAAATTTAAAATTATAACTTTTCAACTGAGAAATTTTATTTCAAGGTAATAATTTAGTTAGCTTCAACCTCAAGTTTATTTACTCATATTGAATGTACAGTAACTCATATTAAATGTACTCATATTATTGTAAATTTTAAATAATACCTTTTCAACACCAAATTTGTTTTTTATATTAATGGGGGGCATCAAATTTTTTGAGGTGTTGAGGTGGGGCATGGCGCAAAAAAGGTTGGGAACCACTGGTGTATACATTCCTGAACACCTAAGAAACGCACACAAACGCACATACACCCCCCTACTCTCCGACCATAAAACCCCTATTATAGCACACACAACTATATGCACGTTCACAGATTATATGCACCGGGTTCAAGACCCGGTGAGAGCAGCCGGCGCGCAGCAAACGTTCGTCCTTCCACACAATTGGTTGATAGATAAATGTGTACCCTGGGGAGCCTAGTGGTTAAGACGCTGGGCTGGTGGTGGTCCGGGTTCCCCGTTAAACTGTAGGTCTAATGTGGAGTGTAAAGCTTGACCTTCGTCAGAATGAACAATTCGGGTGGAAGATAACGAAAGGTTAACTAAAGGAACGCCTATATATGTACAGTTCTGGAAAAAATTCTGAAAACTATAAAAAATTACTAACTAGTACAAGAAGCGCACAGAAACGCATATAGATTCCCCTATATTTACACACACACAACTATATGCACGTTCAAAGGTCGCCAACTCACTCCGTCATCACCCGTTTACACACAACGTTTGAACATCCAAGAAGCGCAGAGAAATGTACATAGATTCCCCTATTATTACGCGAAAGAGAATCTTCAATTGTTCAATTGTCAATTAATAATTTATTTTATTGTATACATTGCAGCTAGCACATGTTTAAAGTTATCGATCAATAATAATAATATAATAATAATAATAATAATAATAATAATAAGAAATAATAATAATGTATTCAAATTTCAACTAGAATAAATTGCCCCAATTTAACGTTCAATTTTGATTGAGAATTTTATGAAGCTTTTGATAATTGGGTTTTATTTACTTTAAAACCAACACAAGATGTACACACACACACACACACACACACACACACATATATAATATATATATATATATATATATATATATATATATATATATATTGACAGGTAATAAAAATGGACATTTGCCATACCCCAATCTCTGGACACCATAAACTTTGAGGGCGAATGGGTCGCCGCTCCTTCCATCTCTGTTAATTTTTAAAAAATTATTTTACGTGATTGTAAAAGCCGCTAAATCCTTTATACATTTATATATATATATATATATATATATATATATATATATATATATATGTGTGTATATATATATATATATGTATATATTATATGTATATGTGTATATATATGTATATATATATATGTATATGTGTACGAATATATATATATATATATATATATATATATATATATATATATATATATATGCATATATATATTTATATATATATATATATGTATATATATATATGTGTGTGTATATATGTATATATATATATATGTATATATACGTATATATATATGTTTATATATATATATATGTATATATATATATATATATACAGTATATGTATATATATATATATATATATATATGTGTATATATATATATGTATGTGTATATAATTTATATATATTTATATATATATATGTTAACCCCTCCGTCTATGGCCTGCGTTGGTTCGAAGTCGACGGGGGTTCTAGTTAGGTGGCAGCAACGGATGTGTGACTTGTAGTAGTTTTCTTCTATATTACTCCCCGAGTTCTTCTATAGTGGCTCGGAGGACTCTGGAAGACTTTCGAAAAATGCTGAAGATTCCGGACTCTTCTTATAGCGTATCCGGAAAGTTTAATGACTAAGTTCTTCTAAAGAGAGCAAGGCTCGAAGGATAAGATGAAGACTATCTTTACTGTAATTTACTGCTAAAATGTACAGATAGTGCTCAGCCTCTGAATTAGCTTCTGAATGACAATGGAAGATTTTTACTGGGGTTTATATACCCCAAAACTGCTAACATCATTATTATTATTAAATGCTAAAAAGGCTGCATTATTTTTGCACAATATTCGAAAATAAAGTAAATTTTTTAGCTGTGGTAAGCCTTGAACGAGTAAACAAAATATTTGAAGATGAAACCATATTTTTATCTTGAACCGCGACTTTTCAGATCTGATGTTATCATGATCTGCGAAGTTAACTAAAAGTGGAAATCGAACTATGCATCTTTACACTAAAATATGCATATGAGTAAAATTTTAAGGTTTAAGATGTACAATTTAAATGAAAGAGAATGTATACAAAATATGAACATTGCAAAGCTTAAGCAGGATTCTTTATTAAGCGAAATCTAAAAAAATGATTATGAGATTTTAAAAAAGAACAGGTCACCAATTATTTGGCAAAGTAGAAAGCAAATCAAAAATTTTATCCAAACTCGCGTTGGGCGATTTTGGTCCTTATGTAAAAATGAATACAAACACGTACATACCTATGAGTATCGGCATTATATAAAGTTAAATATATAAGAATATACAGGATTATATAAATACATGAACCATATAGCTCACGAATTGTTAAAATGGATACTGTTTTCTAAAATGGATATAAGAACTATATAAATGAATATAAGAATTACATGAAGAATAGGATAGTATAGGAATATGGGAATTATTTATGGTTCATTTTTACATATATTTATATATATGTTATATATATATATGTAAAAATGAACAATGAATAATCCATATTCATTTTTACATAAGAAACCAAAATCGCTTAAGCGAGTTTTGGATAGAATTTCGATTTGTACTTGTTTATTCATTACTGTATTTCTCTAATTCATCTTTTCTAATAATGACTTATACACTATGACGTCATAAAATAACTTAATTCTCTTTACGTTTCCCATACCTTGTAAACTAAATCACGTGCTTAGTATATGGACATCTTCCGTATGCAATGTATGGTAAATTCTTTAATAATAATGTTGTGGTGTTATGTAGTATAAACATTATTATTCAACCATATTCATCCATACGTCACATTTTCCCGTCATTAATTTCCTTTGATCATTATCCTATATAAATTTTATTAAATATTCATTTTTACTCGTGTCAATCTATGAAACGCAAAACTTTAGGCATTCGTTCGAAAACGCAAAAATACGTTCTCGTATTATTTTTTTCATTTATTATTTTTTATTATATCACCTCCCGCATTGAACTCGAAAATGCTTAGTTGTTATCAAATTCCGCGAAATATAGCATAAGTGAGCGCTTCTAAGATGGAAACCTCCTGTCCCTCTGATTTCAAATTTATAACATATTATAACATATTATTTCGTATGTAAATTATCTCGTATGTGCTCATGTACTTGTGTTGTACTAATAACCATATATAATAACCATATAGTATAACCATATAGTATAACCATATAGTATAACCATATCTAAATATATAAAAACACTGTAAGAATGGTAAACGACGTAATGTACTTCAATGAAACTGTAATTAAATGTAATGATTTAATTTATAATGTAAGAATGTACTTTAATAGAACTGTAATGGACAATCATAAGCGAATGTGAAGTAATCCTTAATTGTAATCGTAATTGTAATGAACCAAAATTAATACGTACTCAGTCGTGTACTTAATTTGTACTTATGTACTATTACGAAATGATATCGCCTTCAGAAATGAAGATTCGGCAAAAATATACGATTAGTTTTTATTTTTATTTTTTTAATTTTTATTTGGAATCTTTCAAACATCTGATCATGTGTTTAAAAGGGGGAAACTTAACCTTCAACTGTCTTCCCCCAAACATTTAGGTTTATATTATACATGTATTTGTAAAATTAGGGCACTTCATTAAGTCACTTCATTATAGCACTTCATTACGACTCCTTTGTTAGCAGCCTCGCTGCGAGGAGGGGGCAGAGGCCCCTTGCCTCCTTAATTTTTAGATTCCGGCCTGAGCCATGGTCGAAAGAGGTCGAACCTCTACCCTTGTAAATTCAGAGCACTAACTGTAAATTTTTAAGAAGTAAATTAGAGTAAGAGAAACTTTTTATTTTTCCCCTTGAGTTGGGCTATCTTCAGAAGAACTTAGTCAGTTAAGTCGATAAGTTATAAAAGAAAAATCGATAAGTTTAGTACCAAGAGAAAGTATCAGATTATTATAGCAAGAGAAGAATTAATAATCGTCGACCCATAAAGCGAGAGAAAGAGACAACCCAAGCACCATAGAAGATATTGGCATAACAGTCTGGCGAGTCTGTAGCCAAGAGTTTAACAAGAGGCGACCGAAAAGAATTAGAATGTTATAGAAGAAATATCCGTTGCTGCCTCCTAACCAGAACCCCCCGTCGATTCCGAACCACCGAGGGCCATCGACGGAGGGGTTAACAGTCTGTCGACCCTACTACCAGGATTAGAAGAAGATTTTAAGAAGAGGATTTTAACAATTGGCCACTCTTTGGCCAGGATAGAAATTACCCTGCATCAGGATAAAACCATTTGACCGGCGTGTCACGACTTCAAGTTCGTAACATCCACCCTTGAACCTTTGTGTCACGACTTCCAGTTCGTAACATCCACCCTTGAACCGGTGTGTCACGACTCCAAGTTCTCCACGCCTAGTTTTCATCCAAAAAGAAGTAGCCAGCAAGACACGTCTTCAGGACACGTCTTCAAGGATTTCCCAGTAGAAATTTTGTTAAGTACAGAGTTTTTTTTTTAAGAAATTTGTAAACATTTGAAAAGTCAGTATTATTAACAGTTAATATTTAGTATTGAGCCAGAATTAACACAAAACACAGTGAACACTTCAAACACCAGTGATACTTTTTTTTTAGTGAAACAGTAATTTTCACAGAAGTTAAAAGTAACAGATGTTAAAAGTAACAGAAGTTAAAAGTAACAGAAGTTAAAAGTAACAGAAAGAGTTAATTGTCACAGAGTTAATTGTCACAGAGTTAATTGTCACAGAATTATTTGCACTATTATAGTCAGTATAGAATAATTTTATTTTATGTACTAAACATAATAGTACAGTACCTTCGCGTACATTAGAGTGAAATATTGTTTATATTTTTTTATTTTTGTTTGCAAATTTTTTCAAATTATTGAATTGAATTGACTTGCAAATTAAGAAAGAGAGAGTTTACAGAGCGTTTATAGAGATACTTGAGAACAGTTTCAAGTTAGTTTCAAGATACTTGATAAGAATTCAAGTTAGTTTCAAGATAATTGATAAGAGTTCAAGTTAGTTTCAAGATACTTGATAAGAGTTCAAGTTAGTTTCAAGATACTTGATAAGAGTTCAAGTTAGTTTCAAGATACTTGATAAGAGTTCAAGTTAGTTTCAAGATACTTGATAGAGTTCAAGTTAGTTTCAGAATACTTGATAGAGTTCAAGTTAGTTTCAAGATACTTGATAGAGTTCAAGTTAGTTTCAGAATACTTGATAGAGTTCAAGTTAGTTTCAGAATACTTGATAGAGTTCAAGTTAGTTTCAAGATACTTGATAGAGTTCAAGTTAGTTTCAAGATACTTAATAGAGTTCAAGTTAATTTCAGAATACTTGATAAGAGTTCAAGTTAGTTTCAGAATACTTGATAAGAGTTCAAGTTAGTTTCAGAATACTTGATAAGAGTTCAAGTTAGTTTCAGAATACTTGATAAGAGTTCAAGTTAGTTTCAGAATACTTGATAAGAGTTCAAGTTAGTTTCAGAATACTTGATAAGAGTTCAAGTTAGTTTCAGAATACTTGATAGAGTTCAAGTTAGTTTCAGAATACTTGATAGAGTTCAAGTTAGTTTCAGAATACTTGATAGAGTTCAAGTCAGACAGTTTTATTCCGTCATTTTTATTTCGAGTCCCATGTCATTTTTATTTCGAGTCCCAAGTCATTTTTATTTCGAGTCCAAGTCATTTTTATTTCGAGCCTCAAGTCATTTTTATTTCGAGCCCCAAGTCATTTTTATTTCGAGTCCCAAGTCAGTTTTCAATGCAGTCAATTGAATTCAACTTTTTCTTTGTAATTTAAGAGAATTTAATTTAAGAAAATGTAATTTAAGAATTTAATTCAACCTTTTTTTTTGTTGTAAAAGAGAATTAAATTCAACCTAAATTGACCGGTTTGTGTCTTTAGTTTAACCTTTTTTCTTGTTTGTAAGAAGGAAATTGACCGATTTGTCTTTTCTTTTTCATGCATTGTTGCATATATAAATATATAGTTATGTAATTTATTATTTGTAACAAAACCGTTTTTACAAAGGTTGTAACGATTTTGGTAATTATTGTAATGTATATGAGGAACATGCCGTCCCTCCGTTTGTTGAACTCTTTTAATTTTTAAGTAGTGTGACAAGCAATCTTTTTTTTAAAGAGCAAAGTGCTCACGAAAGATGTAATTGTCAATTTCAGACTTATACCCCCTGCTTAGTCACTCAATTCCCCCGAATGTCGTACTCCAAACTTTGTTTATTTAATTTATTTGATTTTAACACCCCCAACCCCAGTTGAACCGTGTCAACCAGAGAAATGGTTCAACCATGGTTAATTCCTCTTTGGTACGATGGAACATAACCTCAATTTAGGTTAAGTGTTTTTTATATTACAGTATATGTTTAGTTCATTATAGTTTATAATTGATCTCTATTTTTAATTTGTATTTTTAATTTTCTTTTGTTCAATTAATCGTAAGTAACTGTCCTTAAATTGTTATTGTACCATGTGTAAGGTATGAAACGAAAATTATAGTCAAATTGACATACTACTACAGTATATGGCTATGAATTTTAGTAGTCGAATTTAATTGTGTGTCAAAATTCAATTTTAAAACCGTGAGATTTACTTTCATTAATTGTAAGTTCCTCTAAGTACGTTTTTTTAATTACCTTATACGTGTAACTGATTAATTATGTAAAATCTATAATCCTAATTGAATTTTATTACTTTTGACACATATTCGAATTCATTTACGTTCCGTCCCTCCAGTCACTTTTGCATTAAAACTCGTATGCAAACATCATCATTATAATACATCATAATTATTGGTTACTATATGTAAATTCTCGTTCATGCATTTAAGTTATTTTATCTGTTCCTTAAAGTAATATATATATATATATATATATATATAATCCTAATCCTAATCCACCAATGACCCCTAATGATCTAGTTCTTCACGGGATGAACAAATTACTCTCATATTCTACATACTATTGTACGGACTCACTCATCTACAGATGCGTCTTACCAATATTTATAGATACATCTGCACACTGACGTATAACTTCAACTATTCAACTATAAATCCCCTTTTTCCTTTTGAACGTATCACCAACCACTACAATCTGTACCCAATAAACATAAATACACATTTGACCACAGGTCTATACATCATCCATTACGTAATTCGATTTTTTACCTACAACAGTCAATAAAAATGCATGTATGCACACTATATATACTATATATACAAACTTTATGCTAAAATCATTGGATATCACAATAAACTATTTCATTGCGCGTAAGTACTAACTATGCTATTTAATCTTAATCATTTTTGCTTTCTAATATATCTTGCTTATGCATTTATTCAGTTAATTTAACAATCCTCTCAGCTAATCTCTCCCTCGAAATTGTAAGATGCACACTTTGTACCTAGTACACACAAATACACACTATACCACAGGTCTATACATCATCCACTACGTAATTCTATTTTTACCTAAAATAGTCAATAAAATTAGTTTATCAATTGTACTATCATGGTAACCTTGAAAAATCCATGAACTTTAAAATTTATATTTTTCCCTTTTACCTATTCATTATGAATGTAATTTTCCCGACAGGAAAATAAAATTTTGCTAAAAATTTGACAATATCATTCTTTGTCTAACTTAATTGTTTGTCTAAATTAAGGTATTAATCTTTGAATTTTTTATATTATATAATAACACTTGTTCTGTATAAAAATTTGTAATGTAAAGAAAAATTCGTCATCTAACTTGAAGTAGTTAGGATGTTATTTTCTCAATTGTATTGTATTAATTGTATTATTATTGTGTTAATATCATTTTAGAGGGGGAACACTGTAAAAATGAACAATGAATAATCCATATTCATTTTAACATAAGAAACCAAAATCGCTTAAGCGAGTTTTGGATAGAATTTCGATTTGTACTTCTTTATTCATTACTGTATTTCTCTAATTCATCTTTTCTAATAATGACTTATACACTATGACGTCATAAAATAACTTAATTCTCTTTACGTTTCCCATACCTTGTACACTAAATCACGTGCTTAGTATATGGACATCTTCCGTATGCAATGTATGGTAAATTCTTTAATAATAATGTTGTGGTGTTATGTAGTATAAACATTATTATTCAACCATATTCATCCATACGTCACATTTTCCCGTCATTAATTTCTCTTGATCATTATCCTATATAAATTTTATTAAATATTCATTTTTACTCGTGTCAATCTATGAAACGCAAAACTTTAGGCATTCGTTCGAAAACGCAAAAATACGTTCTCGTATTATTTTTTTCATTTATTATTTTTTATTATATCACCTCCCGCATTGAACTCGAAAATGCTTAGTTGTTATCAAATTCCGCGAACTATAGCATAAGTGAGCGCTTCTAAGATGGAAACCTCCTGTTTCTCTGATTTCAAATTTATAACATATTATAACATTATTTCATATATAAATTATCTCGTATGTGCTCATGTACTTGTGTTGTACTAATAACCATATAGTATAACCATATAGTATAACCATATAGTATAACCATATATTATAACCATATATAAATATATAAAAACACTGTAAGAATGGTAAACGACGTAATGTACTTCAATGAAACTGTAACTAAATGTAATGATTTAATTTATAATGAAAGAATGTACTTTAATAGAACTGTAATGGACAATCATAAGCGAATGTGAAGTAATCCATAATTGTAATCGTAATTGTAATGAACCAAAATTAATACGTACTCAGTCGTGTACTTAATTTGTACTTATGTACTATTACGAAATGATATCGCCTTCAGAAATGAAGATTCGGCAAAAATATACAATGTTTTTATTTTTATTTTTTTAAATTTTTATTTGTAATCTTTCAAACACCTGATCATGTGTTTAAAAGGGGGAACTTAACCTTCAACTGTCTTCCCCCAAACATTTAGGTTTATATTATACATGTATTTGTAAAATTAGGGCATTTCATTAAGTCACTTCATTATAGCACTTCATTACGACTCCTTTGTTAGCAGCCTCGCTGCGAGGAGGGGGCAGAGGCCACTTGCCTCCTTAATTTTTAGATTCCGGCCTGAGCCATGGTCGAAAGAGGTCGACCCTCTACCCTTGTAAATTCAGAGCACTAACTGTACATTTTTAAGAAGTAAATTAGAGTAAGAGAAACTTTTTATTTTTCCCCTTGAGTTGGGCTATCTTCAGAAGAACTTAGTTAAGTCGATAAGTTATAAAAGAAAAATCGATAAGTTTAGTACCAAGAGAAAGTATCAGAGTATTATAGCAAGAGGAGAATTAATAATCGTCGACCCATAAAGCGAGAGAAAGAGACAACCCAAGCACCATAGAAGATATTGGCATAACAGTCTGGCGAGTCTGTAGCCAAGAGTTTAACAAGAGGCGACCGAAAAGAATTAGAATGTTATAGAAGAAATATCCGTTGCTGCCTCCTAACCAGAACCCCCCGTCGATTCCGAACCACCGAGGGCCATAGACGGAGGGGTTAACATATATATATATATATATATATATATATATATATATATATATATATATTTATTTATATATATATATATTTATTTATATATGTGTGTATATATATATATATATACATATATATATATATATATATATTATATATATATATATATATATTTATTATATATATATATATATATATATTTATATATATATATATTTATTTATATATGTGTGTATATATATATATATATATACATATATATATATATATACATATATGTGTATATATATATGTATATATTTATATATATACACATAAATATATAGTGTATATATTGTTATAATGTTATAATGTTTCAGACCAACAAAGACCCTAGGATCCACTCATGGCTGGTCTACCTAACTGTGTTCGTGTATTGTGTATGTCCTCCGTGGTGGCGGAGGGGACCTACAATTTTACGTGGGTTCCGACCCAAGAACATAAGAAATTTATGTAAAAACTGCCGGTAAATTGGCACGACCAATTTTTACGAAACTAAAATTATCAATTTAAAACTAATTAATTATCGATTTAAAACTAAAGATAGAATCTCTGATCCAGAGGATCAAGTCATAATAGATTACTATCCACAAATATGTTACACTCTATATCTATTTATAAAGGACATGCAAATATCGGATCCAAAGAATCCAGTCAATTTCATTACGGTATCCATCAAGTCACGGTCCATATCGATAGCGGACCAAGTCAAAATTTACAATCATATACATTACAATATATACACTTACGAGAAAAAGAGTAGGTGTGGCTGTAAAGACTGTACAGTAATGTAGAAATGTGTGTGCACCCATTTTGGGTCTCCCATTTAAAGGTGTTTGTGGGGCAAGTGAAGATCATGAGTTTTTCAATACCTCACAGTACTATGGGGGGCACCGCTCGGCAGAGGAATCTCTTTAAATGGGGTGTGTAAGGACAGAGAGTATCCCCTAACCCAAGACGCTGCCTCCCTATATCCCACAACACTTGTGTTGAGCTGTGGGATCTATCCCCTGAAAGCCTTAATTTTACTACCTTAAACTATACCCTTTCTATCAACATATGCGTCTAATCGATTTTAAACATGTTTATAGACGTGCTACTAATTACTTCTACCGGCAAACTATTCCAGCTATTTACTATTCTATGCGTAAAAAGTTTTTCGCAACTGCTGTCTCGAACCTCCTACTTGTCAACTTACACCCGTTATTTCTAGTCCTATTATATTGAGATATTTCGAAAAAGCTATCTCTATCTACGTTATCGAACCCATTCATAATTTTGAAAACCTGGATTAGATCACCCCTTAACCTCCTCTCGAGTGTTGTCAATTTTAACTCCTTAAGCCTATCCTCGTACGACTTTGACCTAAGACGGAATCATCTTAGTTGCTCGTCTTTGAACTCTTTCGATTTTGTCTATATCTTTGCGCATATACGGATTCCAAAATTGGACCGCGTACTCCAAATGGGGTCTAACTAATGATTTATAAAGTGGAACTATAATATCGCGCGATTTGTACTCAAAATTTCGAGCTATAAAACCTAACACTTTGTTCGCCTTATTGACCGCTGCTGTACTTTGTTTCGCTACTTTTAAATCACCAGTGACTATAACTCCTAAACTTTTTCCTGCTCTACGCTTGTTAAATCTTTCCCTGACATACTATACGCAAATTTACCGTTACGCGAACCTATATGCAAAATTTTGCACTTATCAACGTTAAATCTCATTTGCCATGTGACTGACCAATCAACGATTTTATTCAGATCTTTCTGAATTTTACCTCTATCTTCGTCATTAATCGCCCTACCACCCAGCTTCGTGTCATCCGCAAACTTTGAAACTGTACTGACTAGGCCGACATCTAAATCGTTAATATATATAAGGAAAAGCAAGGGGCCCAATACAGAACCCTGAGGAACGCCACTCGCTACATTAGCCCAGCACGACTCCGCTCCATCAACGACCACCCTCTGTTTCCTGCCTCGCAACCACTCTTCTAGCCAATTTATTACTACACCCTGATTCCATGAGCCTTAGTTTTTTGAATGAGTCTTTTGTGCGGCACGGTGTCAAACGCTTTTTGAAAATCTAAATACACTACATCAACCGCCCGATGTCTATCGTAAACGTCAACCACGCTTTGGAAAAATTCTAAAAGATTAGTTAAGCAAGATTTGTTTCGCCTAAATCCGTGCTGCGTATTTCTAACAAGTTTATGGTATTCTAAGTGTTCGACTATACGATCCCTAATTATTGATTCCAAAAGCTTACCTACAACAGACGTTAAACTGATTGGCCTATAATTTCCCGCCGCACCTTTATCGCCTTTCTTAAAGATAGGTGTTACGTTTGCTAACTTGAAATTATCTGGTACGCACCCCTCAGAAATAGACGCACAGGTAAGACAATAAAACAGAAGTTTATGACACGGCCATTCTCTACAGTACATAACCCTCCACAATTATTTTTTTAAAAATTATTTTGTAAATCATTCATATAAAGTTTTATTTCCCAAACAAAGCGTCACTCTCTCTCAAGGAATCACTTCTGGAAAAAATCTATGGAATGGGTAAGTTATATGTGACACGCCCAGAATTCACGGATCACCCATTACACCCCAGTGAGCGGTGCCCCAGGACCTCTGGTTGGTGGATAGTAGCACTTACACATTATGCCCCACCCAAATTTCACTGAGGGCCAATAGGAAACTCGTGATTCGGGTATTGTGGGTGTTTATAATTACGTTCGCGTATATAAAACGGGGCATTTTACATTAGGCTTCCACAACAGCTCTATTTATCAACCAGTACTAGCAGTGACGGCTCGTCGGTAGGCACTGCGGAACTGCAGCACCCCTAAATTTTTTATTTACAATTGAAATAATCAAGAACAATATAAGGATGAGCTCACTGAATAACTTTTTCAATAACTTTTGAAACTTTTATTCATTGCTCAATGCTCATCCTTTTATTTCAGTAATTATTTCAACCCATTCTTAGAGACAGCACCCCTAGAATTTTTAGTCACGAGCAGCCACTGACCAGTAGTTACAGAAATATCTCGTCATGAGCCTATCACAAAACCTTTACGGTTACCCGCAGGTGTTTGAAGACGGAGACATGTATGCAGAGGCTACACTCCACCTTTTCAGGGCGACTGATCGGAATGATCTTCTCTCCACACAAAACGTTAATGATATCTGCAATGATCCTCCGTTTGAACCAGCAGAAGCCTCTACCTTCGAGATGTGAGTAATTAACTTAATTTGTGATTCGGGCTAAATACTTCGTTCCATTCAGTGCCAGTGTTAGATAATTTATAAAAAAGCCATAATTAATGCGTTTTGGAAAAATAGTTTGTGATTTAAGGGGAAGGCGGGGCTATGTATATATATCGCTTCATTCAGTGCAAGTGTTATAATTTATAAAAGGCAGTAATAAAACGAACTGAAAGAATATCTGCCCAGGGGTCGAGTATCACACCCAGCTAATCTTCCTTCCTGATAACGTCATTTAGACAGTGAATTTTATTATTTGAAAGTGAAATTTTACTACATGCTTGTTCCTGATGACCGCTGAAAATCAGGAGCTTCGTGTAGTAGATGATCTGAAACGAATACGCACTGTGATGTATAAATACCGATACCACTCCATATAAGTTTGTTTAATGGTAAATTATTTCTTATTTTTTTCTGGTAGGGACTTCAAATGGCTGTTTCCAGAAGGCAATACAATATTTAACTTCTAATTCAAAATACCAACCTTGGCCATCCATCTCGCATGATGGTAGGCCACGACGTGGCTGGGCCCCGAGTACCAGGAGTGTAATCTCCGCCACTTCTCGGTAGTCTTCTCTGACAAGACCAGAAGCGGTGCCGAGGAACTTGACTGCCTCATCTCGGAGCTCCATCAGCCACGTCACCTCCGCCAAATGCTCGATCTCCAGCTCGCGATAAGTCGAGAGGTCGAGCTTGTCCCACCTGAAAGGGGAGTTATGAAAATATTGCATGAAAACGACTGAAGTTTCCCTTTTCGACTGCTATTAACATCATTAGTAGAAGGACGCTGATATCTCAATTGTCCTGAAGACAAAAAATCAGTGGAGAAAACAAATGCGCCTTAGACTTGAAATTCACCTTCTCAGATACTGGAACAAAGGTTCAGTTGGTGCTGTGGTTCTTCCAAACGCGGTGATGACCACTGCCCCCACGATGAGCTCCATAACGTGATGGCGACAGCCCAGCTGGAAGAGCGGTTTACCAAGCATGTTCTCCAGCTGGACCACCGCACTCTGCACCCTCCCCGTATTGGAGGAAGTTGTGTCGAAGCACAGTCCAATCACGTTGTTCTCGCATCCCCAGTCTTTGAGAGCACGAAAGGCCGCCTGGGCCTGGGACAGACCGGTGCCGTCAGCAACAGTCGGAACGGCCAGCAACTTTCCTTCTGTGCATTGGGGAGCTCCGGAGATGAGAATCGCCTGGCGGTGCTCCAATGATCCAAGAGAGTCCTGAAACGTATGTCATACATGCCAATCCATTATCGTCCACTGGAATATGTCAATCCACTGTCGTCACTGGAACATGTTAATTCACTGTCGTCCACGGTGAGGGCAAAACTGACCTTGATTACTTTACCGTCCCAGTGGACGACAGCATGCCTCGGAGATACGAAGGATTTCTGCACAGCTGTCGACACTTCACAACGATGTGCCACTCTTCCACGGCGAGACGTGTCCTTCGAGATACTGAATTTGTCCAGGTCTGCGGGCGGATCTGCCGAACGTAGGACTGCCGCCACGACACTTGCCACCTATGTGCGAAATTGAAAGGAAATTGACAAGGATGCGTATGGTTTTTATGTGACAAAATAACCACTAAATTTTCCGTCGTTACGTCTATTATACCTTTGTCAAGGAAAGATCATTACTGATATATACACACCTGATTATTGGACATCCGGAAGCGATCAGCCACTTCAATAACAGCCGGTGCATTGAGGATGCGGTGCGTAAGGCTGATTGATAGAGTTGATTCTCTCATCGTCGCTCTCAGCTTCGGTTCCTAATTTCGTTTTTGAGGTGCCTGGCTCATCACGAGATTGTTGTCTTGAGAGTTGCCGTTTTCTCTTGACAACGAACACTTTATCATTCCCACTCATTGTTGCCCGGCGCAGGCCCCGTTGATCCTCATAAAATTTAATATCTTCTTCTTTGTTTTTTTCTGAGAGCAGTCGACTTTTCTGTATCTCTTTAATAGCATCGGGAGTTCCGATGTCCCAGAGCTTGTTCAGATTTTCTGAAAACTTCTCCCTGCCTTTTCTCGCGTCACTGTCTCTCATCTTGCTCTTCTGCAGTGAGCGCCACTCTTCCCATAGTAACTCCAGTTTTCTTTCGCAGTTACGCCTCGTGATCGTCTTTATATGTGCCATGTTCCAAAATGCCAGAACATTGGCCACCGTGTCTTTTACGGCGGCCTTCCTGTCAGTAGTTTCCTGCTTGGCATAGAAGAAGTACTGGAGAACTTGATGGGTGGTTGGCAATTTGGCACCACCGATCGAGGAAGATGGCTGACCAATTAAGAAGACGTCCGTGGCTGACCTTAGAGAAGGTGGTGCTGTTGTTGCTGCTTTCTCTTTTCCAGAATAAGTAACTTTCAGAGTCTTCCCACTCCTGGTTGTTAACAGTTTATCCATTGTACTAAAGTCTAGACTTATCAAACAAGAATCAATTGACGCAGTTGATCTGTAAAAAGCAAACTGTGATTAGTAAAAATATTGGTCATAGACATAGCGTGTGTGTAATTGGGATTTTAGGATGCGCCAGCTACTGATGCTATGATTACGTCCATAACGGAGGACAAATACGATATTTTAAATTTTAATGTTATTTTTAGGTGAGTGTAACTTCTAAACCACTTGTCCTATCAACTTGGTAAGTATCTGAGAGGATTTCTTTCACTGAGAGGATTCAGAAAATGTGGTCATTTGATGATTTATCTTTATTCAGTAAAAAATTGTCAATTTGCCCAAATTTCCAAAATTGAAATTTTCAAGGTCGATGCGCGACCCCTAAATATTGATCGATTTTGGTAAAAATGGTGTCAGTGTACTTCCACTGAACCAACTCATGGGAAAAACTTTGACCAGCTATAATTTTAAAAAAAAAGTGAAAAGTGATCCACCCTAATGCACATGTCCGCTAAACTGCGTGTAGCCCATTCAGATAGATCGGACTGCGATGATAGCTACTCTGAATAACCTGAAACCAACTTTCTACACTCCATACTCTGCCAGTGTGAGGTGTATTTAAATCAGGTTAACATCTCGGCAGGAACGGGTTATTATCACCTACGAGCCTATATGGTAAATGTCCTCGACTTTTCAAAAGAAGCGAAAGATACCTTTTTAACTACCGAGGGCTATTATCAGACTAAAGATGAAAGTAGTATAAAGGATAAATTTTAAAATTCTAAAAAGAAGATATACGAGTGTTTTGGTCGTCTGCATTCAGACTTCACGTTCAAAGAGAAACTTCTTATGAATGGGGGTGCATATGAAGCTAAAACTCAACCGCACCAATCCTGAGATCTGCAAAAATCTGTGGGGCCTGATCAAGAAGACGGCGCACAACCCTTTGTGATTCATATCATGGAAACATATCTGCGCGTACGGGGAGTGAAATTAAGAAAAAAAATTAATACACGCAACAGTAAAATACCTGATTAACAGAGTACAGATCAAACTATACACGAAGCCTGCTGGGTTGACTGCGAAGCAGCTAGAAAACGTGGCCCTGGGAGTTCTACCTAAAAGGATATTAATTGGAATGCAGTATTACGCTTCGACGAATAGAAAAAATCAAAAGATCTACTTTAAATTCGAGAATTTCGACCTTAAAATATAACTCTATATGTCAATGGCGTTGCACTGGGCGGGAATATGGTTACGGACTACTAATCAGACGCTGTGTTGCCGCTCTGCGCGAGAACATAGTAATCTGGCCCATATTGCTGGTGGCTGTGATTAGCTTGGGATTGGCGTAATGCAGAAAGAATTTGTCCATCAATTTAACCTTTACCCGTTTGATATTACCCTCGACTTATCTGCTAGTGCACATACACACTTAAGTCCACAACAAAGTGAGAACATCCCAGTCAGATTGGAATTCGCCGACCCTATAGACGCGTCTATAAGTGTACTAGTATATCTCGAATCACAAGCTCTAATAGAGCTCGACCGTTTCAGGAACATTGTCACAGACATTTAAAGTGGACGCGAATACACTCCAGAGAGTAATGAAAAGTGACCTAGTCACACGCTCCAAATTTATCGGGGTGTTTGCGAAGAATAAAACATTGAAAGTGCCAACTACGAGAGATTGGTGTAGTCTTATAGTAAATACGGACATTGTTGCGGGTGAGAGGATTCATTTGATTGCTATCTATTTTAAAAATAGGGAAAGAATGTACTATTTTGATTCACTCTGGCACTCAGCCCTTGAGTGACCCTGTTGTTGTACAATTTATCGAACAGCTACATGCCCCTGAAATTGTCTGGAATCCTTACCGTTTCCAAGGATATTTTAGTAATACCTATGGCATGTACTGTCTTTCATTTCTCCTGCACATGTCACCTGGGGGGGATTTATAAATTTTTTAAAATTATTCGATTTGTGCGACACTGAGATGAATGAAGAATTGGTATGCAGACAGATAAAAAAAAGGTTCCCATTTGTGCGCACTCGATGTATTGTGTAAAGTTTTACGTGTTTATATATAATTGTTACTGTGAAATGTATCCATTAATGTTAGTCTTATTTAATGGACGCTGTTCTGTAACCCGAATTGTACTAAAACATGCTTTCTACCATTTACTAAATTGAATGAAAATGCATTGTGTTTTGTTCTTAAGCTCACAAAAGAACTTACATTAGTTCCACGATGACCTGGCCTTCGTTGGACCAGATGTGAGCCAATAGGTTACTGTGTTGGCTGCGCGGTAAAGCCTCCAAATCGTCGTCATTTATTTGCCTTTCATCATCGCTGGCGCGAAAAGTAACTATAACAAGATCAAGTTCCGCATCGGTCCTTTAAGGAGAAATTAACATGATTAGTCTATACTGAATCTTTTTTAATTAAATTCCATTTTTTCATAATTCGATTTGTACTCAGAAATCCTACCTCACCACTAAAGCAATCTAGGTTATAATTGAGGACAACCGCTTATGAAGCATTTACGATAAAATGGGAGGTGTAGAAATGTATTATTACAACCACACCATATATATATATATATTATGCCAAAATAACCAAGAAGGAAACAGAGAATGCAAGATAATTAAAAACCAATTGTTTTTCACCAAAATACACACAGAGGAACATATATATATATATATATGAAGAGAGAAAGAGCTGCAAGGCGTTACAAGTACGCAAATTTATAGCTCAAAAGGAAGATTAGCTGGATGTACTACGCATCATCAGCCAGCACCAGGTAACGAGCCCGGTACCGGGTTGTTAACACATACATCATATATATATATATATATATATATATATTATATATATATGGATGTATGTGTTAACAACCCGGTACCGGGCTCGTTACCTGGTGCTGGCTGATGATGCGTAGTACATCCAGCTAATCTTCCTTTTGAGCTATAAATTTGCGTACTTGTAACGCCTTGCAGCTCTTTCTCTCTTCATATATATATATATATATGTTCCTCTGTGTGTATTTTGGTGAAAAACAATTGGTTTTTAATTATCTTGCATTCTCTGTTTCCTTCTTGGTTATTTGGCATAATATATAATATATATGGTGTGGTTGTAATAATACATTTCTACACCTCCCATTTTATCGTAAATGCTTCATAAGCGGTTGTCCTCAATTATAACCTAGATTGCATTAGTGGTGAGGTAGGATTTCTGAGTACAAATCGAATTATGAAAAAATGGAATTTAATTAAAAAAGATTCAGTATAGACTAATCATGTTAATTTCTCCTTAAAGGACCGATGCGGAACTTGATCTTGTTATAGTTACTTTTCGCGCCAGCGATGATGAAAGGCAATAAATGACGACGATTTGGAGGCTTTACCGCGCAGCCAACACAGTAACCTATTGGCTCACATCTGGTCCAACGAAGGCCAGGTCATCGTGGAACTAATGTAAGTTCTTTTGTGAGCTTAAGAACAAAACACAATGCATTTTCATTCAATTTAGTAAATGGTAGAAAGCATGTTTTAGTACAATTCGGGTTACAGAACAGCGTCCATTAAATAAGACTAACATTAATGGATACATTTCACAGTAACAATTATATATAAACACGTAAAACTTTACACAATACATCGAGTGCGCACAAATGGGAACCTTTTTTTTATCTGTCTGCATACCAATTCTTCATTCATCTCAGTGTCGCACAAATCGAATAATTTTAAAAAATTTATAAATCCCCCCCAGGTGACATGTGCAGGAGAAATGAAAGACAGTACATGCCATAGGTATTACTAAAATATCCTTGGAAACGGTAAGGATTCCAGACAATTTCAGGGGCATGTAGCTGTTCGATAAATTGTACAACAACAGGGTCACTCAAGGGCTGAGTGCCAGAGTGAATCAAAATAGTACATTCTTTCCCTATTTTTAAAATAGATAGCAATCAAATGAATCCTCTCACCCGCAACAATGTCCGTATTTACGATAAGACTACACCAATCTCTCGTAGTTGGCACTTTCAATGTTTTATTCTTCGCAAACACCCCGATAAATTTGGAGCGTGTGACTAGGTCACTTTTCATTACTCTCTGGAGTGTATTCGCGTCCACTTTAAATGTCTGTGACAATGTTCCTGAAACGGTCGAGCTCTATTAGAGCTTGTGATTCGAGATATACTAGTACACTTATAGACGCGTCTATAGGGTCGGCGAATTCCAATCTGACTGGGATGTTCTCACTTTGTTGTGGACTTAAGTGTGTATGTGCACTAGCAGATAAGTCGAGGGTAATATCAAACGGGTAAAGGTTAAATTGATGGACAAATTCTTTCTGCATTACGCCAATCCCAAGCTAATCACAGCCACCAGCAATATGGGCCAGATTACTATGTTCTCGCGCAGAGCGGCAACACAGCGTCTGATTAGTAGTCCGTAACCATATTCCCGCCCAGTGCAACGCCATTGACATATAGAGTTATATTTTTAAGGTCGAAATTCTCGAATTTAAAGTAGATCTTTTGATTTTTTCTATTCGTCGAAGCGTAATACTGCATTCCAATTAATATCCTTTTAGGTAGAACTCCCAGGGCCACGTTTTCTAGCTGCTTCGCAGTCAACCCAGCAGGCTTCGTGTATAGTTTGATCTGTACTCTGTTAATCAGGTATTTTACTGTTGCGTGTATTAATTTTTTTTCTTAATTTCACTCCCCGTACGCGCAGATATGTTTCCATGATATGAATCACAAAGGGTTGTGCGCCGTCTTCTTGATCAGGCCCCACAGATTTTTGCAGATCTCAGGATTGGTGCGGTTGAGTTTTAGCTTCATATGCACCCCCATTCATAAGAAGTTTCTCTTTGAACGTGAAGTCTGAATGCAGACGACCAAAACACTCGTATATTTTTAGAATTTTAAAATTTATCCTTTATACTACTTTCATCTTTAGTCTGATAATAGCCCTCGGTAGTTAAAAAGGTATCTTTCGCTTCTTTTGAAAAGTCGAGGATATTTACCATATAGGCTCGTAGGTGATAATAACCCGTTCCTGCCGAGATGTTAACCTGATTTAAATACACCTCACACTGGCAGAGTATGGAGTGTAGAAAGTTGGTTTCAGGTTATTCAGAGTAGCTATCATCGCAGTCCGATCTATCTACAGATCTACAGAAGCTAAGGCTAACAAAGACCCTAAGATCCACTCTAAGGCTAGCCCGAGAGAAAGGAGAGAGTAGGGGGTTAAGAGAAGAGAGGAGAATAAGGGGTTAAGTAAGGAGCAACACCTATCATTCGTGGGTTAACATTCATTCAGAAAAAGAGGGAAAAAGTCTCACCATCATCATCCGCCGGCCACTGCCGACAAGTCAGAAAAATAGTCGGAGAATATAGGAGAGGGGTGAAAGATGAAAAGAAGTAAAATAAGAACGCTTACAAACCATGCAAACACAGTCTTAACTCACTGTCATACCATGCAAACTACAAACATGCAAGAAAAGAGTTAGAGACATGCAAAGTAAGGAGGATAAGAAAAAAAAAAAGTAGGTAAAGTTAAACAAAAAGTGGGTTAGTTTACGCTATGAGCTACATCTACATTCGTGTTAGTCTAATTTTTTTTTTTTTTTTTTTTTTATTGCTGGCATCACGCTGGCATGTCACAAGCTGGCATTCATCGTCAACAGACTCATCCTCGAGCACCACCACCAGAGCTCCTGTTGTTAACTTTCTTTTTTAATTTTAAACAACGTTAATATTTTTAAAATGTCTGTCAAGACGGTTCTTAAACACATTAACGCTGGTAGAATGAACGACTGACGCGGGAAGATTATTCCATTTATCAATTACTTTAAACGTAAAGACGTTTTTAGCGATATTAGTAATGAAACGTCTGCCACGCAACTTGAATCCGTTATTGCGAGTATTACTATTATCGAAAGTGAACAATTTGTCAAAATTTACGTTATCGATGTTATTAACGATTTTGAAAACTTCAATAAGCTCCCCCTTAATCTCCTAGTTTCGAGTGAATACAAGTCTAACACTTTAATCCTATCTTCATAAGGCTTATTGCGCAATGCCGGAATAAGTTTCGTGGCACGACGCTGAACCCTTTCTAACCTATCAATATCCTCACGCAAGTACGGGCACCAAAACTGAACGGCATATTCCAAATGAGGCCTGACTAGGGACTTGTAAAGGGGCAATATAATATCCTTCGATTTAAATTCGAAATTACGCGCTATGAAGCCTAACATCCTATTAGCTTTTGCGCAAGACTCCAGGCACTGGTTCCTAACCTTTAAATCTTTAGTTACGCGTACGCCTAAATCTACTTCCTCGTCAACGCTCGCTAAATCCCTATCATCCATCGTGTACACGTAATTATTGTTGCGAGAACCTATATGCAAAACTTTACATTTATCTACGTTAAATTGCATCTGCCACTTATCCGTCCACTCCATAATCCTATCTACATCGTCTTGGATCCTATTTCTATCGTCCTCGTTAACAACCTTACCGCCTATTTTAGTATCGTCCGCGAATTTTGACACGTTACTAATCAATCCTACATCTATGTCGTTAATGTAAATTACGAATAACAATGGGCCTAACACTGAACCCTGTGGGACACCACTACCTACCTCTAACCACCCCGATTCACTACCATTAACTACGACCCTCTGCCTCCTAGCACGAAGCCATTCTTCTAACCAGTTAGCTACCTGACCGCGGATACCGTGCGCTTTAACCTTCGCAATTAGTCTCCTATGCGGAACTGTATCGAACGCCTTTTTAAAATCTAAATAAATAACGTCAGCTGCCCTATGCCTATCGTATTCGCGCACTATTTCGTTATAAAATTCTAACAAATTTGTTAAACAAGACCTATGGCGTCGAAACCCGTGCTGACTACTATTAATCAAACCCCTACTTTCTAAGTGATCGATAATACGATCCCTAACTACGGATTCCAAAAGTTTACCGACAATTGACGTTAAGCTAATGGGCCTATAATTGCTAGCTACCGCGCGGTCGCCTTTTTTAAAAATAGGCGTGACGTTAGCTAATTTGAAGTCTTCAGGAATAATCCCCGTTTCGAGTGACTGATTAAAAATCTTCGCTAAGGGGCCTACGATAACGTCTTTCAAATCTTTCAAATGTCTAGGATAAAAAGCGTCAGGGCCTGGAACCTTGCTAACTTTTAGCCTATCGATATAATGCGCAATCTCAGCCTCGTAAACAGTTATTTCATCTAAAATAGTCTCGCTACTAAATGGAACGATATCGTCAACGTCGGGGACATTATTTACGTCCTCTACGGTAAAAACTGTCGCAAAAAGTTATTGAAAATACCCGCCATCGCCTGAGCGTCAGAAGCCAAAGCGCCATTTTCATCCAATAGAGGGCCTATGTTATCCTTTACCGGCTTACGATTATTTACGTATTCAAAAAACTTTTTTGGATTATGTTTACTATCCGCAGCTATAACTATCTCTAAATTACGCTTGGCATTCCTAACTGATCTTTTAACCTGACGTCTAAGCTCGATATATCTATTAAAGTTAGCTACCTGGCCATTGCGCTTGTTAAGTCTATACGCTCTATTACGCTCGTTTATGAACTCGCCTACTTCCCTAGTCCACCACTTCGGCCTACCACGATTTCTAACGCGCTTGGGCCTACGAGGAATAAACTCCCTTTCAATATTCCTAAAACTTTCTTTAAACGCCACCCAACGCAAATTCGTATCATTACCCATAAATAAGTTATCCCAGTCCACTACTCTCATCCTATCAGCAAAACTATCAAAATTTGCCCTACGAAAATCAGGGACTTCTATTACGTTACTATCCTGTGTGTTTTCTATCAATAACTTAAACCTAAGAATTTGATGATCGCTACATCCTAAACTCTCGCCTACTTCTAAACTTTCGACTATATTCTCGCCGTTCGTCATCACCAAATCTAAGATATTATCACCGCGCGTTGGTTGGGTAACTATCTGTCGTAAAAAGTTATCGTCCATAAACTCAACCAGTCTCAAACCCTCTTCGTTACCCGTAAAATTCTCGTAATTAACATTAGGACAGTTAAAGTCTCCGACAATTATACTATTCCGATTGTCAATAAAATTACCAAGAAGTGAGTAAAATCTAGTATCTATATCGAGGGGTTGAACGGGAGGTCTATAAACAACGACAAAATTAAAACTAATACTACGCGCCCTAACTTCAACACAGATCGCATTAATTGCTGCCGGAAAATCTAACTTAACCTCGATAGCCCTAAGGGAATTACGAATGTACAGCAAAACGCCGCCTCCAAATCTATGTAACCTACTGAATAAAGATAAATCATCAAATGACCACATTTTCTGAATCCTCTCAGTGAAAGAAATCCTCTCAGATACTTACCAAGTTGATAGGACAAGTGGTTTAGAAGTTACACTCACCTAGAAATAACATTAAAATTTAAAATATCGTATTTGTCCCCCGTTATGGACGTAATCATATCATCAGTAGCTGGCGCATCCTAAAATCCCAATTACACACACACGCTATGTCTATGACCAATATTTTTACTAATCACAGTTTGCTTTTTACAGATCAACTGCGTCAATTGATTCTTGTTTGATAAGTCTAGACTTTAGTACAATGGATAAACTGTTAACAACCAGGAGTGGGAAGACTCTGAAAGTTACTTATTCTGGAAAAGAGAAAGCAGCAACAACAGCACCACCTTCTCTAAGGTCAGCCACGGACGTCTTCTTTATTGGTCAGCCATCTTCCTCGATCGGTGGTGCCAAATTGCCAACCACCCATCAAGTTCTCCAGTACTTCTTCTATGCCAAGCAGGAAACTACTGACAGGAAGGCCGCGGTAAAAGACACGGTGGCCAATGTTCTGCCATTTTGGAACATGGCACATATAAAGACGATCACGAGGCGTAACTGCGAAAGAAAACTGGAGTTACTATGGGAAGAGTGGCGCTCGCTGCAGAAGAGCAAGATGAGAGACAGTGACGCGAGAAAAGGCAGGGAGAAGTTTTCAGAAAATCTGAACAAGCTCTGTGACATCGGAGCTCCCGATGCTATTAAAGAGATACAGAAAAGTCGACTGCTCTCAGAAAAAAACAAAGAAGAAGATATTAAATTTTATGAGGATCAACGGGGCCTGCGCCGGGCAACAATGAGTGGGAATGATAAAGTGTTCGTTGTCAAGAGAAAACGGCAACTCTCAAGACAACAATCTCGTGATGAGCCAGGCACCTCAAAAACGAAATTAGGAACCGAAGCTGAGAGCGACGATGAATCTATAGAAAGCAGATCATCGAGCAACTCCGAATCACAGCTAGAACCACCATACCGACAGCCGAGAGAATCAACTCTATCAATCAGCCTTACGCACCGCATCCTCAATGCACCGGCTGTTATTGAAGTGGCTGATCGCTTCCGGATGTCCAATAATCAGGTGTGTATATATCAGTAATGATCTTTCCTTGACAAAGGTATAATAGACGTAACGACGGAAAATTTAGTGATTATTTTGTCACATAAAAACCATACGCATCCTTGTCAATTTCCTTTCAATTTCGCACATAGGTGGCAAGTGTCGTGGCGGCAGTCCTACGTTCGGCAGATCCGCCCGCAGACCTGGACAAATTCAGTATCTCGAAGGACACCTCTCGCCGTGGAAGAGTGGCACATCGTTGTGAAGTGTCGACAGCTGTGCAGAAATCCTTCGTATTTCCGAGGCATGCTGTCGTCCACTGGGACGGTAAAGTAATCAAGGTCAGTTTTGCCCTCACCGTGGACGACAGTGAATTAACATGTTCCAGTGACGACAGTGGATTGACATATTCCAGTGGACGATAATGGATTGGCATGTATGACATATTTCAAGGACTCTCTTGGATCATTGGAGCACCGCCAGGCGATTCTCATCTCCGGAGCTCCCCAATGCACAGAAGGAAAGTTGCTGGCCGTTCCGACTGTTGCTGACGGCACCGGTCTGTCCCAGGCCCAGGCGGCCTTTCGTGCTCTCAAAGACTGGGGATGCGAGAACAACGTGATTGGACTGTGCTTCGACACAACTTCCTCCAATACGGGGAGGGTGCAGAGTGCGGTGGTCCGGCTTGAGAACATGCTTGGTAAACCGCTCTTCCAGCTGGGCTGTCGCCATCACGTTATGGAGCTCATCGTGGGGGCAGTGGTCATCACCGCGTTTGGAAGAACCACAGCACCAATGATAATATTAATGATAAATAACGGCTTAACAACTAATACATTAAATACACAAATATTGTGATTATAATTATGACTATTTTTACCTGGTTGGCCGGTAGCGTTTTTGCCATTAACTCACAAAGACTCGCAAGTTACGTACTAGAATCTTCGTAAGGTTAGAGTGTACTCAAATTGTAGCCTCAGCACTTCCGTTTCCAAACCTCCCCTGTAGCCAATATACTAGCCACCTATGACCGATCGAATGTCCATTAAGTAAGGGAAGTTACTGTAACACCTTAATTGAAAGGAAAATAACGCTTAATTCTAGATAAATATATTCAACTAATAACAATTAATCCTAGAGATAATAATAATAAACACTTCACGCTAATGACACCAATAATTACACATACAATAAGTAGAGCACTAGGGAATAACAGGGGACAGACTTAGCTCAGACAAATAGATTCACGACAGGATACGTGGCAAGCTAAATGTATAAAGCCTGAATATGATAATTGCAGCAGTCCGATCCTTCTTGTTGGAACTGACGCTCAAGTCCGTAACTCCCAACTCGATTGCCTATAAATCACAATTTACTTTTATAGTTAACAGTTCTATATTTTCCAGTACCATTCCATTACATTACATTATCGGGGAATATACACAATAACAGAAGAAATGTATACACATTAGTAGAATGACCGCAAAATGGAAGAGTGCATATGCAATTGCAATGTTGATCATATGAGTGCCAATGCCAACCACCTTTCCAGCTTCTGCGAGAGACAGAAGCATAATGAGAGCTCAAGGTAGTAACACTTGACTTAGAACTCGAAATCCGCCAGTTGGCTTAATCAGCCAGTTGACAGTTGGCTTAGAAGGCACAAATGGCCTGTATACAGGGTGGGCCGTAAGTTTCCATACATAGGAAAAATTAAACGTTTGTTTTTATGTTACTGATGAAGCAAATTTTTACGTCAATGGAGAGGTTAATCGGCAAAACATACGTTATTGGAGTAATGCTAACCCTAACTGGCTGAGTCCGACGAAGATGCAAGGTGCCGGTAAAGTGATGGTGTGGGCCGGGATATGGGGTGACAGAATTATTGGACCAATTTTTGTCAGTGGAAATCTTAATGCCGAAAGGTATCTTAACATGTTGCAAGAAGAGATTTTCCCATCCCTGCTAAACGAGGAAGGTAACTTCCCAGGTTACTTCCAGCAAGATGGAGCTCCACCTCATTATGGTCTTCACGTGCGTCGGTATTTGGATCAGCAGTTTCCGGATGCTTGGATTGGTCGGCGTGGTCCTGTGGAGTGGCCTCCCAGATCCCCAGATCTCATCCCCCTTGATTTCTATCTTTGGGGCACTTGAAGGCCATGGTGTATCAGGAAAAGATACGAGACATAAATCATCTAAAGGAACGTATCACCAACGCCATTACAAGCATAACGTCAACTGTGCTAATGCGTGTTCATCAACAGTGGGGAACACGTATTGAAATGTGTTTTCAAAACAATGGCAACCATGTAGAGCATATTATATAAATAAAATGGTTGTCCATAAAAAAATGTTTATTTTTCCTATGTATGGAAACTTACGGCCCACCCTGTATATTAATAACCTTCGAACGAATTTAAAACGCACACAAACGCACATACACGCCCCGACTATACACCCATAGAGCCCCTATTATTACACAAACACACACACACACACACACACACATATATTATATATATATATATATATATATATATAAACAGATGCATACAAAGCCCCAATAGCAAAATATATACGAGCACAACCACCACACAAAAAAACCAACACATCACCACCAATTGTCTAAGTATAGACTTTTAGGAGCTCATCCCATCAACAGCACATGGTGAGATGAAGGCTACAACCAATCGTCTAAGTATAGACGTCTATACTTAGACGATCATATTAAATATTACTGTTGAAGATATCCAGAAATAATGATGCAAAATTATTTTCAAAGGTATAGACCAGGGGTGGCCAGACTTTACTGAGATGGGATCTACTTTTTCCAAAGTTCTCCCTATATGATCCACCAGCCCACAGTTATACGTATTTATATATATATATACAGAAAGGGAGAGAGATGGAGAGAAAGTAACCAAGAATAAAATGAAGTGAATATAAAAATATATTGCCAAATGCACACAGATATATTTTTCATTAAATTTTAAACCCCAAACTTATTAGAAATTAGGTATACTGGAGTAGGAAGAGCTTACTTTACTGATGTGATGATTTGCACTGCATGGCATCAGCAAGCCGTGTGTAATCCGGATTGTAGCTGCTGATTGCTAGCCTCAAACAAGCATCCAGTTGATCATCTGTCAGAGTGGCTCGGTACTTTGATTTGATGATATTCATGTGTGAGAATGTTGACTCACAAAGGTAGGTTGATCCAAAAAATGCTGTCAAGTACATGGCACTTTTTCTGACATTCGGATACTTTTCTTCAAGAAGTAGGTGCCAAAAGTTTCCTTCTGAAGACCTGGATTTGATTTGAATGTCGTTTCTCAGAATCAAAATTTCATTCTCGATTGCAGATATGTCCATATTAAACAATAAGGCCATTTTTGATGCAATATCATCAATGTCAAAGTTTGCACCAAATGGGAAGTACATGAATGTTGCTACAGGTTCTAGTGTTGCTAAGTCTTGGAAACGTCTGTTGAAGTCTGTAATAACATTCTGCAACTGTTCAACGTATCGAACACTGATCAAATTGGTCGCATTCTTTCCCCTGAATTTCCAGCTCTGACATCATGTTTTTGAAGTCCCGCAGTTCGTGTCGCTGCAGCTTTGAGGATACCAGTTCTAGTTTTTGTTTAAAAGCATTCACTGAGGTAATCATTTCAACAATAGTTTTGTTTTTACCTTGCAACTCTAAGTTCAGCTGATTTAGAAAAGCAGTGGTGTCAGTCAAAAACGCTAAATCTAACAGCCACACTTCGTCTTCCAACTCTTTGTTTTCCCTCTTAAAGGTAGGATTTTAAGCAGTTCTTCTTTGGCAGTCATATCTTTAAACACGATTCTAATAAAAATGTATAACTGTGATGTGTCGATCACATCTGTCGAGTCATCAAACTGAAGTGAAAGGAACACGCAGTCATGTATGTCTTTCTTCAGTTGTTCCACCAAATTCTCATCCATTACTTCACAACGACGCATCAGTGTTTCTGGATAGCTGAAGCTGGTTAATAGCAGACAATATTTCCGATTTATTACTGAAATTCTAAAACAACGACTCTGCTGCCTCTGTAAATGCTTCTTTGAATATTTCTCCATCCTGAAAAGGTTTCTTGTGGTTCGCAAGTACACGGCTCACCCGAAATGAAGCAACGTTGCTGCTTTCGATTTTCTGCTAGGCCCTTTAAAGATAGACTGCTGAGCACTAAGTTAAGACTTAAGTTCATTGACTTTTCTCTTACGTATTTCAGTTTCAGTTGGGAAATCACTGTCACACCGCTTGTGAATAGTTTTAAAATGCCTCTCTAAATTCCACTTTTTGACGAAAGCGACACATGCATGGCAAATTAAACCGGTCCTATTCAAAGGAGTGACATAACGAAGGAGTGACATAACAAAGGAGTGACAAATCGGAGATAAAATTCAAAGGAGTGACATAACAAAGGAGTGACAAATCGGAGATAAGTTGATAAGGTTAGGTTAGGTTAGTTAGGTTAGGTTAGGTAAGGTTAGGTAGGTTAGGTCAATTATATGTTTATGGTGGGTTAGCTTACCTCTCTTAAATAATTATTGAAATCTACTGGGATTTGTCACTCCTTCGTTATGTCACTCCTTCGTTACGGTATTTATGTCACTCCTTTGTTATGTCACTCCTTTGAAATGTCACTCCCTCGATACAGACCCAATTAAACACACACATTTGGAATTTTTCATCGTAAAAAATATGCCGTCTCCCACTCATTGTGAAAGTTGTAAGTTTTTTGTTTCTTGGCACTTGGTCCAGCACTCATTTTAACGGTGTTAATGCAATTGGACTGGAGACTGACCTTCACCACCGATTATTCCAAATGATTGACCCGTCACTTAAGTGACACATGCTCATAACAGTTCAGCTTACCGCGATATGAAATTTTGGCAGAAATTAAAGTTAGCGGTATCATTTTCTGTGGCATTAATTAAATATCTCTAAGAATTATTAAAGTTAAACTTTGTTATTTTTTGTTAAATGACTGGTAAACACAAAGATAAAACAAATAAATGTTGCTACCAATAATGGAGGTGATAACATAAGGAACGGTAATTTTTGGTAGTAGTGGTCGGGTCGTGTGCTCGTTAGTATTATGAAATGCAAGGTCTCTGTTGCTAGACTAAGCTACTGGTCATTCTGCGATCTACTAAAAATTGCTCTGCCATCTACTGGTAGATCGCGATCGACGTTTTGGCTACCCCTGGTATAGACTCTTCGAATTATCTTGAACTTTGGTGCAAAAATATTAATATAACTAAATTTTAAGTTTTAGTAAGGCTTGCCCAATAAATATCGTTTTCTAAGCGTATTTATAAAAAATCGAATTTATGGTATAACTCACTTAATTGCATCTTCTACAATTCAATAAATGGATTGGTGCTACTATAGCGTGATTCCTACCTCGATTCGGCGGTCTACCTTTTAATTATAGCTTCTTACCTTGTTTACTAATTGTTTGTTTACATTCCAATGTCCATCGCCCTTGACGATTGGTTAGGTTTAGTCATGATATTTTCGTTAGTTTTAACGAAAATATCGTGACTAAACCTAACCAATCGTAGGTAGACCACATACTATAGTAGCACCGAAACTATTTTTTAAATAAATAAAATTGAATAATAAATAGCATTTTATATTTATTATATTTTCATTTATACCTTGGATAGGAATCACACTCTACAGTACTGTAGTTTCGAACCAAAACGGGTAGGAATCACCCTATAGTATCGAAGTCACCGGTAGGAATCACGCTATAGTAGCACCAATGGATTAATATGATTTACTGTAAATAATTTCTCTCTTCAACATTACTGCATTATATTTAATGTAATTTTAAAACAGCTTTTCGATCATATAAAATTTTACTATTCACGGATTAAAGTAAATTTTCTTCAGGCCAATTTTCGAATTAAACACTGCCTTGAGGATTCGATTTCTAATACAGTGTATTGTCACAAACACATTTATAAACGTAGAAGGTTAGGGCCTCCTATCCAGCAATAAAGAATTATGAAAAGCTTCGATATATATATATATATATATATATTAATATATATAGTACTAAACCAAGTTGAAAACATGAGTATACTAACATGAAGATCTACTAAGTCCTTTTTCATTGTATAGTTAAACGAATACATTCATTTCACCTGTTGAGTCTCTATTGTTTAAGGGTATAAGGTTCAAAATTGAGTGTCAAACGCGGATATTTTTAACCTTAAATGTATTCCTCTGATGTACCCAATAAATATCGTTTTCTATGCGTATTTATAAAAAATGGGATTTATGGTATAACTCATTTAATTGCACCTTCTACAATTCAATAAATGGAATTAATATGATTTACTCTAAATAATTTCTCTTCAACATTACTGCATTATATTTAATGTAATTTTGAACCAGCTTTTGGAACATATTAAATCTTACTATTCACGGATTGAAGTAAAATTTTTTCAGTGCAATTCTCGAATTAAACACTGCCTTTAAGATTCAATTTCTAATACAGTGTATTGTCACAAACACATTTAAAAGCGTAGAAGATTGGAGGCAACCATAGTGCAATTTAGCAGACCAGAAGCTGCTGAACAACTCAAAGCTAACTGTGAAGGGGCAAAGCCCACCCAAAATAGGGAAGTAGGCAAGTAAAGGATTAAAATAATACTAATACTAATGCACACAAATCTCTCTCTCTCTCTCTCTCTCTACGAATCTGTACATATACATCTCCATTAAATATGTTTGGTGCAGTTCTCTTATTTGACACGGCCCCCAGAATTCGCTACTCGTCCAATTACAACCCAATGGGGGGTGCATGAGAACGAGCCCAGGATCTCTGGTTGGTGGAAAGTCTCGCTTACACGTTATGGACCACCCAAATTCACCGACGGCCAATAGGAAACTCGCGATTCGAATACTGGGGATGGCTACAATTAGGATCACGTATATAAAAATGAGCATTTTCAGCTGGAACCTACAACCGTTGTTTTTATCAACGAGTAGTTACAGAAATATCTCGTCATGAGTCATTCACAAGAGCTTTACAGCTCCCCGCAATTGTTTGAAGAAGGAGATTTTTGTATTTTTGTGCAGGGGCTATGCTCCACCTTTTCGCTGCGACTGACCAGAATGATCTTCTCTCCACACAAAACGTTAATGATATCTGCAATGATCCTCCGTTTGAACCACCAGAAGATTCTACCGTAGAGATGTGAGTAATTACGTAATAATTTAATTTGTGATTCGGTCTATATATATGTCATTCAGTGCTAACCCTTGCAAGTGTTAGTTAATTTATAAAAAGCCATTATAAACGAAGTGAAAGGATATCTACACAGGGGCTCGAGACCCAGTGTTGACAGACGATGCGTAGTACACCCAGTTAATCTCCCTTTTGAACTCAGTTTGGCTAGTTGCTTTGTGTTTATTATTCGATCCGGTCGCCCAAATCGGCATTTTATCTTATTGTAACTCTCTCTTACTTGAAAGTAATGAAAACTATGATGTTTTTATACACAGACTTTGCTAAAGCGTTCGACAAGTGTGACCACGGAATCATAATACATAAACTGAAATATATGGGAATAACAGGAAAAGTAGGGAAATGGATATATAATTTCCTTAGTGAGCGGAGGCAAGTCGTTACAGTACAAGGAGTATCTTCATCAGAATCAGAGGTCCTCAGCTCAGTACCACAAGGAACAGTATTAGCTCCACTACTCTTCATAATCATGCTAACTGACATAGATGAGGACGTTACCAGAGACAGCACAGTAACATCCTTTGCGGATGACACAAAGATCAGTAGAAAAATAAGAAACCCAGAAGACATAGGATCTTTACAAACCGACATAAACAAAATCTACAAGTGGACTGAAGACAACAATATGAAGTTTAACACCGAGAAATTTCAGCTATTACGGTACGGAAAAAGAGAAGACCTAAAGTGCATGGAATATTATACCCCAAATGGACAGGAAATTCAGAGAAATTCCAGAGCAAAAGATTTAGGGGTTGTAATGACAGATGATGCGAAATTTGAAACACAAAATAAGATTGCAGTAAACAGAGCAAAGAGAATAACGGGTCAGATATTGAGAACCTTTAAACGAAGGGATAGGAATGTAATGATTCCTCTACTGAAAACCCCGATCATACCCAAATTAGAATACTGCTCTGTCCTAACTTCCCCATATAAAAAAGAAGACATTAGACAGCTGGAGGGGATCCAAAGAAGCTTCACAGCCAAGATCAATGGGTGCAAAGAACTAAATTACTGGGAAAGGTTACGAGAACTAGACCTATATTCACTGGAAAGGAGAAGAGAGAGATACACCATTATTTACACTTGGAAAATAATGGAGAAACTAGTACCTAATCTTAATCTGAATCCCATAACTCCCCAAACAACGATGGAAAGTAGAAGCGGTAGACTGTGTCGTATTCCCAAATTGAAGGCGAGACAGGGAACATCCTTAACCCTGAAAGAAAATAGTTTTGTAGTGAGGACCAAAACTGTTTAATCAGTTGCCCAAAGACCTAAGAAACACGAAGGGAGTTGCAGTGGAAATCTTCAAAAGAAGACTAGACGCCTGGCTCAGAACAATCCCCGATGAGCCGGGCGTACCTGGCTATGTGAGGTGGAGAGCGCAAGAATCCAACTCACTACTTCACCAGGCCAACTCGAGAGGAGGGGCGACAAGCTTGACCTTCGCGAAATGAGAAATCATCGCGCGGAACCTTTGTAAGGTTGTAAGGTATATATATATATATGTTTACGGAAGTATATGTTAACAACCCGTTAGGCCACCTGCTTGCTGTTTATTATTTGATCCGGACGCCTTGATCGGCTTTTTTTATTTTAACACTCTTCCTATATATATATATATATTATATATATATGCATTACAATCACAGAATAACACGTAATCTTATTAATAAGCAAACAACCACAGGGAAAAGGAAAAAGAAACACGAAATCCGAGCGCTTTCGTGATATATTCACATCTTCAGGGATTCACAAGTAATGTGAATATGTCATGAAAGCGCTCGGATTTCGTGTTTCTTTTTCCTTTTCCCTGTGGTTGTTTGCTTATGTATATATATATATATATATATATGTTAACAACTCTGTCTCGGGTTCGTTATCCGGTGCTGGCAGATGAAGCGTAGCACATCCAGTTAATCTTCCTTTTGAACCTAGTTAGGATAGTTGCATTGTGTTTATTATTTGATCCGGTCGCCCTAATCGGCATTTTATCTTATTGTACCTCTCTTCTATATACCGGGTGTCCGAGAATTATCTGTACAAATTTTGGCTGTTATTAAAAGTCAACCATGAAGTGTAGAAATTCCAGTCTTGTCCCATTTTACAGAGAATCTCATTAAGATTTTTCTGATACCACGTTTTGACAAGTTTTTTAGAAATGTACGCGGGTGACAGACATTGATGATTTAAAAGCAAGAATCACAGCTGCTATTGAGCGAATTGATGTGGATATGCTGCAGCGTACATGGCAACATTTGGAGTATCGATTGGATGTTTTGCGAATCACTAATGGTGCACATATCGAATGTTTGTAACAACATTACTTTAATAAAAGAAACTTTTCAAAATACAGATTCTAAATAATCTTGTTTAAGAATTTTACGTGTGTTATCAAGAATTTTATTAAAAGATGAAATTGTACAGATAATGTTCGGACACACTGGAATTTCTAAAAAACTTGTCAAAACTTGGTATCAGAAAAAACTTAATGAGATTCTCTGTAAAATGGGACAACACTGGAATTTCTACACTTCATGGTTGACTTTTAATAACAGCCAAAAATTGTACAGATAATTCTCGGACACACTGTATATATATATATATATATATACATATATATATGTATATATATATATACATATATATATACATATATATATATATATATATATATATATATAGAGAGGGCGTCCCAAAAAAATGTATACACACTTTAACAGCTGATAGCTCAATTGATGTTTCTTTCTTTCCAAGTTAAACACATTAGAATTAATAATGGCAGCCAGACTAAGCTTTGAACAAAGGAAATTCATTCTAAAATGCTACTGGAAGTGTGAAAACGTAGTTGAAGTGCAAAGACAGTTTAGGAGGGAGTTTCAAACAGATCCACCAACGCGACTTACCATCACTCGAATTAGAGATAAGTTTGAAGCCGATGGAACTGTTCAGAATGTCCACAAGAAGCGTTCCGGAAGACCACGGACATCGACAAGCCCCACAAAGCAAGAAAGAGTACTGGAAACGTATCACCAAGTCCAAGAAAATCTGTGCGGCAAGCGAGTCGTGATGTAGGAATTTCAGAATCGTCTGTCCAACGCATTTTGAAGCGCTGTCAATGGAAAAGTTACATTCCAAGATTAGTCCATGCTATTAATGAAGATGATCCGGACCGAAGAGTGGAGTATTGCGAGTGGTACTTGGCACGATGTGGATGTGGATTGGACGAAGGGTTTCGTAGAATACCCTCCGCGTTCACCAGACCTCACACCACTAGACTTTTTTTTACGGGGATACTTAAAAGACAAAGTCTACGCTATAAAACCTGCAACAGTCGCTGAATTGAGAGCAGCCATTGAACGAGAATGCACACAAATACCAAACGAAATGTTTCTTGATGTTTGCGATTCCATTGCTTCGCGTTATCAGCAGTGCCTGGACCAGAACGGACGTCAGTTTGAAAACAGGCGTTGACAAAACAATTAAATAATGTCTGTAGATTCTATTACATTTTGAAAATGAAATGTATTTTAATAAACACTGCCTTTATAATTATTTAAAGTGTGTATACATTTTTTTGGGACGCCCTGTATATATATACAGATATATGGAAGTATATATTAACAACTCGGTTAGGCCACCTGTTTGCTGTTTTTATTTAATCCGGACGCCTAATCGGCATTTTATCTCATTGTAACTCTCCCCTCCCATATATTCATCGCTGTGTCCTGACATATAAATGCATGTTTACTACAGGATACTGTGCTAGGCTTTCTCTAATTAATGTATTCTATTAAGTATTTAGAAAGTGAATCTTGTTTATCAAATATTTATGTTTAATAAATTTATAGAAAGTTCTACAGGTAGGGTTTTAGAATTATTAAAAATTTAAAGAATTTCAACGGTCCTGGGCTCGAGACCCTCTGATGGTAGGCATTGCGTAGTATGCACAATTAGGATAAAAGTATTTCCGACGGTGTAAATTAGTGTTATCTAAATACATTCATATTTAGGGGCATATCAAAGAGGGACAGCTCCGATTTACAACATTGTGAGCTACACGGATGGATGAAGCGTGCCATGACGAGTCAGAAATAGTGCCACCTCTCTTGACAAGTAGTAATCAACCTGTGATTCGTGAGAGCAATGTCCTCAGCTTAAATCAGTTAAAAAAATGATGAACCATAGGTTTCATTCGCTTAGAACACTTCTTTTTTGATGTCCTTTTAAGTTTAACGCCACGTGTTGGTAACCCCTTCTTCCGGACAGCTCTCTTCTTCTTTCCGCCACCACGCATTTTTCTCTTTGCATCTTTGATGATTTCGTCCCGTGTATGTTTAAAATGTTTTTTCAGAGCTTCTTTAGGTTTAGCTTCACCCATTATGTATTCTACCGCATTAAAACCTGATTGTAACGCTTTCCTCCCGAAGTATCTGGCGCCCCTCTTCAGCAATGGGACAGCCGCGCGTAGTATGGTTGAAAAAATGGATGCAAGCCCACTCCCAGGCTGATATCTCACCCCTCGATATCTGTGAAAGGCCTTCGGGTCATTATAACTGAATGCAATGAAAGTGTAGCTTCACTGTTAAGGTCCCATCACCGAATGGGAAATTTTTTCCCTCAGTCGTCCTTATATATATTGAGATATTTCTTAGTATACTAGTCGCAACATTTACATAATGGGGCTTGTCATATTTAATTCTCAAGCTCTTCCCTCTATGGTTGGGCATGTGTGCAATGCGGAGCAGACGCGCCTGGGTATCCCCGAAAAAATGATATTCCACGATATTCCTGTAAATATAACACATGTCTTGGGATGGATAAATAGTATGAGCGCAAAAGGTTAGAATGCAATGGAATGTTGCAAAGGGGGGAAGGGGAATGTTGCAAGAGTTTATGCAACAAAGGGGAGGGGGTTATGCAACAATTGGGAGAGGTTATCCCCCAAGCTGCAATGAAGGGGAACTCCCCCAGCAACCTGGGGGAGTTCACCAAACCTCTTTTGGGAGAAGTTGGGACGGCCTCAAGCCCAAATGGGTATACCTAACCTAAGAGAGGGAGAGAAAGGGGGAGGGTCTTTGTGGGAGAAGGTGGGACGGCCTCACCCACCAAAGGGAAACCTAACCTAAGCCCTAACGTAAGAAGGATAGAGGGGTGTTCGCCTGGCTCCAGCCAGACGCATAATGAGAGTTCATCCGAGCACCCGCTGTCTTAAAAGATCCTAGTCAGCCAGTTGGCTTATTCCGCCAGTTGGCTTAGAAGGCTTGTTAGAAGGCGTAAATGGCTTGTTCTCGTGTACGTTGTTAGGGTTGAGTTGCCAGATTGCGCTATTTATTTAATTAAAGCATATATTTTTGACAGTTGGCTTAATCCGTCAGTTGGCTTAACCCGCCAGTTGGCTTAACCAGCCAGTTGAAGTAGAAGACCTAGAAGGCATGTGTATATATTAATTAACTTTTCAGCTACCAGATTGCGCTATTCAGATATTTTTGACAGTTGGCTTAAAATCCGTCAGTCGGTTTAGAAGTCGTAACCAGCAATTTGGTATACATATAATTAAATAATAATATCGTTTATATATACAACCAAAAGAATTTAATAAAACACTATTACACCATTCTCTTTATTTAGGCGAATTATTGGAATAAATTTAACGAAATATAGAGAAAATAAATATACAATCCTACACAAACGAGGAATATATGCAATAAAAAATAATAATAATATAAGAAATACGAAAGCGGAATATATATACACGGTGAACCAAAAGTAGGTGGAGAGTAGGTTGAATACGGTTTGTGTTATATTATATTATAACTATGGTGTTCATTATAACTATGGTGTTTGTGTTTTATTATATTAAATATTATAACTAAATTTATTTAAATTTTATTTTGTATTATAGTATACAAAAAAATTAAATATGTATTCTCAAAATAAACGTTATCATTTACTGTCCACCTACATTTGGTTCACCCTATATATATATATGTATACAACAAATAAAAATAATAATATACAAAACGATGGAGTAAAACTATCAATATAACAGTACAGGAGAAATATATATATATATATATATATAAGCAAACAACCACAAGGAAAAGGAAACACAAAGTCCGAGCGCTTTCGTGATATATTCACATTCCTTGATAATGTGAATATATCACGAAAGCGCTCGGACTTTGTGTTTCCTTTTCCTTGTGGTTGTTTGCTTATTAATAAGGTCACGTGTTATTTGTGATTCTAGTGCATATATATATATATATATATATACAGTGGGGGAAATAAGTATTCGTACACCTGCAAAATTGTTTTTCAATAAACTTACAATCAAACGAATTACTTCAAAGTTGAACAAAAGATGGCTATTGGCATACAATTAATATGTATTAAACGAACGAACCAAAATTACGAATAAATAACTCGACAAATTAAATTTACGAAATTAGGTGGGGAAAAAAGTATTCGTACACTTAGGAAAAGTTACAAATAGAGATCTCTAGAGGACAAATAGAGGACAAATAGAGGTCTCTAGCATCTACATGAGTCTTCTGGAATGTTCCAACACTGTTTGCGACACGTTATGATGACGTCATTTCCTGCAGCTCTCATTCATTGTTCAGTCTTAATGCATGAAGGTTGTCGCCATGGCGAAGACGAAGGAACTCTCTGTTGAACAGAAAAATGAGATAATCAGGCTCCACAATGAAGGGTTGAGCTACAGAGACATTTCAAAGAGGTTAAGTATCCCATTCAGTACAATAGGCTCCGTTATTTTGAAATGGAAGAAGACGGGTACTACTCACAACCTTCCTCGAACTGGTGCTCCTCGAAACATTTCTCCCCGAGCTGGGAGAAGGATGGCAAGAAAAGTTAAAGAAAACCCTATGACGACTCGCAAAGAGATTCAAGAAGAATTAATGGCTGCAGGAACTTCGGTCACTAAACGGACTATCAGTAATGAACTACACAGGATTAACCTGAAGTCTCGCCGTCCAAGGAAAACACCCCTACTAAAGAAAATGCATAGAGATGCTCGTTTGAAGTTTGCCCGTGAGCATTTAGAAAAGCCTAAAGAGTTCTGGAATACCGTACTTTGGTCAGATGAAACGAAAATAGAGTTATTTGGAAGGAACACGGCTTGTCATGTGTGGAGGAAAGATGGATGCGCTCTTGATCCAAAGAACACCATCCCTACTGTAAAGTTCGGAGGCGGAAGCATCATGGTATGGGGGTGCTTTTCATCTAATGGTACTGGAGCAATTCACGTCATAGAGGGAACAATGAATGGAGCACTGTATCGCGATATTTTAGAAGAATATTTGTTCGCCTCTGTCCAACAGTTGGAGCTTGGAGATGAATGGTGCTTCCAACAAGATAACGATCCGAAGCATACTGCCAAACTTACTCGGGAGTGGTTCGTTCAGAACAATGTGAGGGTGCTGCAGTAGCCTAGCCAGTCGCCTGATTTGAATCCGATTGAGAACTTGTGGCGAATATTAAAAAAGCAGATTCATTTGAGGAACCCGAGGAACATCGCCGATTTGAAGGTTATTTGCAAAGAAGAGTGGGCTAAAATTCCGACAGAAAGTTGCAAAGCACTAGTAGGAACCTACGGAAAACGTCTACAAGCAGTTATTGCCAACAATGGTTACGCAACTAAATATTAAGTTATGAAAATTAATTTGGACGAATACTTTTTTCCCCACCTAATTTCGTAAATTTAATTTGTCGAGTTATTTATTCGTAATTTTGGTTCGTTCGTTTAATACATATTAATTGTATGCCAATAGCCATCTTTTGTTCAACTTTGAAGTAATTCGTTTGATTGTAAGTTTATTGAAAAACAATTTTGCAGGTGTACGAATACTTATTTCCCCCCACTGTATATATACACAGTTATATTAAATAATTAAGTATATTGAAAATAAAAAATAATATTAAATATATTGAAAATAAAAAATAATAATATTAAATATATTGAAAATAAAAAGTATAATATTAATTATATTGAAAATAAAAATAATATAAAACGATGAAGTATTGAAAATAAATATACATCAAAATACATTCGTTCTACTGCGCTTAACTAAAACACTAAACTCGCACGTAATCGAGTCTACAGTCACATCATTATTGCTTTGCACTACGCAGTAAATACGATTTAACATTATTTCATAGCTCAAGGTGTGCGGGCTCCTTTACTCGATGTAAATGGCCTTCATATGGTTCAGTACTATTTTTGTGCCCACTTTACATTCGGTTGGCAAGTTATCTTTAAACACGGATAGAATACAATGAAAGGTACGCACAAAGAGGCTATCGTTATGAACCACGTTATTATTAAATACAGACTATAAACACTCCTTTCCAATCGACGGTTTTTTCTTAACGACCCGAGCTTTTCAATCATGAACTCTTCTTCACAACGCATAGCGGCAATTGATATAATCTTCCAAGTTGTAACGACAGCTGCTCATTATGTAGAGGCAAAATTCTTCAGGGTGAACAGTGTAGACGAGCTCTGCCCTGTACCGCTCATGTCCTTTGTACCAAAGTTCATGAAATTCCGAAAAGTGTAAACCTTTTAAGTAAGCATCCAGCGCTAGACCATTCTCGCCTTGTTCACTTGTACATTCGATAAATCCGTCGAGCAGAGCAGTGTATGCGTATTCAAGAACCGTGTCAAAATAAATTATATCCGTAACACGCGCGTCTAATATAGGCTTCAGCTTGCGGAATCCGATGATTTCAAACATCTGTCGAGGATGAATCAGTTTCGCGTGGGGACAAGAACTTTTTTATCAGATGCATTCTTCCACATCAGTCCTATATCAATGCATCGCTGATCGTTATTTATACACAGTGTATAAACAATGGCATATGAGAAGGTATCACTAATCTGTTCTCTTCTTGTAACTACACCTGCAGGTAATTTATAACGATTGTCACCCACTTCTCAACTATCACGAAGACTCTCTTCATCTCCTCAAAACTTAAATAAATAACATTACGTTTACCAGAGTTTGCTTGTCTACAAATCATTTCAAGTACATAGTTAATGGCACCGGTTTCACGCCTGAACACGCGCAATGACTCCGTCACAGAAACATCGTAGGCGCCTTTGAGAATGCTTCTCAAAGGAAGTCCCATCGTATTCGAGGAGTGCACGTCCAATTGGTTCAAGCTCTGAGATGACTATGAGTCACGGGTGGTCGGCTCGGCTCGAAGGGGGAGCGAGTCACACCATAAGCTGTTGAAACGTGTACGGATTTGTTCTAGCATGAATCATACGAGTACTTGTGGCCATTATACCGGGCAATTTTTCAACATATGGGGTAATTTCAGTTTTAATTTTTTATGCGCACAGACGTTCCCCACACATTAAAAACCGGTGCACTATTTGAGAGAAACATGTGACCGAATTTATCCTTTTTGTTTAACAATCGATACTCCTCTCTAAATTCTATTAAAAACTCACACAGTCCTTCAGCCACAACTTCATTGCGAAACTCGTCATGATATATATGAATGTAGTGGTAAAAGTACTTTAGCTTGTCCATGATGACAAGGTTCACATTCTCAGCCGCAGGGTACGCGTACTCGGTATGATGCAGCATGATATAATACCGCCTTTCACACCACTCATCAACAAGACTCATTATCCATATCCGTTGCTTTTCTTCTGCACAGCGTTGTTTCTTTCACCTCACGGTATATGTATGCTTTTATACAGTTTAGCCATAAAACGTAGTCCATTACGTCGTTTGTGCCGCGAAATCATGCAATACTCTCGCCAGAATATCCATACAGTATTTGAACATCTTGTTCCTTCGCGAATCAATGTGGCCTTAAAAATCTCAAAGGAGGGTTGGGTAGGTCGTCTTTCAGTATTCGCCACATCTTCCGACATTACCGAATACCACTTCATAAACGTCGAACACGCAATATCAAAAGAAGCCATCACTATTTTTTCATACACGTCTGAGCACCAGGGTTTGCAGAGGTCAACTGAGCACGCAGAGGTAAAGATATGGCCAGGTAGTACCAGGAGTCACATGACCGAGCTCACAGTGGGCGGAGCTTAGGACTGTACAAACGCACGCACAAAAAGGAGAAAATAAAACCATAATTGAAAAAATATACGTAATAAATAAACATCGTTAACAACATACATATATATATATATATATATACATTAAAACAATCAAGGATTAAGGTATCCAAAGGGTACGGTATCATTGGTACCATGCACCTGGTAGCGTTTCCTATAGGTGTTACGGCATACCTTCGTGCCCCTAAGTTCCTTCACACACCCTAGTTTATGCCCCAGAAAATTGTGGGTCCCCACAGTCAGCTGGGGTGAATGGTTGTCCTCATGTTCCATGTACACTAGATCCTTCAACGAGTCAAAGTTAACGACTCTTCGGTTCGCATGTTTAAGCGTGATACCCTTAGCCTTCACGATATATTTCATATCCTCCCCCACCCTCATCCGTACCCCATAAGTTTTTGGCCCTTTTGATACAAATGAGTCAGTGTATGCACCATCACCATATTCTTCCTTGATCTCGTCAGTTAATTATCCGAGTAATTCCCCAATAGGAGGCATGTATTCGCCCTCCCTCCCTCTGAATATTACTCTATTTGTGTCAGCATACAGCACCCTCGGCCCAAGAGAGTGCAGTAGTCCCCAAAGCTTGATGCGTGCGTAGGCCGTTGTGAAGCTAGCTACAGGTATGTTTGTAACCCGTGAGGTATCCGTGCCAGTTTGGTGGATGTTGTACTTTATTATGTAAGTATTACCTACATTCACGATAACCTCTTTATCGGGAGCGTTGGCATAATCCCAGAATTCACTATAAATTTTTGTCAAATGAACGTTCCCTTTGCCAGTATTCTGTGCAAATTTTCCCCAAAGACTGTTTAGAAACAACTTTGCATTAAAGCGCTTGCCAGGATTCTTAACAATTTGGGAACGGTGAAGCTGTGTCCCTTCAAGGGCACGGTGACGCTGAATATAAGCCGATTTTTCATTTTCGGTATCAACTCTTCGCGGATACCCCGATGCTTCTAACTTATCCTTCAAAAAAGCGTTTATATATGGCGTGAAAAGGTTGGGTAGCTTCTGAAACCTCCACACCTCATGTATCTTCAATATTCTGTAGCCATGGCGAACGGTTAGGTCCAGCTCAGGGCTTGTATATACACCTCTGATCTTACGCTTCTTGGCTGTATGATTACAATCCCCGTTATTCTCCTCTGCGCACTTCACGGACATGGGAAATATGAGCTTTTGATCTATAACGACGGGTAAGCTCGGCATCCATAAATCGCGAGGTGGGAGCAAGTGTACGAAAGAGAGTCCATAGTAGCGCTCACTCAAGTTAGCTGAGAACTCCTCGATATGGTTGGCACGCCAGGGCTCACCAGTTTTTCCGGTGCACCTACGGTAAACAGATTGTTCTTCATCACGTAGGGATATAAAGAACAGGGGGTCCAACACTATTGAACTTTTGATGGCCCTTATTTCTTCACGGTACTGGCCATCTGTTTCCATCCGTGCATCATACTCATGCTCCCACACGATCTTGTGAGTGAACTGGGAGCCTATAAGTTGATCGCGGTTACGGGTCCATGCTAGGTTGTCGGCGGGGGATCTTCCATGGAAGTCCCCTGTGACGGCACACTCAGGGCGTGGGCATCCATGCCACCAGCAGCCGTTAAAGGAGTACACAGTCTCCGCACCATTGGTTGGATCCTCACTTAGACAATCAACCCAAAAAACACTACCATTGACCTTAATAGGTACTTCCTCCGTTTTGCGGGCGTGTTTTATATATACGTTTCCCGAAATGTTTACAGTTTCTCCCACCATCTTAACATAAGCGTATTCTTCATCAATCAGAATCTATTTTTCAAAAATAAATATATGCGTGATGTGTCGTTAAATACAAAACATCTAGTCTATTCGCGCAACTTAGAGATGTGTCACACATTGGGGTATTAGCCAATCAAATGTTCCCGAGCCAGCGTAAGGAGTTTTTGGAGTTTTATAAAGAAGCCACATGTCAGCGTTGCGGATATTTTCTTCGTCACCTTCACCCGCGAAACACGTTTAGGGTGCTTCTAAGAACGAATATATTCCCAAACGAGCCTGAAACGGTGTATCTTCCAGAATGACAAATATGCTGAAGGAATATCGTGAATTAATAAAAATCTATCAACGATTGCCCCAGGCATTGCAGCAGATGTTTTTTAAAAATATCGACTCCGACTTTTTAAAATGCATCTGTGAAATCTGTTTTAATGTTATAAAATGTAATGTACCAATGAAACCCCCTCAGAAGGCGCGCCTAAGTCGTTACAAGAACATAATGCGTGCGCTCGCTTGTAAAAGTCAAACTGTGGGGAAGAAAAAGCGAATTATTGTAAAAAGAGGGGGATCATTCCTCCCCATCTTATTTTCAGTTTTGGGACCTTTACTGACTAGATTAATATAATGAGGAAAGTGGTAGTGATTCCGCACGAGGTGTATGCTTCATTGCAATGTTCAAAAAATCCAGACACGGTTCTAGAACCGAGAGCGAATTGTTAGCCCTGTTAAACAGTTCAAAGTAACCTGATGAGAAAAGGATCTTGTACCAAGAGGCTCTGCAGGAATTTCTTCATGAGTACGAAGATTATAAGAATCCGAGAGAGCTCCCCGTGGTTATTAGGCAAAGCGTGAGCAACGATGAGCATAGCGATATAGGATCTGGGACCAACGTTAGAGATGACCAACCAAAGAATAACGGATCGCAACACATTGAGCTTGTATTAAAAAGCAGTCTCCCACATACATTGAGCAATAAAGGCTTAAGTCTTTATAATCTATTGAGTGAGGACCCCTTCATAAAGTGGACCGATACAGGCGAGGTCATTGTTGAAGGAACAAGGGTACATGGATCTATTAACCAATATCTCAATATATATAAGAAAAACTGAGGGAAAAAATTTCCCATTCGGTTATAGGAGCTTAACAGTGAAGCTACACTTTCATCGCATTCAGTTATAAATAATGACCCAAAGGCCTTTCACAGTCTATCGAGGAGTGAGATATCAGCGTGGGACTGTGTTTGGCTCCATTTTTTAAACCATACTACGCACGGCTGCCCCATTATTGAAGAGGGATGCTAGATACCTCGGGAGGAAGGCGTTACAATCAGCTTTTAACGCAGTGGAAGATATAATGGGTGGAACTAAACCTGAAGAAGCTCTTAAAAACATTTAAAACGCACACGGGACGAAATCTTCAAAGATGCAAAGAGAAAAATGCGTAGTGGCGGAAAGAAGAAGAAGAGGGCTGTCAGGAAGAAGGGGTTACCCACACATGACGCTAAACGTAGCCTATGGCTGATCATTTTTTTAACTGATATAAGCTAAGAACACACACGAATCATAGGCTGATTACTACTTGTCGAGAGAGGTGGCACTAATCCTGACTAGTCATGGCGCGCTTCATCCATTTGTGTAGCTCACTACATTGTAAATCGGAGCTGTGTCTCTTTGATATGCCCGTAACACAAGTTTCTACTGAGCATTGTGACCTTATTGCAATTAACTCATTAAACACAATTAGGTCCCCGAGTGCCCCTATAAAATTCGTGATACCCAGCTCAGGCCCTTACTTTTCTGATGCAAGCTGTATGCACATTAGGGTGGATAACTTTTAACTTTTTTAAAAATTATAGCTGGTCAAAGTTTTTCCCATGATGTGGTTCAGTGGAAGTACAATGACACTATTTTTACCAAAATCGATCAATATTTAAGGGTCGCGCATCGACCTTGAAAATTTCAATTTTGGAAATTTGGCCAAATTGACAATTTTTTACTGAATAAAGATAAATCATCAAATGACCATATTTTCTGAATCTTCTCAGTGAAAGAAATCCTCTCAGATACTTACCAAGTTGATAGGACAAGTGGTTTAGAAGTTATACTCACCTTGAGATAGCATTAAAATTTAAAATACCGTATTTGTTCCCGTACCTCCATATGCTGGCTGCCATTGTCTGCTTTTTAGGATAAGATAAAACGAATAAGGAGAGATCAAATGCATTTTGTATTAAAACGGTTTACCGATATCACTAAAGGCACTTACTCCGGTGCCCCTAACTAGGTTCAAAAACTGTATGAATCGTGGTTAGAACACACGTCATCTTAAGGCGTGCGCCATGTACTCTCTCTGCTAACTCCCTTTCAGTCTGCGCTACGTCATCTTGGCAAGTGACGACTTCTTGAAGTCACCGAGTTCTTTCCGGCTCTTTTCCACGAGCTGAAGAAGACCCTGCAGCTGTGACTCGTCTTTTGTGACAGTGTTCGCGTAATCTTCTATCAGTTTTATCCCTCTCTCTGCCACGTCGTTGGTAACTTTCAGATGCGAGATGACATTCTTCAGATCACAGTAGTTCTTATCTTGATCCCACGTATTCACCGGCAGAGTGAGCCACGTAGACGCGCGCACCTGCAGGCCTGTGAACACGAACCACGATGACTCATCGATCAGGTCCGGAAGGCGGCGCGTCGTGTCATCAACGGAGACGTTGTCATACGTGAAGTCCTCGGGCACAGCGAGGCGGCACAGCTTCTTTGCCATCTCGTGCTTCACAGTGTCTTCCACTTTGTCACTGCAGAGGGCGAAAACGACGGTCTGAGGCCTCAGATACCACAAGTGCCGCCTGATCACTGCCAGTGAAGCCTCTGCAATCTCGCGATCCACAGCCCTGAACTGCAGAAGACGCTGGTACAACACAAGTTAATTCAGCGGGGCATCAGCTGCGACAGGAGCCGCCAGCCAGGCAGGTGCGTAGAGGAGTGCAGTAAATAGTACCACTCTCTGAAGTTTCTGTACCAGCTCGTCGTCGAACTCCAGTTGACCGCTGAACATCAGGAGCTTCGTGTAGTAGATGATCTGAAACGAATACGCACTGTGATGTATAAATACCGATACCACTCCATATAAGTTTGTTTAATGGTAAATTATTTATCTTATTTTTTTCTGGTAGGGACTTCAAATGGCTGTTTGCAGAAGGCAATACAATATTTAACTTCTAATTCAAAATACCAACCTTGGCCATCCATCTCGCATGATGGTAGGCCACGACGTGGCTGGGCCCCGAGTACCAGGAGTGTAATCTCCGCCACTTCTCGGTAGTCTTCTCTGACAAGACCAGAAGCGGTGCCGAGGAACTTGACTGCCTCATCTCGGAGCTCCATCAGCCACGTCACCTCCGCCAAATGCTCGATCTCCAGCTCGCGATAAGTCGAGAGGTCGAGCTTGTCCCACCTGAAAGGGGAGTTATGAAAATATTGCATGAAAACGACTGAAGTTTCCCTTTCGACTGCTATTAACATCATTAGTAGAAGGACGCTGATATCTCAATTGCTCTGAAGGCAAAAAATCAGTGGAGAAACAAATGCGCCTTAGACTTGAAATTCACCTTCTCCTCAGATACTGGAACAAAGGTTCAGTTGGTGCTGTGGTTCTTCGAAACGCGGTGATGACCACTGCCCCCACGATGAGCTCCATAACGTGATGGCGACAGCCCAGCTGGAAGAGCGGTTTACCAAGCATGTTCTCCAGCCGGACCACCGCACCCTGCACCATCCCCGTATTGGAGGAAGTTGTGTCGAAGCACAGTCCAATCACGTTGTTCTCGCATCCCCAGTCTTTGAGAGCACGAAAGGCCGCCTGGGCCTGGGACAGACCGGTGCCGTCAGCAACAGTCTGAACTGCCAGCAACTTTCCTTCTGTGCATTGGGGAGCTCCGGAGATGAGAATCGCCTGGCGGTGCTCCAATGATCCAAGAGATTCCTGAAACGTATGTCATACATCCCAATCCATGTACATAATTAATAACGCTGGTCTTACGCCTGAACACACGCATGGACTTCGTCACAGATACATCGTATACGGCATTAAGGATACTGCTCAACGGAAGCTCCATCGTTTTCTATTGTGAGGAGGGCATGTCCAGTCGTGTCAAGCTCTGAGGTGAATATGAGCCACTGGTGGATGGTTCGGCTCGACGGGAGGTGTTTGGGAATGAGCCACACGGTCGCGTTATACCATAAGTTAGTGATTCGTGTACGAAGTTGTTCCAAATTCAAAGAGCGGAATATTTGTAGTCCATTATACTGAGCAAACAGAATTTTTCCGATACATGAAGTAATATCGGCTTTAATGGTTTATCACGATCATACATATTCGTTCATTTTATCAACACATTAAAACTCTGGCGCACTATTTGTGAGAAACATGTGTTCATATTTATCCTTTTTGCTTAACAAGCGATGCTCATCTCTAAACTCCATTAAAAATTCGCACAGGCCTTTAGCCAGAACCTCACTGCGAACCTCGTCATGATATATATGAACGTAATGATAAAAATATTTCAGATTGTCCATGATGACAAGATTTATATTCTCAGCCGCAGGGTATGCCTACTCGATATGAGGTAGCATGATATAATTCCGCTTGTCATACCAATCATCAACAAGGTTCACTACCCACACCAGCTGTTTCTCTTCTGCACATGTTGTTTGTTTCACTTCGCGGTATATCTGCGCCTTTATGCAGTTTAGTCCTACGATGAAATCCATTACATCGTTTGTGCCACAAAATCCCGCAATGCTCTCGCCAGAATATCCATAGAGTATTTGAACCTCTTGCTCCTCACGCTTCTCACGGCTCAATGTGGCCTTAAAAGTCTGAAAGGAGGGAGGTCCAGGGATTCTTTCAGTATTCACTACATCTGTAGACTGTATCGAATACCACTACATGAATGTCGAGCACGCAATATCAAAGGTAGCTATCACTATTTTCCGTCTACGCGAGAATTCTTCAAAATACACGTCTGAGATCCAGGGCTTCCTGAGGTCAACTGAGCACGCAGGAGTAGAGACATGACCAGCTAGTAGCAGGAGTCACATGACCCTTTGATTGATCATATAGTGGGCGGAGTTTAGAATATTTTCCCTGTACACACACACACACATAGGAGAAAATGAAACACTAAATGAAACATGATTTATTTTAAATAAATAAACATATCATCAACAAGTAAATAGTATAGTCTTTAATTCATGGTATATATTTAAATACACGTAATAAATAAATAAACGTTAACAATAGACACACACATATATAGCAAACAATCAAGGACCATGGTATCCAGAGGGTACAGTGTCGTAGATGCCAGGCACCTGGTATCGCTTCCTGTAGGTGTTACGACAGACCTTCGTGCCCCTAAGTTCCTTCACGCCACCTAATTTCTGTTTTCTGAAGTTATGAGTCCCCACAACGAGATGGGGTGGTTGGCCATTACCATCGTAATGTTTGAGCGATTCAAAGTTAACGATCCGGCGGTTGGCATGGTTAAGTGTGATACCTTTAGCCTTCACGATGTACTTGTACTCATCCCCAACTCTCACGCGTACACACATTTGTGTGTGTTCTTTGACCTGTTGAGACAAAAGAATCGGCGTATGCGATGTCGCAACACTCATCCTTGATCTCATCAGTCAACTCCCCAAGGAATTCCCAATAGGTGGCATATATTCACCTACCCTCTCCATGAATATCACATTATCTGTATCAGCGTACAGAACCCGCTGTCCGAGAAAATGCAACAGATGCCACAGCTTGATACGCACGCAGGCTGTTGTGAAGCTGGCTACAGGTATGTTTGTGACATGTGATGTATCTGTAGCAAATTCGGTCCGGTTCTAAGTCAAAATTACCTACATTCGCGATTTCCATAACTTCTTTAGCGTTGGCGTTTGCATAATCCCAGACTTCACTATAACTTTGTGCTAGAATATACATTCCCCTTGTCTGTATTCTAAGCAAACTTGCCCCAAAGACCATTTAGGCACAACTTTGCACTAAAGTGCTTGCCAGGGTTCCTCACAATTTTGGCACGGTCAAGTTGTATCTCTTCACAATCATGGTTACGCTGAATATACGCCGTTTTCTCATCTTCGGTCTCAACTCCTCGGGGCTACTCTGATGCTTCTACTTTATCCTTCAAAAAAGTGTTTATATATGGTGTGAAAAGGTTGGGGAGCTTCTGAAACCTCCACACCTCATATACCTTTAGTAGTCTGTACCCGTGATGGAGGGCTACGGAGAGTTTAGGACTTATATGTACGCCTCTGATCTTCCTCCGGTTGATCGTGTGATTACAGGCCCCATTATTCTCCTCTGTGCACTTTACACACAGAGGGAACATGAGTTTGTGGTCTACAACAACAAGCATGATCGGCATCCATAAATCGCGAGGGGGAAGCACATCTACGAAAGAAAACCCAAAGTAGCTCTCACTCAAGTTGGCTAAGAACTCCTCGATGGTAGGCATGGCCGGACCCACATGTTTTTCAGGCGCGCCTACGGGGTACGAATTGTTCTTCATCATGTAAGGATTTAATGAGCAGAAATCGTAGTAGTGAAGCTTCACCCCGTCCGTAGCTGTCACCGCATTTGAGGGGCTCCACCACCATTATGCGTTTGATGGCACTTAATTCTTCACGATATTGCTCATCGATTTCCAGCCCGTCATCATATTCATGCTCCCACAAAACCTTGTTAGTGAACTGTGAACTTATGAGCTGGTCGCGGGTACGTGTCCATGTGAGGTTCTCGGCAGGGGATCTTACATGGAGGTCCCTTGTGACGGCACACTCAGGGCGTAGACATCCATGCTAGCAGCAATCATTAAAGGAGTACACCGTCTTCTCACCAGTGGTTCGATCCTCTCTTAAGCCATCCACCCGCAAAGAAAGGCCATTGATCTTATTGGTAACTTCTACCTTGTTGCGAGCGTGTTTTATATATATGTGTGTGAGTCAGTAAATAGCCTTATATCCATAACTGCGAGGGGCGTTTCGAGTTAAATAGCCAACGTATCTTCAGGCATGAAGTTATTCTTGAATACAGTAAAACATAATGAGGCGATCGTAGTTGCGACTTGTAGTGGATCACAGTTGAAACGAGTACACGTACAGGTACAAGTACACGTACGTCACTCACACAATAACGTTCACATTCATCCGCTAAATTGTAAGGGTTATCTTCATTAAAGCTGCTGCAGTAAGGGTCAAATTTCAAATTCTTCACGTTCATCTGTACTCATACATTCATAGTTAAAATAGTGTTGTTGTTGTTGTTGGTTAGCCGATCAGCCCATCCTGGTCGAGCAAGCCGGTGGCACGCAGGTAACCGATCGCCCTCTCCGGAGTGGACCAGAGGTTCAGCGCACTAATGATGTTGTGTTGTGTTCGTTGTTGTGCTAGAGCGGTACTGTCTGTCAGAATGTGTTCAATTGTTTGTGGTGTGTCCTGGCACAGGTGGCAGGTGTCTTCTGTGGAGTTGTCTAGTCTGTGTTTATATGTCTGTAAGTTGGGGTGATGTCCACATCGGAATCGTGCTAAGTTAACTCGATCCGATCTGCTCAGGCTGATCTCTGACCTGTCAGTGGGTAGCGGCTTCGCACCTAGGAATGCATTCGGACAGAGTCGTGTCAGTGCTTTGTGGGTTAGGTGTGTATGTATGTATGTGTTTTCTGTACTGTGTGATGTCTGTGGGGCGTGGTACGGAATGGCGTATTTGGTTATAATGTCTCTTTGATTTTGCCGTAATGGTGCGAGGTGTTGGTGCATGATTGTATATGTAGTAGCAAGGGTGTTGTGGGTTAGTTGTCGCTGCTGCCATGAATTGTGTTCCCCTCATGCCTAAATGTTCCCTAACTTTCAGTATTTTTGTTTCTGTGTGGAGGTGTTCTATTGGTATTGTTTGAGTACATCCTGTAATGATACGAAGTGCGTTGTTTTTTATTGTCTGTAAGGTATTCATGTGTGTGTTTGAGATAATGTGTGCCCAGCATGGGCTAGCATAGCCCCATAACTGAGCGAATATATTGTTTGTATATGAGTGATGTTTTTTCCTGCTGGTGTTCAAAGTTTATGCCTGTTAATACCTAAGCGTGTTAAGTCTTGACGTACATTTGTTTTTAATGTCCTGAATGTGGTTTACAAAAGATAATGATGTGTTGTATGTGACCGCAAGTATTTTGGTCCTGACACTGTGTCGAATGTTGGTGTGGTTTAGTGTAAGCTGTGGAGTTACCTGGTGTTCTTTTGTAATGGTGATGGTTGATTTTGTGGGCACTACTTTGAGTCTATTGTGTGTGAGCCAGTTCTGTACACTAGTTATGTATGTTTGTAGGTTGTTGTTGTTGTTGTTTAACCGATCAGCCCACCCTGATCGAGCAACCGGCGGCACACAGGTAACCCTCTCCGGAGTGAACCAGAGGTTCAGCGCACTAGTGATGTTGCATTGTGTTCGTTTTTGTGCTAGAGCGGTACAGTCTGTCATAATGTGTTCAATTGTTTGTGGTGTGTACTGGCACAGTTGGCAGGTGTCGTCTGTGGAGTTGTCTAGTCTGTGTTTATATGTCCGTAAGTTGGGGTGATGTCCACATCGGAATCGTACTAAGTTAACTCGATCCGATCTTCTCAGGCTGATCGCTAACCTGTTAATGAGTAGCGGCTTCGCACCTAGGACTGCATTCGGACCGAGTTGTGTCAGTGCTTTCTGGGTTCGGTGTGTGTGTGTGTTTTCTGTACTGTGTGATATCTGTGTGGCGTGGTATGGAATGAAGTATTTGGTTATAATGTCTCTCTGGTGTTAACTTAATGGTACGAGGAGTCGGTGCATGATTGTACATGTAGTGGCAAGGGTGTTGTGGGTTAGTTGTCACTGCTGCCATGAATTGTGTTCCCCTCATGTCTGAATGTTTCCAAACTTTCAGTATTTTGGTTTCTGTGTGCAGGTGTTCTATTGGTGTTGTTTGAGTGCATCCTGTAATGATACGAAGTGCGTTGTTTTGTATTGTCTGTAAGGTATTTATGCGTGTGTTTGAGATAATGGGTGCCCAGCATGGGCTAGCATAGTCCATAACTGAGCGAATATATTGTTTGTATATGAGTGATGTTGTTTCCTGCTGGTGTTCAAAGTTTATGCCTGTTAATACCTAAGCGTGTTAAGTCTTGACATACATTTGTTTTTAATGTCCTGAATGTGGTTTACAAAAGATAATGATGTGTTTTATGTGACCCCCAAGTATTTTGGTCCTGTGAGTGTGTAAAATGTTGGGGTTGTTTAGTGTAAGCTGTGGAGTTATCTGGTGTTCTTTTGTATTGCTTGTATCAAGGTGATAGTTGATTTTGTGGGTGCTACTTTGAGTCTATTGTGTGTGAGCCAGTCATGTATACCGTTTATGTATGTTTGTAGGTTATTTGTAGCGGTGTCGATGTTGTTTGGATGGATGTTAGAGTGATGTCATCTGCATATGATGATAAGGTAAGCTTGTTATCTATAGGTGTTGGAATGTCATGCATGTATAAGTTGAACAGTGTTGGTGAGAGAACAGAGCCGGAAAAAGTTTGTTTTTGGATGACTTGCCGTTAAATGTGACATATGAGTACCTTCCTGAAAGATAGTTGCTCAGCCAACTTTTGGTATTATTGTGCATGTTTGTGTTGAGTATTTTGTTAATGAGAGGGAAGAGTGGGATAGTATCAAATGCTTTACTTATGTCTATTGTTACTAATAGCATACGTTGAGCTGGTCGTCTTGAGTTGATGCGTGAGGTTACTGAGTAATGTCGTTGTTGAGTGGTGCGGTCTGAATCTATTGCGTAGGCGATAGTGGTATGTGTGGGTTGGTGATTTGTAATGTTAGTCTTTCTGTTACTTTGGAAGGTGTGCATAGTAAAGTAATGGGTCTATACGAAGCTGGTTCTGTTGGATATTTGTTTAGTTTGAGTAGTGTAATAATTTTACTTTGTTTCCATATGTTAGGAATAATACGGTGTTAGTATGAATATGTGCTGATGTTTGTGAGAGCTAGTATTCCCTGTGTGCCCAAGTGTTTAGGTGTATGTTAGATATGTTGTCTGGTCCAGTAGCCTTTGAATTCTTAATGTTTTTGATGATCTTGGTGGTCTGGTCTGTATTGAAGGATGTAATGGCTGTTTGTGTGTCTGCGTGTTTCTGGTTGTTTTCTCAGTTTAAGTGACTTAGCTTTGCATAGTGATTAACTAGAATGTTAGTTTGTTGTGTATATGTGAGATATTATTTTGGCTGCGACAGATAACCGCGTGCGAGGTGTGAATGCCGTTGTTAGAGTGGTTAATGCTGTTTATAGTCCCTAAATGTTTCTGTTTGTTTTTCTTTAAGTTTGTTGTTTATTTCTGTGTTGAGCTGTTGTATCTGCTGTTTTATGGCTTCTGTGTGTGGTGTTTGTGTGTTATTTGAGGTTGTTACTTTGCTTTATGAGGTGGGCTATTTCTCTCGTGTAATTTGGGTTGTATTTCCTAATGTTGCCCTTGGGTATGTATTTGTTTGCATTATTGACGATCTGACTGAATGTCTTGAGTGTTGTATTGATGTTTATGATGGGTGTGCTGTTTAATGTGGTGAATTGTTCCTCAGTCTGTATTTTAAACTGTTCCCAATCAGCTTTCTTGTAATTTCTGTAAGTGTGCCTAAGGCTGTTGGGGCAGAGTGTAGAACGTGTTGTAATGATGATAGGCAGGTGGTCTAATGACAGTTATTTTTCTGTTCTCCAGTGTGTATGTGTTGCTAGTGATGGGTAACAGAAAGTTTTGTCTGGGGAGGAGTTTGAGTATCCTGCTTGATGTGGTATGTGTGTATGTTCTTCTGTGTTGTTAAGAATGTGTTTAGTTGTGTGGCTGTGTTGGCACCTCTGGTGTTGTTTTCGTTGTGCAGGTACCAACTATTGTCTTTAGCGTTGAAGTCTCCTCCTACGCTGACATTAGTGAGAGAGGCCAGCTTGTGTAAATGTGGATTATAATTGGCAGGCACCTAAGGTGAACTATCTGGTGGCATGTAAATGTTGATGAGTGTGATGTTGTGTTTTGTGCGTGTTTTAATGTTAATTGCCTGTATTTATATCGTGTTTTCTGCTTGGAGTGTGTTTGTAATGTTTTGGGTGGCATCAGTGTAGCTAATACTTTTACATATGTAAGTGATGAGTCCACCCCCGTAACCCCCAGTACGATCTTGACGGATCGCCGTGAAGTCAGGGATGGTGGGTGTTTTGTGCGTGCGTTTTAGTTTTGTTTCTTGTATAAGTGCTATGTGAATGTTTTGTCTGTGTACGAACTCCCTAAGCTGCAAGATTTTGTTTATGAGGCCATCTACGTTGTACTGTAATATGTTAATATTATGCTTCTGTATGTGTCTCATGGTCCTATTGTGTCTATGTCTTTGTGTATGGTGACAGGTGTAAGTTGTAGTAGGACCTGGATTAGTCTTAATGTCGCCGGAGAGTAAGAGTAGTCTGAGGAGCAAGTCCGGCACGCAATTGCTCCCCGTAAATGTAAACCTTGCAGGCTGATATAGGTAGGTTCGGCCCCGGGAGCCGATCGGCACTCTGACCGTGCCACGCAAGAGGCCATCAACTGTCAATCTGGCCAACCGCAGACAGCCCGCTACATGGAGATTTGAGGAAGTTTGGCCACCACCGCGTTAATGTTTCGGTTTGACGACACCTCTTCTTCGCGTTGACGTTCCACGTTTTTTCGTTGACGTTGACGGGCTGGCATGTCCCGCGCTGGAGGATACACCCACTGCTAAAAGCTTCCTCGTCAGCTGCTAACTTTTGGTTTTATTGTGTGCAGATTCAGTTATTACTCTGAATCTATTAAAAGAACATTCTCTGTTATTTTGTGTTTGTCCTTCGTCTGCAATTTTGTGTTGATCTCTTTGTTGGAGTTCTGAAAATGTATTGCTCGCCTGTCTGCTGAATTGCTCTCATATGGACTCTGGTTCTTCTATTTCTTCTTCCTTTAATTTACACCTGAAATATGCCTAAAATCCAATACAGAAATCTTCTTGGGAAGAATTTACACATGCTAGAGTGCTCGTGATCTTCGTACACGCAACAGAGAACAGCAGTCGTAAATTATCTCCCATGTTTAGGTTGATTTTTACAATGTTTGTAGTATGAAGCACAGGTTTTGTTGATGTAGATTGTAGAATTGTAACTTCACAAGTGGCAGCAACACAGACTATTTAATATATGGACTTATGATATCATTCCAAATAGTGTTTGGAGGTGGCGGTCCGACATAATTTAAAGTGTCTTGAGTGAGGAATGTTTAAAGAAGTACCCTTTTGATACTTCTGTACCTACACCCATCACCTTGGGTAGCTTGGCTAATTTACAAGGTCTGAACAGTAGGGTGTCTTTTAACTGTACATTACCCCTTATCTGCAACTGTATAAGCTTGTTTCCTCTTTTCAAGGGGTCACCCGTGAATATCTCTGATGATTCGTGCTCAAGCAACTCCTTATAAAGGAACTGTGTGTCAAATTTTGCGGCGTTGTGGGCAAGAATATACATAGTAATTTTTTTGAACTGATCCGCCATCTTGACAATATAGCTCACAAAGAGTTTCACGGGGAATTCTCCTGCAGACACCTTAAAAATGTTTGTCCGCTTACCACATTTGGGGCATTCATCACATTCAATATTCATGCAGTCGTCACAAATAGTCTGACATACGAGTAAATGTGGAATAACCTCTTTTGTTTCAGGGTTTGTGTATGACTCTATATCGTAGTACACAATTATGCAAAGTTTATTTTTGGGCTTAGCATCTTTCATAAAACATACATGCTTTATACAATCTACCTAATATTTTCCATGACATGTAGAACAGTGAATTTCATCGCATTTGTGCTCAAACTTTCCCAATTATCCATCATATGAAACATACCACATTAACTGATTCTCATTTTCCTGCACGTGCCACTTGATTTATGGAGCGCAAAACAGTTATTATTTGAAAAAATCGCTTACATACATTACAGTCGCGCTTCCCAGTTTCTACCACCCGACTTTCACACCTGGGGCAATTACACTGGTCGCAAACCATGTAACACTCTTTACAATGTTTCACTATATCATCAGCAAACTCGAGACATCCCTTACACAAATCATGATGCCTTCCATATTTTCGACGTTTATCATAACTTGCGTAAAGGTCCCTTATATTGCTGATGGGGAGATACGTTGTTCCTGACAAACCTAAAATAAGTATGGGTCTTGTACGGTCTCTCACACTGCTTTTAAAAACATACACAGTACTACGATGATCATCCAGTTCAAACACAACTATACGTACACCCGTATCCTGCTCCACATTCTCAACTCTTCAGGATCCATATTACAGTCAAACTCAAGCTTGCAATCTGAAGCCAGTTTAGAGGCACGTTGCACAACCATCGGCAACCAAATTTTTCTGGCTCATGCATTTAGCACAGTAAACATATGAGCTAAGACTACTACTATAAAGCGGCAACCACGCTTGAAGTTTATGTGACGTCTGTAAATAGCCTGAGAATTGAAGTTAAGGGTATAAGGCACTGCGTTGTGGCCTTCAGGTCGGTAGATGTGGTCTATATCAATCGTAAAATTCTCCAAATTAAGCTCAGTGCCGTTTTGTGCGGCTTCCATTATACGCCCCAAGATATACTCTACGTACACAATATCAGCTAGGCACCTGTAGGGTATTACTGCCCCAAAATCGTCTCTATCGGTATCACCTGACCCGAACCCTAACGCCAGTCGCGCCCTGACTTCACGCCCCCCTCTGCCCTGAAGAGCAAACTCCACAATACGTTCAATCATGCGCCGTAGTCCGTGTTCATAGCCGTCACTCTACATGACTCGGGGGTCGATCCTGACTATGTACCGGTTTCTAGTCAGGGCTGGGGTGGTGGTAACGTTGCGTAGCAGTTCGAATGATATAACGGTACCTATCGCTGATGAGGTGGAAGGCTCGGACGAATGGGTGTAAGTGGGTACAACTTTGTTATTTTTAGATGGTGCTACTGAAGGAGTCGTGTCGTAAGACGTGGAGGGTTGCGGTTCTATTACTACGACTGATGACTTTACGCGCTTTGCCGGGGAAGCTGTTTCATGCACACGCTTTCTTTTTCTGGAGGTGACGAAGGGGGATGCTGCTGCTGCGTTTGTCACATCTATTGGGTCGCTGGGGGGCCTGTGACCACACTATCGTCGTCAGCAATATTGATAATAGGGACATGTTGCTGTACCTCGTCATTCACATTCTGGGGAAGAAGAAAAACACGAATATAAGGAGCAACACTTAAAAAAAAATTATATTCTGTAAAGGCTACACTTAGGAGTATGTCGTGTTGGAAATGGATTCTGTAGAAAAATTTAGGTTCAGAAGTCCTTCTACATGCATTATATTCGGTCCTACAGGCTGTGGCAAAAACGTGTTTATGCTTAAAATCATTAAAGATAATGACGAACTGTTCTCAAATTTTGTACACAAAGTCATGTGGTGTTATTCGACATACCAAGCTGTATTCAATGAATACCAAGATATAATTTTGTTCCACAAAGGTGTTTATGATGTAAATTCGAGTTCAATCTCATGTTAGAAACGGACTAAACGTTTGCCGAAACATTTACAGTATTCTCCCATCGTTTTAACATAAGCGTGTTCTTCATCAGCCAAACACCTGTTTTTCAAGAATAGATATCATGCGTGATGCATCGCTCAATATAAGTACGCAATATCTAATCTTATTCGCACAGCGTAGAGTTGTGGCACAAATTGGGGTATTAGCCAGTCATATATTCCCGAATCAGCGTTAGGAGTTTTTGGAAGTTTATGAAGAAGTTACAAGTTAATGTTACGGCTATTTGGTTTGTGACCTTCACCCCGAAACTCGTTTAGGGTGCTTGTAAGAACGAATATATTCCTGAATGAGGCTGAAACGGTATATATCCCCAAATGACAAGGAGGTTAAAGAAATATCGTGAATTAATAAAGATGTACCAACCACTGCCACGCACTTTACAGCGCCTGTTTGCTAAAAATATTAACTCACACTTGTTTGTTAAAAATATTAACTCACACCGGATCTGGTGAAGTTAGAGATGAGCAGACAAAGAACAACGAATCGCAACACATCGAGCATGTATTAAAAAGTAGTCTACCTCATACATTGAGGAATGAAGGAATAAATCTTTACAATCCATTGAGTGAAGACCCCATTATACATTGGTCCGATACAGGCGAGGTTGTTGTTGGAGGATCAAATGTACAGGGCTCGGACATCTTTGATATCGTGCATGATTTGGTAAGAAAGTGGGATAGACCTTCACCAACAGGATGGGGGCATATTAAGGGAAGACTACAGCAAATAAACATTCCAGAAACGCTGATAGGTAACGCAGAACAGGTTAACAGACTTGGGGGAAGCAGAGCAGGTACTACTGTACAACTTAGCAGCCGCGATTGATTCTATTTAGCAGGCGGATGCTAAAGTATTGGCAGTTTTAAACCGTCTTCTCACAGGTTTATGTAGTGTATAAGCATCTTGTTCACACAAAACCCTCTCAACATCTTTTTTCTCTACTCCCTCATCATATACCCCCTTTTCACAATGCTGGATTAGAAATGTCATAATAACGTTTTCTTAATATGTTAGCCATTTACATATTTTAGAGGCACGCGGGTAGCATAGTCCGTTGGTGGATCGCATCTTCTTCTTCAGAGATGCTGCCGATGGGTGTGAAGGTGTGTTCAGTTGTGGTACCTGTGTTGCTTCCCACCAAGTCTTTTAGCCTGTTCTGGTTACCTGTCAGCGTTTTTGTAATGTTTATTTGCTGTAGTCTAGCCTTAATAGGCTCCTATCCTGTTAGTGAAGGTCAATAGCATGGGCGAAAAATGTTAGATTGCAATTGGAAAGTTGATCAATGTTGCAAAGAGGGGTGGGGGTAATGCTGCAAAGGGGGTATGGGGTATTGCAACAAGGTGGGAGGGGTAATGAAAGAAGGGTGTGGGGGTAACCCCCCAAGTTGCATGAATGGGGGAGTTTGGAGGGAGAAGGGAGGATGACGGCCCCCAAAGGGGTGACCCTGGCCTCTTTGGGGAAAAAGGTAGAACGGCCTTACCTCCCAAAGGGGTATACCTAACCTAAGAGAGAGAAAGGAGGAGAGTCTTTGGGGAAGTAGTTGGGACGGCCTCACTCCCCAAAGGGGTATCCTAACCTAAGAAGGTAAGCCTTAACCTAAGAGAGAGAGAGAGAGAGAGAGAGAGAGACCATGTTTTAGCCGTGTACCAGCCAGACGCATAATGCGAGATCAGGGTACCAACATCTGTTATATAAAGGTCGTAGGTTGCAAGATAGCGCCAATTATTTAAAAATTTTATATATGGAGGGGTTGCCAGATAGCGCCAATTATTTAAATTTTTTATATATGGAGGGGTTGCCAGATAGCGCCAATTATTTAAATTTTTTATATATGGAGGGGTTGCCATAGAGCACTATTTAATTAATTTATTTATATATAGAGGGTTACCAGAGAGCACTATTTATTTTATTTATTTATTTATTAAAGGTAAGAGAGAGATGTTCTCAATGCTTAGAGGAGCTTGCCAGATAGTACTATATAATTTAATTATTTATTTATTAAAGGGAAGAGTGAGGGAGATGTTCTTAATCGGCTTAACAAAAGAATTAAATAAAACACCAATACAATATTTTTGTTTATTTAGACGCAAAACGAATCCCAATTATTTAATAAAAAACTAATAATATAAGAAATACAAAGGACTCTTTATATTGTACATTAATATTTAAAAGAAAACCTGCAAGTCCGTACATTGATTAAATCAGCTTGATTGAAGACGTGAAACAAAGACTTTCATATATATACACACATATATATATATATATATTAATATATATATTCTTAAATAATTGTACAGAAGTATATATATACATTTATATTAAATAATAAAATTTTAACAAACTTTCTGTCTCTTTGAAGCGAGTGAACAGTTTTCCAAATTTTAGCCAACTTCCCATATGAAAATAAGCTTAATAATATGCAGTAGATATACTAGGTCAAATTATTTAATGCAGAGGCAGCACGAAAGCAAGTAAGCAAGCAAACAAACAATCTGAAAGTGAAACTTTTTACCCATGAAATAAATGAATCGTTGCGAATAACGTAATGCTCTGCAGTTTTCTACAAATTTTCTAATATCTATTAATTTTATATAAGGAAAACACAAGGAACTCTCTCTCTCCCACTACATCTAGGACAAAAAGTTCACGTGAAGGAATGCGACAACAGGAATGGTCAGAAGCGAAGATCGATCTACATTAGGTGAGGTGGTAGCCGGAGTCGATAGCAAAGCCAAACAATTTAGCCTCAAGCAAAAGCAGTGGCCATATCGGAATGCGTACAATCACTCTAATCTTGGAAGTTTGGCTTTATTTTATATAAAAAACATGTACTTGTAATAGCTTCATTTCTGACCGCCTGCTTTCTGTGACAAAATTCTCTCTCTCTCTCTCTCTCTCTCTCTCTCTCTCTCTCTCTCTCTCTCTCTCTCTCTCTCTCTCTCCTACGGATTTGATCCATTTTAAAAGAGCTTACTCATTCAATACCTCACGAGTTTTAATAAAAAAATATTGAAAAGACTTTCAAATTATGTTTAAGACATTTAAAAAATAAAAGATAAGTACAATTTTTGTAAGAGAAAGAATATTTTTTATTGCACAAAAAATAGTATTGAGATTAATTCATTTGGTCCATAGATTCTCCTTGTAACTCCTTCCTATATATACATAGTTCAAATTTATTCAGTCCTACTCATCTTGATGATGTAGTGACCCGCAGTTCAGACCATAGATTCTCTTTGTAACTGGATCCTAACCTAACCTAACCTAGCCTAAAAGCTTAAGAAAGAGTATAAGTACAATCTAGCCTAAAAATGTACCTTTCTCTAACTAATAGTTTAAAAAGATTTATATATATAGAGATTGTCTGTACGTCTGGTCTTTCTTAGGAACCTAACCTAACCTAGGTCTGGGTAGTAGTTGGACTGGAGACCGTGTCCAGATAATGTAGCGACCCATGGATTCCATAACCAATGTAACTTAACCTAACCTAACCCATGTCCAAAATGGGAAATCTGAGAATGAAGCTGTGAGTCGTATGAGTGCAAAGAGACAGACGTTTGTTTTTATTTATTAATACAAAGAAATTACATAAATTAGAAATATGGAGAATATTATAATAGTACAAATGCAATCAAATAAGCACAACTAAAGTATTCACGCTCATTTTCTGGACAAAATATCGTGCCAGGGTTGTAAGAATATTAGCGTTGTGGTAATATTTCAAATCTTATTTAATAATGAAAAATAAAAATCTTACATATTAATGCAAAATAATTGAGGGCACCGTGACAGATCGTGCGACTGGGCAATTCAATTCACTCATTCACCTTGAGATGCGATCATTGAAAACAAGCCAAAATAAGAGAATAAGCCAAATTTGATAAAGACACATCTTCATTATTCATAAACGTGAAAAATCAGGACTTCATTGCCCAAAGCGTGGGTCCGTTATATCGGTGTTACGACAGCTGATTCGCACACACATTTAACATATTCCGCCCAGTTACAATGACAACCAATCACCAAACTTAGAACCATCTATTAGTCTTCTGGGTGTAGTGTTTATAATTGGGAATCATGCATATAAAAGGAAGTAATTTCAGCTGGAACTCACAGCAGTTATTTTATCAGTGAATAAACACACATCATGAGTCAGTCACAACAACTTTACAGTTTATGAAGATGGAGACACTGCCGCGGTAGCTACAATTAGTCTTTTTAATGCAACCGGGACGGATTATTTTCACGCAAACAGTTGATGATATTTGCAATGGCGCTCCGTACGATCCGGCGCAAGGGAATCTATTTGAAATGTGATTATAAAAATTTATGCACCTGTATTTCTATTTTTTTATTTTTTGTGACCTATATTTAGTTGCGAACTTGTTAATTATTTTAGTGTTCCTGAGGATGTCATTGGGCGAATGCTCTTGAGCACCGTTCTGTGTTTTTTTCATGATTATTTCATCATAAATAAATATATATGGAGGGGATATAGTAATTTATTTTCAACTCATTACATTTTATTGTAAGATGTTTCATCAAAAGAGCAGGTATCGTCAATTTTTAATTATAGATTAGTTTGCATTAGTAATTAATAAATAATATTGTGGTAAAGTCCTGTTTTGATATTTCTATTCATCGAAAATAGTTGAATTTTTCTAACTAATAACAATCAAGACTCCTTTGCAAGTTTAATATAATTTTATAAAATTTCATAATAAATTAATTTGAAATGTGAAGTTATTCGGCATTTTCTCTTAAAGGGGTCACAAACTTCTCTGAGCGGTTCGGAGATATTTGATACTTCACATTGTAACTCTCTTCCTCTATATATATATATATATATATATATATATATATATATATATATGTGTGTGTGTGTGTGTTTGTGTGCACTGCATGTGTTTTTTATGAAAAGCAAATAGGTTTTTATTAAAAAAGATTGAGAAAAATGTGTGAACTAATCAAACTAATTTAAAATTATCTTTTCTCTTTCTCTTTAAAGGTCCGATGAGTAGCTGACTCGTGTTATACAATCTTTTCGTGATAGCATTGAAGAAACGCATGTCGTGGACCTGAATACCGAGGTAGAAGTTTTACAGCGCATTCAACCCTGCGATTTTCACATCATCAACGAAGTAATATAAGCGTTTTTCTTTTTCTTATGTTTTGGGTAAGAGCTTTTTTCTTTTTCATGTATTTTCAATGTATTTTTTTCAATGTATTTTCATCAATTTATTAAATGATAAAATCATGTTTTATAAAATAGTATAATTTTTTATATCCATCTTAAATTAGCTACAGAATTAGCTACAGAAAACACAAACGAACATTATTGGAAACAACATTAATGCAATTATTCATTTTATATATACGAGCAAAACATCATACAACACATCGAGTGCGCACAAACGGGAACCTTTTTCTTATTTGTCTGCATACCATTTGATGAGTCTGCTCAATGTGACCCGGGCACGGGTCGAATAATTTAAACAAATTTATAAATTCATTACCACGTGACATGTGCACGAGAAATGAAAGGCAATACATACCTCAAACGTTGCTAAAATATTCCCTGAATCGATAGGGATTCCAACAATTTCGGGAATGTGTGGCTGTTCGAGAAATTTTACAATAATAACGTCGTTCCATGGATGAGTCCCGAGTGAATTAAAATAGTACAGGCGGTCCCAATTTTGAAAGAAGGTAGTTATCCAATGAAAACCTTCACCACCAATAACATCGGTATTCACAGTAAGACCAACGCATTCTCTCGTAGTTGGCAATTTCAATGTTTCATTCTTCGCAAACAAACCGATAAAATTAGAGCGCGTGATTCGTTCACTATTCATTACTCTCTGAAGTGTATTAGCGTCCATTTTAAAAGTCAGTGACAACGCCCGTAAAACTGTCAACTTCTATTAGGGCTTGAAACTCGAGGTATACTAACACACTAATAGCCGCGTCTATCGGCTTGGCGAATTCCAATCTGACTGAGAGGCTTCCACTCTGTTGTGGACTTAAGTGTGTATTTACACTAACAGATAAGTCAGGTGTGATGTCAAACGCATAAAGGTTAAATTGATCGATGAATTCTTTCTGCGTTACTAGGGCGGGTCATACTATGCATTTTTTTAAATCAATGGAGAGGGGTGTTCAAATGACATATTTTGGTGTATAGAACACAATTCTGAAGAAAATATTAATTCTGATAACCCTAACCTACATCATTTTGCAGTTGATTATTATTAAACTGTTGATTATTTCACTATTGTAGTTACCCCAGAATATGTCTTCTCACGTTTTCTATCATGGCTGCTCACGTTATCTCTCATAGACCATTGTTCTAACTAATTCATATAAACACATATAATGTAATTCATATAGTAATAATAATAATTAAATACTCAAATAAAAAGGTGTGCCATTCCACTTAATTGTAATTATCATACAGTTTGGTATATGAAATATTTTGACGGTTTTCTGGCGCGCTTAAGGCCATTTTCTGAAAGAGAAAGAGAAAGCGAAGGTTGGAAGTAAGGGACCCCACCAAATAGGGGGTCCTGATCTACCAGAGCACAAGAGACAGGTGAGGACATTGAAAAGGCAGTGGATGGAAAGGAAGGCAGAGAAAAGGAGAAGGAGCAAGGAGGAAAGTGATGCAGTAGCAGAGAAGGCAGCCAGGAAGGATGTTAAGAGATTTTTGGCAGATGGTGATGAGGATCTGGAATTGGAGAGAAGTGGTGATGAAGATGAGTTTGTTCCTGAAGTTGAGCTCTTCCCTCAAACTGACCCTGAGCCAGCAGCTTCGGCAAAGGTACAGAAAAACTATGATGAGATTCAAAACATTGCCCTTGCTAGTGTAAGGTATGGCATAGGGCTGAGGCCAACTGCAGCGATAGGAACAGCAGCTCTGATTGACGCAGGAATCATCACAGAAGACAATACAAGTAAAGTGATTGATAAGCAAGGTCAAGAGAGCACAGGAGAAGTTGATGAGAGAGCTGGGGGAACAGTTCGAGAAGAAGTGCAGGGAGGAGGGGGGGATCTCTTGCATCCTCTTTGATGGGCGGATTGACCTGACCAATGTGATGATGGAAGCTGAGGGCAGTGACCAATCTTTTCCCGCAAAGATCAAGGAAGAACACTATAGTGTTGTTAGTGAGCCTGGCAGCTACTATCTGTTCCACTTTACCCCAGAGAAAGCAACTAAAGAGGAGTCACATGCGGAGAAGATTGCTAAGGTCCTGTTTGCCTGGCTGAAAGAGAGGGGTTATGATAAGACCTTGTTGGCCATTGGAGGAGACTCAACAAATGTCAACACTGGTGTGAAAGCTGGAGTAATGAGGAAGCTGGAGCTGCACCTGGGGAGAAAGCTGGTCTGGTTGGTGTGCAACCTGCACACTGTTGAACTTCCCCTGCGCCATCTCATTGTTGACCTTGATGGCCCTACTCTGTCAGACAAAAAATTATCCGGGCCAATAGGAAAGCTCCTTGATTCTGCTACAGACTTTGATATCAATCCAAACTTCACCCGAATCTCTGTGGCCCTCCACTGATCAAGCTTCCTGACAGGTCATTCAAGATCTCTCAACTGATCAATACTATGCTATAAAATTGTCTGTGCAGTCAGGATGGAGTACTTCCTGCAGGGCTGGCTCTGCTAGAGATAGGACCAGTAAAACAGCCGCTGGCTCACCACAGCGAACAGACTTCTCAGGCTCTGGGTGTCAAAGCACGGACTTAAAGGAAAGAACCTGAAGATTCTGCAATTATTGTGGAATTCATCATTGGAGTGTATTACCCATGTTGGTTCAACGTGAAAGTCAAGCACTCCTGGATCGAAGGGCCTAGGCACATCCTCTTTCAGCTGGACTGCCTCAAGTCCCAGAGAAAGGAGGTGCTGGATATTGTGATGCCAACTGTGAGAAGATCTGCTTGGTATGCCCAAGTGAAGTCATCCTCCAAACACTACTCTGCTCTGAGGATCAGAAGGAGAGGATTGAAGGGGTGGAGAGAATCCTGGCCATCAGGGGAGAGGGGGACCCGGACACTCAGCTGGGGGACTCCTCTGTTAGGAGCAGAAGGACACCTGACATCAATTGTGATGCTTCCAGCATCGGTGACTTGATCAGCTGGTCAGAAGGTGTGTCAGAGCCACCTCTCACCTGCTCTCTAAGCACTCAGAGGTGAAAAACTTCATCAACACCCCCATGGAGGTGCGCAACTGGCCTTGCCACACACAAAGCATTGAGAGGGTTGTTAAAATGGTGACTGAGGCTTCTGCTAAGTACTTCTCACAGGAAAAGAGGGATGGAGGGATCAGGGCTCAGGAGACCAGCAGGAAGCTGATGTCCAAGTCTGAGTCAAAGCAGGATTTGCGCAACCTGGCAAAGTTCAAGATGTCAGGAGAATGATCTTTGTAATTATATCCAGTGATATACATGCAGTTCACCTATTAATAAATATATGTAAAGTTGATTTGGCCTTGTCAATATAAATGATTTACCTTATATCTTTTAATATATTATAAAGGGGTTCAAAAGGGTAAAATTGGCAATTTAGAAATACAAAATGATGTAGGTTAGAGTTATCCTATCCAAAAAAGAAGCTCATATTTGAATTCCGCACGTAAAAACACATAATTTAGACACCCCTGATGGTAGGATTTCCTTCAGATTCATGTTGTCACCTGAGTACGACCCGCCCTACTGCGTTACCCCAATCCCGAGTTCATCACAAGCACCTGCAATATGGGCCAGATTACTATACGCTTTCGCGCAAAGCGTCTGATGAATAATTCGTATCATAGACCCTCCCAACGCAACGCTGTTGACGTATTGAGTTATATTTTTAAGGCCGAAATTCTTGAATTTAAAGGCGTTCTTTTTATATTTTCCATTCACCGAAGCGTGTTCATGCATTCCAATTAATATCCTTTTAGGTAGAACTCCCAGGGCCACGTTTTCTATGTTTCGAAGCCAACCCTGCTTGTACCGTGTATAGTTTGATCTGTACTCTGTTAATTGGTTATTTTACTGTGGCAAGTATTAAATTTTTCTCAGTTTCTATTTGTTTAGGCGAACTTAATTTCACACGGCGTACGCGAAGGTGTTTCCATAATATGAATCACAACGGGCTTTTCACCCTCTTCTTGATCAGCCCCCAGATTTAAACAAATCTCAGGATTCGTGCGGGTGAGCTTTATTTTCATATCGACCCAATTCACAAGTAAGTTCCTTTGGAAGGAGAAGTCTGTATTCAGGCGACCAAAACACACCTATTTTCTTTTTAGAATTTTAAAATTTGTCCTTTATACTGTTTTCGTCTTTAGCCTGATAATAGCCCTCGGCAGTTAAAAAGGTATCCTTCACTTCTTTGGAAAAGTTCGGCACGCTTTCCAGATACGCTCGTAGGTGTTACTGTAGTACCCCTTCCCTACTGAGATGTTAACCTGATTTAAATATACGTTACACTGGTTGTAAATGGAGTGCAGAAAGTTTGTTTCAGGGTACACAGCATATTTGTCATCGCAGTCCGTTCCATCAGATTGGGCTGTACGTAATTTAGCGTACATGTGCATGCATCTTGAATAAAAAGTAAGGTCCTGAGATGGGTATTCCTCAATGTATGGGGGAGGGTGCTTTTTAATACAAGCTCGATATGTTGTGGGGCCGATCCGTTATTCTTTGTTTGGTCAGCTCTATCGTCGAGCCCAGGTCCTATGTCCCCATGCTCATCGTTGTCCGTGCTGTGCCTAATAATCACGGGGATCTCTATCGGATTCTTATAATTTTCGTACTCGTGAAGAAATTTCTGCAGAGCTTCTTAGTATAAGATTCTTTTCTCATCAGGTGTTTTTTCACTGTTTAATAGGGCTAACAATTCGCTCTCCATTCTCTTAAACCTGCTTCTACGTGGTTCTAGTACCGTGTCTGGACTGTTTGAACTTTGCAGTGAAGCATACACTTCGTGTGGAATCACTACCACTTTCTTTATTATATTAATCTAGTTAGTAAGGGCCCCAAAACTGAAAATAAGATAGGGAGGAATGCCCCACCCCCCTCTTTGTCTTCCCCCCAGTATGACTATAACGGAGCACCGACAATTCAGCGCAGGACAATTCAGCGCCGACAATTCAGCGCCGACAATTCAGCGCAAAGACAATTCAGCGCAAGACAATTCAGCGCCGACAATTCAGCGCAAGTCAGTACAGTTCAAAGTTAGGTTAAAAATAATAAAAATAAATCGCAATAAATAAAAAAGAGAAAAATTTGTATATTTATATATATGCTAAATTGGGTCTGTATCGAAGGAGTGACATTTCAAAGGAGTGACATACAAAGGAGTGACATAAATACCGTAACGAAGGAGTGACATAACGAAGGAGTGACAAATCGGAGATAAAATTCAAAGGAGTATAATTATTAAAATTTTATTTAAAAAAAACAAAATTTGTTAGAATTGTTAAAATTAAGATTTTATTTCAAAAACTAGAAACCTAACCTAACCTAACCTAACGTAACAGTTGCAAGCTTCTCTTCCCTCTGGATTTGTTCTTTCTTCTTCTTTGTTGGTATTTTCGCGCTGAATTGTCTTGCGCTGAATTGTCTTGCGCTGAATTGTCTTTGCGCTGAATTGTCTTGCGCTGAATTGTATTGCGCTGAATTGTCTTTGCGCTGAAATGTCTTGCGCTGAATTGTCGGCGCTGAATTGTCTGCGCTGAATTGTCGGGTCACGGACTATAACGAGCGATTGTACGTATTATGTTCTTGCAACGACGTAGGCGAGCCTTCTGAGGGGATTTCATTGATATATTGCAATTTATAACGTTAGGACGGATTTCACAGAAGCATTTTAAAAAGTCCGAGTCGATATTTTTAATAAACATTTGTTGCATTGCCCGGGGCAGTCGATGATAGATTTTTATTAATTCATGGTATTTCTTTAGCCTCTTTGTCATTCTGGAATATACACCGTTTCAGGCTCGTTTGGAAACATATTAGTTCTTAGAAGCACCCTAAACGTGTTTCGCGGGTGAAGGTCACAAAGAAAATATCCGTAACGCGTGCTTCTAGCTTCTTTATAAACTTCCAAAAACTCCTTACGCTGATTTGGCAATATTCGATTTGCTAATAACCCAATTTGTAACACATCTCTACCTTGCGCGAATTAGACTAGATATTGTGTATTTAACGACACATCGCGCATGTATCTATTTTTGAAAAATAGATTCTGATTAATGAAGAACACGCTTATGTTAAGCTGGTGAGAGAACACTGTAAATGTCTCGGCAAACGTTTTATCCATTTCTAACATGATATCGTCAATTACAATGACTGTATGTTCATTTCTCTTTAACGAATTAACGTCATATATACACCTTTGTAGAACAAAATATCATCTTGGTACTCGTTGAATACTGACTGGTACTTCGAATAGCACCATATAAATTTATGCACAAATTTTGAGAATATCTCCCACTTATCTTTAATGATTTTAAGCATAAAGATAGTTTTACCACACCCTGTAGGGCTAGATATAATACATGTGGACGTACTCGTGAACCTGAATTTTTCTATAGAATCCATCTCTAACACGTCACACCCCTAAGTGGGTCATTTACAAAATATAATAAAAATTTAAGTGGTGTTCCTGATATTCTACAATCTTGTTATTCCTCTTCTTCCACAGAACCGTGAATAACGATGAGGTACAGCATCATGTCCCCATCATCGATATTACAGGCGATCCCGATGATGGTGTAGTTGTTGTCAGAGACTCCATACCCGCTGACAAGCCCCCACCAGCGATATATGTAACACCACCCCGCGACAATTCAAAGCGGAGGCACGATGAAGAACTTTCCACCTCAGGTATAAAGCGTGCCAAGAGTTCGGCGGTTGTTAGACCCCAGTAATAGAGCCCCAACCCTCTACGTCTTACGACACAGCCCCCACACTAGTATCTTCCTCAAATAAAAATGTACCCCCTTATTCCTGTTCAATTCCAGGTACATCCTCCACAACAGCAGCAGCAGCTTTTCGTGCTGTAGAGGAAGGTATAACATTCGAGTTGGTGCGCACCGCCACCCCCACCCCAACCCTAATTAGAAATCGGTATATAGTCAGGGTTGACCCCGGATCCATGTATAGCAATGGTGTTGAACACTGTCTGCGACGCGTAGTTGAATGTATTGTGGAGTTTGCCCTTCAAAACCGCGACGAACGTGAAGTCACGACGCGGCTGTCCTTTGGGTTCGGGTCAGATGACGGGGCTGTAAATGATTTTTGGTTAGTAATACCATTCAGTCGCTTGGCAGCTGTAGAACTACAGTATATATTAGGCCGTACAATGCAGAACTCTTAAAGTAGTACAGCCTTCAATATGGACAACTTCACGGTAGATATTGACCGTGTGTTCCGTGTTACGGGTCATAGTGCCACACCTTCTACTCTTAACTTCAATTCTCAGGCTATTTACAAACGGCATATAAACACCGATCGTGGTTACGGCTTTATCGCATTAGTCTTGGCCCGTATATTTACTCTGCTAAATACATGAGCCCAAAAATTTGGTTGCCGATGGTTGTGCTGCGTGCTTGTAAACTGCCTTCAGGTTGCAAGCTTGAGTTTGATTGTAATATGGGCCATGAACAGTTGAGAAGGGTGGAGCAGGAAATGAATGTTCATATAGTTGTATTTGGAATGGATCATCGTGTATATTTTTAAAACCAGTGTGAGAGATCGTACATGACCCCTACTTATTTTAGGGTTGACACGGACAACGTATCTCTCCATCCGTAATATAAGGTACCTTTACGCGAGTTATGCTAAAAGTCGAAAATATGGAAGGCATCATGATTTGTGTAAGGGATATCTCGAGTTTGTGGATGATATAGTGAAACATTGTAAGGATTGCTACATGATACGTGGGCAGTGTAAAAGCTCCAAATGTGAGAGCTATGTGTTTGAAACCGAGAAGAGGGTCTATAATGTATGCAGACGCACTTTTTTCAATAATAACTATTTTGAGCTTCATAAGTCAATTGGCACGTGCAGGAAAATGAGAATCTGTGAATGTCGTATGTTTCATATGTTGGATAATTAGGGAAATTTCAAGCATAAATGAGATGAAATTCACTATTCTATATGCCATGAGAAATATAATGCGGATGGGGTAAAGACGCTAAGCCTGAAAATAAACCCTATATAACTGTACTACGATATAAAAACTTATATGGTTGCTGAAACCAAAAAGGTTATCCCATATCTACTTGTAAGGCAGACTATCTGCGATGAGTGCATGGAAGTCGAGTGTGATGAGTGTCACAAATGTGGTAAACGGACAAACGATTTTAAAACGATTGCATACGATAGCCCCGTGAAACTCTATGTGCCCTATATTGTCAAGTTAGCGGACATGTTTAAAAAAATGACTGTATATTCTTGCCCATAACGGTGCAAAATATGAAAAACAGTTCCTTTATAAGGAACTGCTTGACCACGATTCATCTGAGATATTTACAGGTGATCCCTTGAAAAGAGGAAAGAAACTTATACAGATGAAATAAGAGGTAATGTAGAGTTTAAAGACACTTTTTTATTCACACCTTGTAAATTAGCAAAGATACCCAAAGTAATGGGCGTAGCCGCCGAAGTTTCAAAAGGGTATTTCCCTTACACATTCCTCACTAGCGATACTTTAAATTACTTAGGACTACCGCCACCCAAACATTACTTTAACTATGAGTACAGGTGAACGTGAAGATTTTGACCCTACAACAACAGTTTTAATGAATCTAATCCTTACAATATGGCTGATGAATGAGAGCATTATTGCGTGATGATATGCGCGTGCTTAGAGTATGTTTCCAGACATTTAGAAGGATTTACATAGATCGTTTCAAGTGCGATCCGTTGGAAGTCGCAACAACGATTGCCTCATTGAGCTTTACGGTGTTCAAGAACAATTTCATGCCTAAAGACACCTTTGCCGTCATTCACAGAAACAACCCTCGCAGTTATGGGCACAAGGCTATTTACTGGCTCATACACCTACATCAGCAAACAGGTGTACACATAAAGCATGCTCGCAACACGGGTGAAGTACTCATTAAGTTTAATGGTCGTGTTTTTGGGTCGATGGTCTAAGCGAAAACCGTGCCACTGGTGAGAAGACTGTGTACTCCTTTAACGGCTGTTGGTGGCACGGATGCCCCCGTCCTGAGTGCGGGTTCGTAGGAGATATCCACAATAGATCTGCTGACAGTTTTGCATGGACCCGCACCCGCGATTAGCTTATAGGCACCCAGTTCACTCACAAGATCTTGTGGGAGCATGAGTATGATGCACGGATGGAAACAGATGGACAGTTCCGTGAAGAGATAAACACGATCAAGCGTTCAATGGTGCTGGATCCTCTCAAATGCGGTGATAGCTTTTCGGAGGGCGTAAAAATCCCTTCAAGCTATACTTTCCGCGTACGGAGGGCGTGAAACTCCATTACTACGACTTCTGATCTTTATACCCCTACGTGATGAAGAACAATCCGTACCTCGTAGGTGCACCTGAAAAAACTGGTAGGGCCAGCCCTGCCCAACATCGAGGAGTTCTCAGCAAATTTGAACGAGAACTATTTCCGTCTTTCTTTCGTAGACGTGCTCCCCCCTCTCGATATAAGGATGCCAATCTTACCCGTCGTTATAGACCACAAGCTCATGTTTCTCCTATGCGTGAAGTGCGCAGAGGGAAAAAATGGGACTTATAATCACACAACCAACCAGCGGAAGATCATAGGCATATATACAAGCCCTTAGCTTTCCGTGGCCGTTCTCTATGATCACAGAATATTGAAGATATATGAGGTGTCGAGGTTTCAGAAGCTCCCCAACCTTTCCACGCCATATATAAACACTCTCTTGAAGGATAAGGTAGAAGAATCAAGGTATCCGCGAAGAGTTGATACCGAAGATGAAAAATCGGTTTATATTCAGCGTTACCGTGACCATGAAGGGATACAACTTGACCGTTCCCAAATTGTAAAGAATCCAGGCAGTTGCTTTAGTGCAAAGTTGTGTATAAATAGTTTTTGGGGAAAACTTGCACGTATCGGGACATTATTTTTCTCTATTTTAATTACTATGTTCTCTGAAGAGAGCAAGGGTCGAAGGAGAAGACTTTTTCTTACGGTAATTTACTTCTAAATTGTTACAGGTAATGCTCAGCCTCTAAGTTAGATCAGTCAGATCAGAATAATACATTGGAGAAATTTTAGGGTCTTTTATACTGAATATTTACTAATATTATTATTTCATGCTGATCTGTTTTTTTTATTCTCAATGGGCTGATATACTTTGCAATACATTTAAAGACAAAACAAATATTTTTGCGGTAGTTGTCTAGTCTGCTAAGCAAGAGGGAGCCATATTTTTATTTTCAACCGCATATTGACAGATCTGATGTTATCAGGATCTGTCGAGTTAACTAAAAATGGAAATTGAAATATGCCTTCCCGTCACGGATTACAAACAAACATGCACATAGGTGAGAATTAAAGGCTTGAAATTAAAAATTAAACGTTAAGCAGGATATGACTTCATCTTTTACAATGAAGAGAGAATGTATACAGGAAGTGAACAAGATTACATTATTAAGCTAAGTCTACGAAAATGATTAAGTTGTTTAAAAAGAAATAATTAACCAATTATAAAATAGAAAGCAAATAAAAAAGTATCCAAACTTGTATCAGAGTCATACGATTTTGGACTTTATACAAAATGATTACGTAGTTTACAAAGAAATAATTCACCAATAATAAAATAGAAAGCAAATCAAAATTTTATCCAAACTCGTGTCAGCGTTATACGATTTTGGACTTGATATGTCAAAATGAATATATGAATAAGAATATAATGATTTTATAAATATACGAATTATATGAATGAACATAAGAATTATATGAATGCATATAGGAATTATATGAATGTAGGAATTATTCATTGTTCATTTTTACACATGTACAGAAAGAATCTCCGCTAATATCTCTATACTCTAAACAAAAAATCAACAGCCAGTTTTCCTTCAGCTGGATATATAAAAAATGGGACTTTTAGCACAATCTTAGCTATCTTTTTATTGTTTTATATACATATATAGGTTAATATTCGTTTTAATGTCCCTTTCGTCTTCGAAAGAAAGATTTAATTTTCTGCTATTTTCACATTTGCTATGCGTTCAACTATCTTTCTACATTCTTGGAAAGTAATTTTTTTTTGGATGAAATGACGAAAATAAAGTTTGATGAAAAATTTAAAAAAAAGGGTTAAGATTTGGTAGAACACATTCCACCAAACTCCATTATTCACTCATCAAACCATCTCGTCCCGTGTATATGTAGTCATGTTATCATTAGCCAATCAGCGTCTGCCCCATTGTCACTTGACACCCCGCGCATTTCGAAATTATACGCGTATATATTATATACTGTTAACGGTGTGGGCTGCTGGTTAGCTTATTTGGACGGAAAAAACAAAGAAAATAGCACAATATTCTTTAACCTTATAGACGGTCACTCTTTTAATTATAGCTAAAGGAGGAACAAAATAAAATGACAAATGCTGGGCTACATAATAATGGCAAGTAATATTCGTACAGTTACTGGTTACAGAAATTTACAGCTACTTATCTGTTATTTACTATTCTGGAAAGAAAAGTCATGGCAAGCATATGGTAATGAAGGAAAACAGAATTTGTTGTTTGTACTTCTGAAATATAAAATTTATGTACTCTGGTCTCTTTTAAAGCCTGGAATACACTAATATATATATATATATATATATATATATATATATATATATATATATATATACAGGGCGTCCCAAAAAAATGTATACACACTTTAACAGCTGATAGCTCAATTGATGTTTCTTTCTTTCCAAGTTAAACCCATTAGAATTAATAATGGCAGTCAGACTAAGCTTTGAACAAAGGAAATTCATTCTAAAATGCTACTGTAAGTGTGAAAACGCAGTTGAAGTGCAAAGACAGTTTAGGAGGGAGTTTCAAACAGATCCACCAACGCGACTTACCATCACTCGAATTAGAGATAAGTTTGAAGCCGATGGAACTGTTCAGAATGTCCACAAGAAGCGTTCCGGAAGACCACGGACATCGACAAGCCCCACAAAGCAAGAAAGAGTACTGGAAACGTATCACCAAAGTCCAAGAAAATCTGTGCGGCAAGCGAGTCGTGAGGTAGGAATTTCAGAATCGTCTGTCCAACGCATTTTGAAGCGCTGTCAATGGAAAAGTTACATTCCAAGATTAGTCCATGCTATTAATGAAGATGATCCGGACCGAAGAGTGGAGTATTGCGAGTGGTACTTGGCACGATGTGGATGTGGATTGGACGAAGGGGTTTCGTAGAATACCCTCCGCGTTCACCAGACCTCACACCACTAGACTTTTTTTTATGGGGATACTTAAAAGACAAAGTCTACGCTATAAAACCTGCAACAGTCGCTGAATTGAGAGCAGCCATTGAACGAGAATGCACACAAATACCAAACGAAATGTTTCTTGATGTTTGCGATTCCATTGCTTCGCGTTATCAGCAGTGCCTGGACCAGAACGGACGTCAGTTTGAAAACAGGCGTTGACAAAACAATTAAATAATGTCTGTAGATTCTATTACATTTTGAAAATGAAATGTATTTTAATAAACACTGCCTTTATAATTATTTAAAGTGTGTATACATTTTTTTGGGACGCCCTGTATATATATATATAATATACATATTCGAGTATTTAATAAAATAATAATAATAATAATGTTTGAGTGGATAATTAGAGGTAGAAAAACATATTTGAAAATCAGATGCGATTTATTTTAATTTAGATATTTCCATTATTCTAATTTCATATAATACAAATATTAATTCAGAAATTTCTATCGGTATTGAACTGTAATTAAATTGATTTTTGCTTTTCATAACATCTATATTTAGTCTGAAGATAGAAGTAAATGTTTTCGTCTACCTATATGATAAAAATGTTTGAGAACACAACACAAGATGTATGTTTTGAGGCCCATACATCCTCTAGTATAGGTTTATTTCTGTCTATTGAACACTTTTTCATGCATGAAATATTTACTTAGTTTTCTTCCGTTCAATCTCTATTGTTCAAGTGTATAATGGTCAAACTTGAGGATCAAGATCTGTAGTCATAAGGCAACTCTGCTAATTGATTTTTACCCTCTTTTTGTGTAAAGTAAGTACATATATACAGTATATGTATATATATATATATATATATATATATATAGAATATCAAACTGAAGAATGGGAATGTTGCTCCCTGCATACCGAAACATCTCATTCTTGAACAACTCAATCTAAACGAGGTTAAGCTCCGTTTCAAATACATCTCGATGTCTTCAGAGAATGTTTGTTTGTTTTCTTTTGGTTTGATTTTTTCCTTTTTTCTTGTTTTAAAACTATAAATATCTCTCATGAAAGACCGTGAAACCTCATAAAAGAATGTGAGGAACCCAAGGAGGAAATTCTCAAATTATTCCATTCTGCTTTTCTTTTATTTTTTTTTTTAAACCTACAAATATGTATCATGAAAGACCGTGAAGCCTCAAAAAGGAAGGCGAGGAACTTAAAGAAGGGGGCCCCATCATTACGGAGGCGAAGACCTCCACGGGCAAGTTTCAAACCGCTCCAATCCTGTCTCCCTTTTTGCGGGGATACTACTACACCAAATGGAGAGCGTCTGATGTAGGGGGATTCTGGACCACGTGGCCTAAACCTTGGCAAAGGGGGGACCCGAGCCCCTTGGGCCACCCCTCGCCTGCGTTACTGTGTACAACCTAGAGAGGATACTTGGTGACTGAAAATTGGTATAAATAAAGTCTTGACATTATATCGTTGTTTATAACTCTTATAACACTTGCTAGACGAACGAAAGTAATATTTATTTACGGCCACATTCTTCCCTCTGACTAATCAGAAACCACCCGTAAGCCTTATCGCTCGCTATACCGACTCTTTATCTTCAATGAGGTTTGTTTGGATTTAAGGGTTACTTTGCCTTCCTTCAGTCCAGCTTTTTTGTATTCACAGGCAAGTGAGTATTTTAAAAAAACTTTGAATTATGTATTACATTCCCAAATGTAACGCATGAAACGATATGGGCCCCAAGGTGTATTGTTTATATATATATATATATATATATATATAATATATATATATTATAATGCAATCCACGAAGAAAAAGAAAAATGATTCCAAGGCATTTCGTGTATTCAGCAGTACACCGCGTCATTCCCTGACGAAGTGTACTGCTGAATACAGGAAAGACCTTGGAATCATGTTTTCATTTTCCTTGTGGGTTTGCATCATTCATTCATTTCACGTGTTTAAGTGTGAAAATAATATATATATATATATATATATATGATGAATAAAACCACGAAGGAAAGGAAACACAGAATGGTGCTCAAGCTCTTTCGTCTAATGACATCCTCAGGATGTCATTAGACGAAAGCGCTTGAGCACCATTCTGTGTTTCCTTTCCTTCGTGGTTTTATTCATCATAAATATTTTTCACGTGTTACTTTCGTGAAATAATTTTCATAGATATATATATATACACTCGTATACTGTGAGTGTATATATATATATATATATATATATATATATATATATATTTATATATGTATCATATATATATATATTATATATATATATATATATATATATATTATATTAGGGTGACAATAAAAATCGAAAGTTGGAGTTTTTTATTGGCCATTTGTTCAATGCTGCTACTACATGAGAAACAATGTACTGTAAATATTAGGTCATTCAGATAATATTTAAGGGTGTCTCAAGTGAGGTAAATAATTCTCCTTATAACAAAAATTAATTATTCATTACCTAGTAAAAATAAATTAATATTTTTTTAATTAATGTAAATAAACGTTAGTTTTAGTTCATAAGGTTTAAGTGCAGGCGTACTCCAATCGTAATAAGTAAATAATATATTTACTAAATATATTCCAGGGTGTCTTTCATTCAATTGTAAACCACCCATTAATTCTTGCTTTTCCTCAAGCCATACCCCTTTTTCAATGTACCAGGCTGAGACTTCCTATGATCCTCAACAACCTGCAATAGATGTTGGCGCTGTTCTTCATTCTTCGTAATCTTTGTATTGAAGGCCTGGATCAAGGCAATTCCCCTCTCTGCCATGTCATTGACGACTTTTAGTCCTTCAACTATAGTCAAACCAGTCTTGAAATCTTCGTCGTCCGGCCAGGTCCCTGGTTCCTTGGACAAGGAACCATCATTAATTTTTAGAAGTTCAAAGAGAAGCTTTGATCCTTTCGAGGCAAAGTCCGAGAGCTGCTTTGTTGAAATGGAAGAAACAGCAGGTATTGGGGCTCGCTTTGGAGGATCTTCAGCAGCTTCTTTTTCGAGGATTGATCGAGCGATATTCTTTTTCGTCGTTGCATTGATACCTTTATCAAAGAGTGCGAGACCAATCAAGTACTCGCTGAGGTACCATAAGTGACGACCGAGGACACTAAGGCAGGATGCTGAGATCTTTTCATCGTGGTACTTTGCTAGGTCTTGAAGAAGCTTCAAATCGTTCGCGGGCAGATGAAGGACTGCTGGCCGTGAACCACGCGCTGACATATAACTCCAGGCAAAAAATACAAATCGTTTTAAGCCAGACATTTCACGAGTTGTAAGTCTGAACTGATGGGAAAGCAGCAGGATTTTTAATGAATAAATTACTTTTGCCATCCAACGTGCTCGGTGAAGTGCTCCAGGTCGCCGAAACCTAAAGTTAGGTAAATTACCTCCAAGGATTGTAATCGACAACTCCAAGAATTCACGGTAATCATCCTCGGCTGATGTTTTGGCAGATATAGATTCCAGCAAGCGATCAGTTCTTCTCGATTCTCATTCAGACTCGATGGAAGGTCTGACAGGGTCTTGTACTTATCTTGGCAAATTGTATTCCACGTCTCTTTGAAGCGGGAGAATAGGAGGATATCTGGACCAGATGATGGTCCCATGCATTCCATGTACGCCTTCTCAACGACAAGTTCTAGGATGTGATGGCGACATGCAAGGTATAAGAGTCGGCGGCCGAGTTTCTGCTCCAAAATTACGCATGCCCCAGACAAGTAACCAGTATTTGAAGCTGTAGTGTCGAAGCTCATAGCTGATACCTTTTCTGACACATTCCATTCTTTGAGCGCAGCATGTACCACCGAGGCGATGACCTCACCCGCTCCTGATGTCAGCTTAGGTACACCCAAGAGCTTCTCGGTATCAACTCCGGTTACGAAAATGGCTAGTCGGTCACACCGACCACCTTCATCGTCTGGTAGAATTTTTCCGTCCCAGTGAACAGTGAGCACTTCGTTGGGTGTGAACCTTTGTTTAATCTTTTCTGCCGTCGCCGAACGGAGCCTTTCTCGTGATTTCCTAATGGTTTCATAGTTGAGCGCGAGTTTTTGTGAGTTATGGCCGAGGCTTCTAGCAGTAGCGTCGATAATCCGGTGTGCTGAACGATGACTGATTCCTGTGCGATCCAATGTACTTGCCAATTCGGGAGTGATGACTTGGATAGTTCCACGAGCATAACACTTGCGTTTTTCAGGAGAGGCGGGCGGTGAGTCTTCAGATGATGGCGCAGAACTTGGTGCTTCAGACGTAGAAGAAGATTCCAGCTCAATATTTTCAAAAGTAATATTGGCTTGAGGTTGGTGCTGAGCTAGGCGTCTTTCAGTTTGTTCCCGACGCATGACAGAATGAGCCATTTTCTTGTCAACTCCTCCCATTACTCCCCTCCTCCCTTTTTCTCGCTGAGCAATAAGGAAGGCTCGATCTTCTTCGATGGTCAAAAGTTCCATCGCTTTAGGGTGGGCGACATCGAAAAGATTTTCCAAATTATCACGGAACTCATCTTCTTTTTTCCGCTGGTTTCCGTAGCGCGAGCACGATTTTTCTGGAGAAGCTTCCAAGTAAGAAAAAGATCTACCACTTTTCGACCAATGCTCTTCTCTGTGATGGTAGGTATCCGGGATTTCTCCCAGTAACCAATGACTGATGATGCCACCTCCTTCGCTGAGTCGTTCACTGTCTTCTTGTGCTCTATGTGAAAGTGAAAAAACAGGCGTAAAACGTCTCCAATTGAAGGAAGCCGTGCGCCCTTGATCTCAGGTATGGGATGGCCAATGAGCCAAATTTGACTCGCTGTGCGGGTAGTCGCCATTGGGCCTAAGAAAAGAAAAGAAACGTATATTAAATTAAAATAAGAATCAAAGCATTAATTTTTTTCGTATTATGATTCCATTTTTAAAGATCTCTTTTATATTGTAATATATATATATATATATATATATATATATATATATATATACAGGGCCGTCGAGAGCCATTAACGGGCCCCAGGGCTAGCAAACATTACGGGCCCCCACACCAAGTGTCAAGGCATTAAATATATGCAATAAATCTATTAATATATATATATATATATATATATATATATATATATGTATAACTTTAATAATATAATATTTAACTTTATAAAAATTAAGTAATTCAATAGTTCAAGTGTTTCAAAACTCTTCGTGCAACACCCAAAACACAAGTGAGAGATTTGGTTAAATATTTCTCAAGTTTATTGACCTTGGCTACTTTCGATCATACCACAAAGCGTGAGAACGGAAGCTACATTTGAAAAAATGTGTCAGATTGATGAATTTTAGTGTTGACTTTTAGGATACTCAGATATTACATGTAAAAAATTACATGTAAGGAGCTCTGAATGAAAAAAACGTCACAATTTCTTAATGATTATTATGATCCTTATTTATTTTTTTACGATTTTTTTTATTCTCCTGCGGGCCCCCAGACACCCGGGCCCCGGGGCACTGGCCCCCCCTGACCCCACCTCTCGACGGCCCTGTATATATATTTATATACTCGTATATATATTATCATAGGAAATCAAATTCAGTTCCAAATTTATATAATTTAAACATCAAACTATGCCAACAATTAATGAAACTTTTCTAGAACAATTTCCAATAATAATATAATCAATGTATCAAAATAAAAAATATTACCTTAGATATCTTAAAAGAATCGGGAGAGAACTTCTAAGCGTTGTTTTCAGTCAGGCAGTCGTATGAAAAATGAACTTGAAGCACCAAAAGCTGATCATCCAAAGATTGATACACATCATATTATTTAACGATTTATTTATGAAAATTTTAATTTAATGAAATAAATTAATCGATTTGCATAATCTATAGTATGAAATAAAGGAAACAATTCTATTAAATTATATAATACACTTGCATTCTCGAAACATTTTTGTTTTTGAAGCGTTGTCGAAACTCGTTCATTCTTGAAATTTCTTCCGCGCGACAGTTTCATTCATGTGACTCGAGGCACCCCAAAATGCTTTCCGAATTCCATGAGAGTTCGTCTACGGTGTTTCCTCATAGGGTGGCAGCATTGGACAAATGGCCGGCAAATGTTTTTGAATTTCAAATTTTATCCCTATAAGAAGTTGTCACCCTAATATATATATATATATATATATATATATATATGGTATTACGGTTATTACGGTGTTTACGGTTTCTAGGCAACCTTGCGAGGTTACAGCAACCCCAGAGTGGGAGATGCAGAGCGAGGTAAGGGCAAGGAGATAAGATAAGTGTATGGGGAACGCAACTTTACACGTAAATATATATATATATATATATAATATATATTGATGATGAAAGCCAAGGTGAGTCATCCAGGTACACTTTGAAGGCATCCCCTCATATCCCTTTTTCGACAGCTATGTAAATATAAACTATCTTCTTGAGCATACAATTTTATACCCTGATAAGGGAACGATACAAAAAGTGAATAATTAAAATATAAAGTAACAAATTCCCAAGAAAGATATTCTCTCTCTCTCTCTCTCTCTCTCTCTCTCTCTCTCTCTCTCTCTCGTGTGGTAAGTGCGGCTAGGTCAACGGGTATCGAAAGGTCTCGGGCAAGAAGGCTGCGAAGATGAAGCCTGAGATCCCAGTTGCCGCTGTGAGGACCTTCAACCGCTTTAGACTCCTGTGTGCGAAGGAGGAAGACACCGTTTTGATTGAGGACTTACAGATCATGGGCCAGGAGAAGTACTTTCCTTCTGCAGCCGGGACAGGAGGGAGGTAAGGTGCTTACCTGGGCGGGGAACGGCCCACTTAAGGAAGGAATTAGAGAAGCTGTGTATGGCTAGTCGGAGGACTGCGATCGTTGTCCACGCTAGTGGCAACGATCTGTTCCTCAAAGGCGGTAGGGTAGGTTAGAGGGAAGGGATCATCACCGAGTTCATGTCTCTTGCGGATGATCTAAAGCTTAAAACAGACAGGGGAATGTTGATGGGTATTTTACCGCGGATGAACGCCAGTGACCACGCGCTCAGTAAGGTCATTGGCTTCAGCGAGAGGGTGCAAGACTTGTGCGTCCCACTGTGCGTGAGATTTGTTGACCCATTCGACGCATTTTCAACTCCCGACAGCCCTGGCTGTTCGGGAAACGGATCGTGCTAGGGGGCGGTCAGAATAGGGAAGGCTTCCTCCGTGCAGTGCTTTTTAATGCTAGGTCGATTAGGAATAAGTTTGCGAGCTACGTGCGCTCTTAGTATCAGAATACCAGGATATCGTTGCTATCACCGAGTCCTGGATTCATACTGATGGTAGGGACTGCGTTGCGGAGTTCGAGATTCCCAGTTATAGAATGTTTCACAAGGACTGCACCCGTCGGGAGGGGGTAGGGGTACTAATATACGTCATGGACACGTTGAGTCAGGTTGACTGCCAGTTCCGATCGGAACTGGAGCTACTTGGCGTCGATCTGAACCTGGGAGGGACAGGACGAACTATAGGTTAATCTTGGTGTACAGACTTCCGCATCTCCTCCTCGAGGAGGATACAGCCCTGTACACCGAACTCCGTAGCCTGCTAGGGGACAGGGTGTATGTAGGTTTAGAAGACTTCAACTGTCGCGGCATAAACTGGGAAGGCAGGATTGCTGATGCCAAGGGGAGGAGACTAGTTGACTTTGCTGATGAAACCTTCCTGACTCAGTGGGTCAGTGGGCCTACACGAGGCGAAAACGTTCAAGAGTTAGTATTCACGACGAACACAACCTCGTCACTGGCCTCACCGTTGACGAATCGTTGGGCGAGAGTGATCACGGTCTGATTAGGTTCTGTGTCTGCGTCCCTCGAGTGAAGCGTAGTAACTCGCGAGGCAGTAAGCTCGATTTACAGAAGGCGGACTTTGTTGGCCTCCGGGATAGCGTAGGTGACATGGGGTTAGAGGTCGGCGACGATGTTGAGGGAGTGTGGAGTGCATTCCGGGACCAGTTTATGGTGCTGCAGTCTGCTGCCATACCCACAAAACCCTTCACCCCTGATTCAACGCAGCCTAAATGGTTCAGTCTGGACATCGCTTCGGCTATCCGAAATAGGAAGGCTGCGTATAGGAGGACGAAAGCCAATCGTTCCCACGAGAACACTGAGGCGTATGTCCGCCTGTGCAGGGAAGTGAATGCGAAGGTTAGGCTAGCCAAACGTACCGAAGAACTCGGGTTGGCAATCCTCTGCAAAGCGAACCCTAAGGAATTCTTTAGTTACAGTATATTAGTAGTAGAAAGCCAATTAGAAGCATGATAGGCCCGTTAAAGGACCCCAGTGGCGCGCTGTGGACCTCTGACGCGGACATCGCTAATGTGCTGAATGAGTACTTTGCGGTAGTGTTCACCAGGGAGGACATCCGTTTCATCCCCGAGCCAGGCGTCAGGCACGACGGTGCTCGCCTGGATAATGTCCGGTGTACCGCGACAGACGTCGCCAATAGAATGGACAAAATGAACGCGTTTAAGGCTCCTGGGCCGAAACAGTTCCTCCCCAGAGTCTTACTGGAAGTGCGCGCAGGTGGCTCCCCACCTGGCTACAGTCTTCAATATATCATTGGAGACGAGCAAAGTGCCTGGTGACTGGAGCGAAGCCAACGTGACCCTCTATCTTTAAGAAAGTGGATCACGAAAGTCCAGGGAACTATCGTCCCATTAGTCTCACTTTGGTCGTAGGTAAATTATTAGAGGGGATAATATCGGATAGGATTGTTGACCATCTGGATTCCTACAAGGCTGCTTGGGACTCCCAACATGGATTTAGACGGCATAGGTAGTGTCTCACCAACCTGCTCGAGTTTTTCCACGTCATGTGGAGTGAGTACGATAAGAGTAGGGCGATTTACATACTTTATCTCGACTTTCAGAAAGCTTTTGATAAGGTACCTCATCGCCGGCTAATGGCCAATGTCCGCGCGCTAGGTATCGATGGAGAAGTAGGTAACTGGATTGGAAACTGGCTGAAGAATAGGCGGCCGGCAGAGGGTTGTAATTAAAGGGGTTAGCTCGGTCTGGGCCTCGGTCGCTAGCAGAGTTCCTCAGGCTTCCGTTTTGGGGTCACTGTTGTTTATCATTTACGTAAACGATAGCGACGCTGGCATCGTCAGTAGGATCGCCAAATTCGCTGATGACACCAAGCTTGGGGCCAATGTTGGGATGCCCTGAGCGATCGAGCAACTGCGTGCGGACTACGTAGTATAGGAGAGTGGTCCGACAATGCTCTCTTGCCTCCCCTGCGAGTTGGACAGCCGATCTGAGGGGAGTCATTATACACAGAAAGAGTGACTACTTCGACAAAATTTGGTTCCAGGACAGAAAAATGTTGTCCATCAACCCCTAGCAGATCCACAAAAGTTTTCTTACCACCTCTCCATATCAAACTTGGTTTGATATAATTTTGTAAAGGCCATAAATAAAGACGACCTGGATTTCTATATCTCAAACAGAAGACCCCTAGAATCAGCGAAGCGAAAACCAAAGAAGGCATTTTTGTGGGCCCACAGATCAGAGAAGTGATGAAAGACACTGAATGAGGTTGAATGAGGTTGAATGAGGTTGAAAGAACAGCATGGAAAGTATTTAAAGAAGTGACTACGAATTTCTTCTGCAGCGTCAAATCAGAAAATTTTTTCCCTGGTGGAGCAAATACTTAGTGCTTACCAAGCCATAGGGTGTAAGATGTATTTGAAAATGCATTCCCTGCACTCCCACCTGAACTTCTTTCCATCAAACCTGGGCCCTGTCACCGCTGAACATGGTGAAAGATTTCGTCAGGATATATCAACCATGGAAAATCGGTACCAAGGGAGATATAGTTCCAGTATGTTGGCCGACTACTGTTGGAAACTTATAAGCGAAGCCCCTAGTATGTACTAGTTTTAAGCTAAAATCATCTGCAAAACCATTTTAGGTAAGGTACTCTTCTTTTTTGTACGATTGTATATACTAAAAATGTAAGGAAATCTGTCAATTTCCATTTGCATTTCCTTCGAAATTGATGGGTGATAGAAAAATTTTGTTTTCAAATTCGTAATCAGCGTAAAAGAGTACAGTGGAATTACATAAATTCATTCGAAAGAGGAAAACAAAGTTATATTCTATTGTTCAGTGTAATGGGCCACTGGTAGACTCTGGTGGTAATTTAACTAATAATATAATTATAGGGAGATGGCGATAATATTAAATAATTTTTTACTTCAGTTTTCACAGTTGATGATACTTCTTTTATTCCGGAGGCTAGTAATATGCTTGGTGACATAAATGAGGCTTTTTCACTGCTTACAATTACGAACACAGTTAGGTAGACCAGCCATGAGTGGATCCTAGGGTCTTTGTTGGTCTGAAACATTATAACATTATAACATTATAACATTATAACTGTTTACACTGAAGAGATTTCTCACTATATAGATAACTTAAAAATTAACAAATCGCCAGGTCCAGACCTGTTTTACCCAAACCATCTGAAAGAGTTAAAGAATGAAATGCCTGGTCCTTTAGTTCAAATTTTTAATAAATCTTTATCGCAGCGGTTGTTCTTCCGGATTTTAAATTGACTGATGTAACTCCAATATTTAAAAAAGGGTATAAACAACAGGCCTGCAACTATAGGCCTATTAGTCTAACTTCTATAATTGGAAAGCTTTTAAAAACAGTTATTAGAGATCGTATAGTCGAGCATCTTGAAAGCAATAATCTTATAAATCAAAGCCATCTTGTTTAACAAATTCATTGGAATTTTTCATGAGATCATAGGTATTTATAATTGTAGTAGAGATATAGATATCATATATTTAGATTTCCAAAAGGCGTTTGACACAGTCCCGCATCCGCATAAACGATTGTTAGAAAAATTTAAAGCTCACGGAATAAGGGTTTAGTTCTGAATTGGATAGATAATTGGTTAACTGCTAGAAACAGAGAGTAGTAATTAATGGGAATGAGTCAGGGTGGGAGAATGTAACTCGCGGTGTACCGCAAGGGTCGATTTTGGAACCACTGTTTTTCATAATACACGTTAAAAATTTTGATGTCAATTCATTGAGTAAAATTTCCAAATTTGCCGACGATAATAAAATTGCGAGTAAAGCACTTAGTTTACTAGATAGAGAGAATTTACAGCGCGATCTTAAAAATTTAATAGAGTGGTCTAATGAGTGGTAAATGAAATTTAACATAGATAAATCTAAAGTCATGCATTTAAGTTACCAAAACAGTAAATTTAAACACTCTGGGAAATAATGTGTTAAATGAAGCTTCTGAGGAAAAAGATTTAGGCGTTAGTGTTACTAAAGATTTAAAGTTCTCAAAATAATGCTCAGCCGCGATCAATAAGGTTAATAGAGTACTGGGTTTTATTTCTCGTAATTTTTAATATAGTTTTGATAAATCTAAAGATATTATTTTGCCATTATATAAGTCGATTATTAGGCCTCATTTAGAATATGTACAGTACAGTTTTGGCCGACCTATATGAAGAAGGATATAGAAATGGTAAAAACGGTTCAACGCCGCGCACCAAAGCTTATTCCAATTTCACGTGGTAAGCCATACGAAGATACTGTATATTCAAAGAGTTGAATTTGTATACGCTTGAAACTTGGCGTTTAAGAAGCGAATTAATTCAGGTGTTTAAAATTTTAAATTTTTTAAAACTTCAACAATAGAAACATGACGAAAAGTAATCGTTTTAAAATTAGGGGTAAAAGATTTGAGACAAACGTGGCGAAGGGATTTTTCACCTTCAAGATGGTCGAGAGGTGGAATAGTCTACCCACGGGGATCGAGGCAAGCACTTTGGTTAATAGCATCAATTTTCATTAAAGGGCGGGTAAATTGGGGATGTGATTTTTAGTTAGTAGAGGTTATTAAGATAGAAGCAGTGATTTCCTTTAAAAGATGTAAATGTAGTAGGAGGCGCTGGTTTGGTCTGTTTACAGAGTACTAGGTGTTGTCATTGCGAGTACTCTCGGGAGTCAAAACCTCCGAATAATCCTACAAAGGGGGGTTATAAGGGGAGTTGGTTGGGGTGAAGTTGGCGATGGTGATGTTCCCTTTTGATCGTAAATATAGTAGGAGGCGCTAGTCGGGTCTGGGATCAGAGCACTGGGAGTTCTCAAATGCTAGACTTTTTTTTACTTCTTTTGTATTTGCTTATATGTTTCTAATACATGGTAATTCTCGGGAGTCAAAACTTCCGAATAGCTAATTAAATTATTTTGGGAAGCCACTCCTCTCTTCCTTTCTTTCTTTCTTTTGCTCCTTCCTTCCTTTTTTACATTATTGAAAGGGTGCTGCTTGAGGGAGGGCTAGTTAAGAAAGAATGGAAGTAGTATTGTTCCCTTTGTAATAAATGTAGTAAGAGGCGGTGGTCGGGTGTACGGAGCACTGAGAGTTCTCAGATGATACTCCTTTGGTAGAGAAGGGAAGTTTGAAGAGTTCTCTCGGGAGCCAAAACCTCCGAATAGATTTTTTTCAATTTTAGGGATTTATAGTGTAGGAATGTCAGTACTTTTTAGGTAAATCGCGGAATATATAACTTAGCTAGCAGGAGAAAGTTTTATAGTTTTATATAGAGGTAATGATGTTTCCTTTTGCATAAAATGTAGTAGGACGTGCTGGCCGGGTCTGGTTTCAGAGCACTGGGAGTTCTCAGATGATGGAAAGGTTGATGAGATCTCTTTGGCGTCAAAACCTCCGAAGAGTCATACTCATCTCCAGAGAAGCTACTTAGTTATAATGAAACTTTAGTTTGAAATATTGTACATCAAATTTCGCAAAAAAAAAAAAATTACAAGATAAATAATATTATGCATTATTATTTCCCATTATGCATGGAGAATTCTTAAATTATAGCTCTGGCCAGTTCGTGGTAACCCTTGGACCAGCACTCATTTAGGTTTGTTTCAAAATTTACTCCTGCGCTTACTCCTCCCGCGACTTTAGAGAGATTCCTCTGACTGTTTAGTGCCCCACAAAGCATGCTCAACCGTCGAGCAACTCTTTTTGATCACTTGCTTCATAAACACATCCAAGTGGGAGACTTTTGAATTCGCCGGAGTGGCAACAACGGGTGATCACCCACGAAACACTCATTTTCCATAAGGGACAAGTACACGGGGCTAGATACTGGGGTCCTCCACTGATATTCCTCGCCGGAAAGATTTTCCCTATTCTTGTGGTGGCACCACACCGTGAAGTATGAACAACTTGATATATATCACCACTTGTCACAAACACCTTTCACGGCGGGAGACCCAAGTTCAATACTCGCGATATTCAAAGAGTTGGCAGACACATACACATGACAGCATCCAATTACAGAACACATGAGTGAGACACTCATCTACCCTCTTAATAGAGTAGATAAGTTTTTAATGGAATGCATAGTATTATTTGGGTAATAGGACACAGTAGTATATCCGTAAAATGGGACAGTGCAAATCAATTGCTATGCAAGATGTTCAATGTTGCAAAGTGTGGTAGGAGCAATGGGGGAGGGGTTATGCAACAAAGGGCGGGGGGTTAGTCCCGAAGTTGCATGAAGGGGGAGGAGTGGGTTTAGGGGAGAGAGGGAGAATGACCTCCCCGAAAGGGGTAAACCTAACCTAAGAACTTAACCTAACCTAACCTAAGAGGGAATCCTGACCTAAGAAGGTAAGATAGAGAGGAAGTGATGTTCACGCTGGTATGTCTCAAAATATAATGACTTTCTTTACAGCCTTAGTTCGCTTAGCTGTAATCAGCCAGGCGGCTTAGAGGGCTGAGTGTATACATATATATGGAGGGGCAAGGGTTGCCAGATTTCGCTATTTAGAATAATTCTGTGTTATTTGTATTTTAATGAAGAGATATGAAAATAAAAACCCACTCTAATAGACAGAGTTTATTTCCACGACAGTTTCGACGCCCACTGGCATCCTCCTCGGGTGGATACAGAAACACGAATGAACCAAAACAAGAGGGAACATACAGATTCTATTATATTTTTCTTACATAATTATTGAATTTATTATTAATTTTATTACATTTAATATTGCATAATTATTTATTACAGAAATTATAAATTTATTATTACATTGGTTATTACATTATTGTTTATTATACAGAACTTATAAACCGAAAAACGAATGAAAAAAGCCGATTAGGAAACAATCCAGAGAAATTCGCACCTAGGTTAGATACCGTTCTCCCGACACTGGAAGGGCATTTTATTACAGGGTCCGCTTATAAGTACATTCCCACAAATTAAAACTATCTTCTTGTTCTATACATACAGATTCTAATATTTTGACATAATTACTGCATTTATTATTACATTTACATTTTTTGACATTTATTATTATTACCTTTACCCTAATTATCAAATTTTATAATATTACCTTTATTATTACATCTGTTGCATTTATATTTATTTCCACATTTATTACTTCCATTATTACATTTACTAAAGGCGAGTAAGGAAACATTCCAATCTAGAGACATTTAAGAAATTCACACTTAGGTTCGAACACGTTCCCACGACTCCGTAAGGGATTTTTTGACCAAGAATCTCATTAAAGGGTCTAACTTATAAGTACCTTCGCACAAATTAAAATTATCTACTTTTTCTATAAACACAGATTCTATTATTTTTCTTTTGACATAATTATTACATTTATAAAGTACCTTACTTGATTCCCAATCTATAGCATGATTATTTTGGCTGGCGTGATAAAAAATGGCATTATTAGTATTACAACTTCTGAAGGCATATTTGTGTTCTTTAATACGGGTTTCAATATTTCTTCCAGTTTCTCCCACGTATACTAAATCACAACTTTTACAGGGAATGCTGTAGACACAGGCTTGTTCCTCTTTTGCCACGTTATTCCTAACCAATTTACTTTTCACGGTAGACGAATATTTGAACGCCAAAGCAAACTTAAAATCTTTCGTCAACGGTTTTACTCTTTCTAAGCCGGCAATGTAAGGCAAACTCACATATTGTTTTTGGTTAACTGAATGTTCCCGAGGGGCATAAAAAGATTTTCTGGCTTTAAAATACGCCTTTCTGATAAACCACTCGGGATATTTTAAATCCTTAAAAATGTTCCAAATCTTTGAATTTTCCGGGTCCAGCAAATGTGGGCTACAAATCCTGAGTGCTCTTAGAAACATGGAAGAAATAATTGAGCTTTTAACCCCTTCATCATGATATGAAAAATAATGAATGTACGAATTACAATGAGTAGGTTTTCTATAAACCGTGAAATTGGGCTTTCCGCTTTCGTTAATGACCAAAACATCTAGAAAAGGTAATTGTTTGTCGTTCTCCCATTCATATTTAAATTTAATAGAGGGAACAAGAATATTTAATACTGAAAGAAAGTGTCAAAGTTGTTCCAGTGGTCATGCCAAAATGAGAAAATATCATCTACATAACGAAACCAAATTACATTCCTGGGACATATTGTTTGCAACAATTCCGACTCGTAGTATTCCATGTATAATGTACTCAGTATTGGGGATAAAGGAGACCCCATTCCCATACCAAACCGTTGCAAATAAAATTCTTCACCGAAGGAGAAGGCATTATTGGTGACACAGAGTTTTATCAGTTCTAAAAATACAGATGTGGGCATGCCTAGTTCTACGTTACATGTTGGCAATTTTCTATCTAAAAAAATAAGTACATCATCAATGGGAACTTTCGTAAACAAGGACTCAACGTCAAAACTGATCAATTGATCATTCTTCCCCGTTTTAAATCTAAGGACATAACTTTGTTAATAAAGTCACAGGAATTAGTGATGTGCGAGCCTGAAAATTTACCAACTAATGGGGATAATTTATCTGCAAGAAATTTAGATAACCTGTAACTAAAGGAACCCCTGTGTGAAATAATGGGACGGAGTGGTATATTAATCTTATGGGTTTTGGGTAGGCCGTAAATGTGGGGGAGTTTGGGGTTAATCTGTAGAAGTCTTTTAGGATCAATCGCCGGGACATCTTTTAATAAGTTCCTGATGGTTTTGTTGAATTCGGCAGAAAGACGCTTTAGGGGGGACGATCTCACTTTGGCGTAGGTGAATTCATCACTAAGTAACGCTTCCATTTTTTGTTTATAATCACACTTGTCCAAAATAACCACAGTGTTACTTTTGTCCGCTTTAGTGACAAATATTCCTTCATTCTTCCTGAGCTTGTCTAAAGCTAACCGGAATCTTTTGGGAATAGAGTCCAATGAGTTGAAATGTTCCAGAAACTTGCTCAGAATCAAACCATTTAAACACAGAATATCCACCCTGGAATTAACTACGGAAGACACAAAATCTAAAACAATGTTTTTATCGGGTTTAAGGGCAAACGACAGCCCTAAATTGAGAACTTCCTTTTCGGATTTGGATAAGACATATGTCGATAAATTTAAAACGGAACCTTCCACCGCACACTTTGACCAAGCACTTTCATCACATAAATAGGATAGCTTTCTGTTAAGTCGTTGTTCAGTGCGTCTAGTCTCCACGTCGCATTTATAATCTGCAGTTTCAAACAGCGCCTCAAGTAGTTCACACGACACATGCGATTTAAGGACGCGTAGACAATTTCTTAGTGTGAAATACGTATGGTCAATTTCTCTTTTAACACACGGAATACGTTCCTTCAAAATTTCCCTGGCAAAATTCGGAAACGGTGTATAGTCCTTCCTGAAGGTAAACGGTATCAAGGACTTCGGGCACACTTGCTCCACTAAACACTCTTGCAGCAACTTGAGTTGCAGCTTCTTGGTCTTCACAGCCACTAGTGTTTTTTCATATAGACGATAGGAAGATATAAGTTGGGGAAACGTAACTAAGAAGAAGGCGAATAGATAGCGCCTGATCGTGGGATCCATAATAAATGCAAAAACTTCACTTTTTTCTACGTGAAGGTCAAAATATGAAAATAAAAACCCACTCTAATAGACAGAGTTTATTTCCACGACAGTTTCGACGCCCACTGGCATCCTCCTCGGGTGGATACAGAAACACGAATGAACCAAAACAAGAGGGAAAAACAGTCCAGGGACAGGACCGTTAAGAAATTCGCACCTAGGTTAGATCCCATTCTCCCGACACCGGAAGGGCATTTTCATTAAGTACATTCGCGCAAATTTAAAACTATCTTCCTGTTCTAAACATACAGATTCTATTATATTTTTCTTACATAATTATTGAATTTATTATTAATTTTATTACATTTAATATTGCATAATTATTTATTACAGAAATTATAAATTTATTATTACATTGGTTATTACATTATTGTTTATTATACAGTTCTTATAAACCGAAAAACGAATGAAAAAAGCCGATTAGGAAACAATCCAGAGAAATTCGCACCTAGGTTAGATACCGTTCTCCCGACACTGGAAGGGCATTTTATTACAGGGTCCGCTTATAAGTACATTCCCACAAATTAAAACTATCTTCTTGTTCTATACATAAAGATTCTAATATTTTGCCATAATTACTGCATTTATTATTACAAACAATTACCTTTTCTAGATGTTTTGGTCATTAACGAAAGCGGAAAGCCCAATTTCACGGTTTATAGAAAACCTACTCATTGTAATTCGTACATTCATTATTTTTCATATCATGATGAAGGGGTTAAAAGCTCAATTATTTCTTCCATGTTTCTAAGAGCACTCAGGATTTGTAGCCCACATTTGCTGGACCCGGAAAATTCAAAGATTTGGAACATTTTTAAGGATTTAAAATATCCCGAGTGGTTTATCAGAAAGGCGTATTTTAAAGCCAGAAAATCTTTTTATGCCCCTCGGGAACCTTCAGTTAACCAAACACAATATGTGAGTTTGCCTTACATTGCCGGCTTAGAAAGAGTAAAACCGTTGACGAAATTTTAAGTTTGCTTTGGCGTTCAAATATTCGTCTACCGTGAAAAGTAAATTGGTTAGGAATAACGTGGCAAAAGAGGAACAAGCCTGTGTCTACAGCATTCCCTGTAAAAGTTGTGATTTAGTATACGTGGGAGAAACTGGAAGAAATATTGAAACCCGTATTAAAGAACACAAATATGCCTTCAGAAGTTGTAATACTAATAATGCCATTTTTTATCACGCCAGCCAAAATAATCATGCTATAGATTGGGAATCAAGTAAGGTACTTTATAAATGTAATAATTATGTCAAAAGAAAAATAATAGAATCTGTGTTTATAGAAAAAGTAGATAATTTTAATTTGTGCGAAGGTACTTATAAGTTAGACCCTTTAATGAGATTCTTGGTCAAAAATCCCTTACGGAGTCGTGGGAACGTGTTCGAACCTAAGTGTGAATTTCTTAAATGTCTTTGGATTGGAATGTTTCCTTACTCGCCTTTAGTAAATGTAATAATGGAAGTAATAAATGTGGAAATAAATATAAATGCAACAGATGTAATAATAAAGGTAATATTATAAAATTTAATAAATAGGGTAAAGGTAATAATAATAAATGTTAAAAAATGTAAATGTAATAATAAATGCAGTAATTATGTCAAAATATTGGAATCTGTATGTATAGAACAAGAAGATAGTTTTAATTTGTGGGAATGTACTTATAAGCGGACCCTGTAATAAAATGCCCTTCCAGTGTCGGGAGAACGGTGTCTAACCTAGGTGCGAATTTCTCTGGATTGTTTCCTAATCGGCTTTTTTCCTTCGTTTTTCGGTTTATAAGTTCTGTGTAATAAACAATAATGTAATAACCAATGTAATAATAAATTTATAATTTCTGTAATAAATAATTATGCAATATTAAATGTAATAAAATTAATAATAAATTCAATAATTATGTAAGAAAAATATAATAGAATCTGTATGTTTAGAACAGGAAGATAGTTTTAAATTTGCGCGAATCTACTTAATGAAAATGCCCTTCCGGTGTCGGGAGAATGGGATCTAACCTAGGTGCGAATTTCTTAACGGTCGGTCCCTGGACTGTTTTTCCCTCTTGTTATTGGTTCATTCGTGTTTCTGTATCCACCCGAGGAGGATGCCAGTGGGCGTCGAAACTGTCGTGGAAATAAACTCTGTCTATTAGAGTGGGGTTTTATTTTCATATTTTGACCTTCACGTAGAAAAAAGTGAAGTTTTTTGCATTTATTAATGGAGAGAGATGTTCACACTGCCACGACTCATAACAAAATGAAGAGTCAACCATCGGCATCAGTTGATTAGAAGGCGCATACATGCAGTATATAATATTAATGGTGGAGACAGCCATCTACGAGCCAGTTGACAATTACATATATTTATTTATCCCATAAATAATGCTGTTTATATATACACCCATCAACGCAATTGAATAATATCCAAAAGAATTAAATAAAACACCAATGTATCATTCTGTTTATTTAGTCGCAAAACGAATTAATGGTAAAAATTAATTATTCTAAAATATAGTATATAGGAAATAAATATACCATAAAAAATAATAATAGTATAAGAAATGTATATACACCAAAAAAATACACAGGTTAAACGAGGAATATATATACAATCAAAAATAATAGTACAGTAGAAATCTATATACAAAATTAATATATGTAAAATAGGGTGGATCACTTTTCACTTTTAAAAAAAAATTATAGCTGGTCAAAGTGTTTCCCATGATTTGGTTCAGTAGAAGTACACTGACACCATTTTTACCAAAATCGATCAATATTTAGGGGTCGCGCATCGACCTTGAAAATTTCAATTTTGGAAATTTGCCCAAATTGACAATTTTTTACCGAATAAAGATAAATCATCAAATGACCATATTTTCTGAATCCTCTCAGTGAAAGAAATCCTCTCAGATACTTACGAAGTTGATAGGAAAAGTGGTTTAGAAGTTATACTCACCTTGAGATAGCATTAAAATTTAAAATACCGTATTTGTCCCCGTACCTCCATATGCTGTCTGCCATTGTCTGCTTTTTAGGATAAGATAAAACGAATAAGGAAAGATCAAATGTATTTTGTATTAAAACGGTTTACCGATATCACTAAAGGCACCTACTCCGGTGCCCCTAATTAGGTTCAAAAACTGTATGAATCGTGGTTAGAACACACGTCATCTTAAGGCGTGCGATATGTACTCTCTGCTAACTCCCTTTCCCTCTGCGCTACGTCATCTTGGCAAGTGACGACTTCTTGAAGTCACCGAGTTCTTTCCGGCTCTTTTCCACGAGCTGAAGAAGACCCTGCAGCTGTGACTCGTCTTTTGTGACAGTGTTCGCGTAATCTTCTATCAGATTTATCACTCTCTCTGCCACGTCGTTGGTAACTTTCAGATGCGAGATGACATTCTTCAGATCACAGTAGTTCTTATCTTGATCCCACTTATTCACCGGCAGAGTGAGCCACGTAGACGCGCACACCTGCAGGCCTGTGAACACGAACCACGATGACTCATCGATCAGGTCCGGAAGGCGCGTCGTGTCATCAACCGAGACGTCATACGTGAAGTCCTCGGGCACAGCGAGGCGGCACAGCTTCTTTGCCATCTCGTGCTTCAGTGTCTTCCACTTTGTCACTGCAGAGGGCGAAAACGACGGTCTGAGGCCTCAGATACCACAAGTGCCGCCTGATCACTGCCAGTGAAGCCTCTGCAATATCGCGATCCACAGCCCTGTACTGCAGAAGACGCTGGTACAACACAAGGTCATTCAGCGGGGCATCAGCTGCGACAGGAGCCGCCAGCCAGGCAGGTGCGTAGAGGAGTGCAGTAAATAGTACCACTCTCTGAAGTTTCTGTACCAGCTCGTCGTCGAACTCCAGTTGACCGCTGAACATCAGGAGCTTCGTGTAGTAGATGATCTGAAACGAATACGCACTGTGATGTATAAATACCGATACCACTCCATATAAGTTTGTTTAATGGTAAATTATTTATCTTATTTTTTTCTGGTAGGGACTTCAAATGGCTGTTTGCAGAAGGCAATACAATATTTAACTTCTAATTCAAAATACCAACCTTGGCCATCCATCTCGCATGATGGTAGGCCACGACGTGGCTGGGCCCCGAGTACCAGGAGTGTAATCTCCGCCACTTCTCGGTAGTCTTCTCTGACAAGACCAGAAGCGGTGCCGAGGAACTTGACTGCCTCATCTCGGAGCTCCATCAGCCACGTCACCTCCGCCAAATGCTCGATCTCCAGCTCGCGATAAGTCGAGAGGTCGAGCTTGTCCCACCTGAAAGGGGAGTTATGAAAATATTGCATGAAAACGACTGAAGTTTCCCTTTTCGTCTGCTATTAACATCATTAGTAGAAGGACGCTGATATCTCAATTGCTCTGAAGGCAAAAAATCAGTGGAGAAAACAAATGCGCCTTAGACTTGAAATTCACCTTCTCCTCAGATACTGGAACAAAGGTTCAGTTGGTGCTGTGGTTCTTCCAAACGCGGTGATGACCACTGCCCCCACGATGAGCTCCATAACGTGATGGCGACAGCCCAGCTGGAAGAGCGGTTTACCAAGCATGTTCTCCAGCCGGACCACCGCACCCTGCACCATCCCCGTATTGGAGGAAGTTGTGTCGAAGCACAGTCCAATCACGTTGTTCTCGCATCCCGTCTTTGAGAGCACGAAAGGCCGCCTGGGCCTGGGACAGACCGGTGCCGTCAGCAACAGTCGGAACGGCCAGCAACTTTCCTGCTGTGCATTGGGGAGCTCCGGAGATGAGAATCGCCTGGCGGTGCTCCAATGATCCAAGAGAGTCCTGAAACGTATGTCATACATGCCAATCCATTATCGTCCACTGGAATATGTCAATCCACTGTCGTCACTGGAACATGTTAATTCACTGTCGTCCACGGTGAGGGCAAAACTGACCTTGATTACTTTACCGTCCCAGTGGACGACAGCATGCCTCGGAGATACGAAGGATTTCTGCACAGCTGTCGACACTTCACAACGATGTGCCACTCTTCCACGGCGAGACGTGTCCTTCGAGATACTGAATTTGTCCAGGTCTGCGGGCGGATCTGCCGAACGTAGGACTGCCGCCACGACACTTGCCACCTATGTGCGAAATTGAAAGAAAATTGACAAGGATGCGTATGGTATTTATGTGACAAAATAATCACTAAATTTTCCGTCGTTACGTCTATTAGATCTTTGTCAAGGAAAGATCATTACTGATATATGCACACCTGATTATTGGACATCCGAAAGCGATCAGGCACTTCAATAACAGCCGGTGCATTGAGGATGCGGTGAGGAAGGCTGATTGATACAGTTGATTCTCTCGGCTGTCGGTATGGTGGTTCTAGCTGTGATTCGGAGTTGCTCGATGATCTGCTTTCTATAGATTCATCGTCGCTCTCAGCTTCGGTTCCTAATTTCGTTTTTGAGGTACCTGGTTCATCACGAGATTGGTGTCTTGAGAGTTGCCGTTTTCTCTTGACAACGAACACTTTATCATTCCCACTCATTGTTGCCTGGCGCAGGCCCCGTTGATCCTCATAAAATTTAATATCTTCTTCTTTGTTGTTGTCTGAGAGCAGTCGACTTTTCTGTATCTCTTCAATAGCATCGGGAGCTCCGATGTCCCAGAGCTTGTTCAGATTTTCTGAAAACTTCTCCCTGCCTTTTCCCGCGTCACTGTCTCTCATCTTGCTCTTCTGCAGCGAGCGCCACTCTTCCCACAGTAACTCCAGTTTTCTTTCGCAGTTACGCCTCGTGATCGTCTTTATACGTGCCATGTTCCAAAATGCCAGAACATTGGCCACCGTGTCTTTTACGGCGGCCTTCCTGTCAGTAGTTTCCTGCTTGGCATAGAAGAAGTACTGGAGAACTTGATGGGTGGTTGGCAATTTGGCACCACCGATCGAGGAAGATGGCTGACCAATTAAGAAGACGTCCGTGGATGACCTTAGAGAAGGTGGTGCTGTTGTTGCTGCTTTCTCTTTTCCAGAATAAGTAACTTTCAGAGTCTTCCCACTCCTGGTTGTTAACAGTTTATACATTGTACTAAAGTCTAGACTTATCAAACAAGAATCAATTGACGCAGTTGATCTGTAAAAAGCAAACTGTGATTAGTAAAAATATTGGTCATAGACATAGCGTGTGTGTGTAATTGGGATTTTAGGATGCGCCAGCTACTGATGCTATGATTACGTCCATAACGGGGGACAAATACGATATTTTAAATTTTAATGTTATTTCTAGGTGAGTGTAACTTCTAAACCACTTGTCCTATCAACTTGGTAAGTATCTGAGAGGATTTCTTTCACTGAGAGGATTCAGAAAATATGGTCATTTGATGATTTATCTTTATTCAGTAAAAAATTGTCAATTTGCCCAAATTTCCAAAATTGAAATTTTCAAGGTCGATGCGCGACCCCTAAATATTGATCGATTTTGGTAAAAATGGTGTCAGTGTACTTCCACTGAACCAACTCATGGGAAAAACTTTAACCAGCTATAATGTTTTAAAAAAAGTGAAAAGTGATCCACCCTAATGTACAAGCATCCAAAAAAAATACACATATAAACTTCAAAATAATAGTGCAGAAGAATTCCAATATATACATAAAAAAACTACGCGCTTTTTAAGTTCGACAGCGCTTAACCCTTTAAGGACTGAAGGTACAAATTGCTAACGTTTCAAATAAAAGCATTCATAACTTAACCCTACAAAAAATTCAGGGCTTAATGGGTTAAATAAAATACTAAACTCACACGAAATCGAATCCACAGTTACATTCTCATTGCTTTGTACTACACAATAAATACGATTTAATATTCTTTCACCAGTCAAAGCATGAGGAAGTCAGTATTCTATTCAAAAGGCCTTCAGCTCGTTTAACACAATTTTTGTACCCACTTTTCAAATGGGTGGAAAGTTATCACTCTCTTTAAACACGGATAGAATACACTCAAAAGCACACACAAAGAGGTCATCGTTTGCCACAACAACATTATTAAATTCAAATTTATAAACACTCCTTTCCAAACGCGGGTTTATTCTTTTCGATCCGAGCATTTTAACCGTGAATTCTTCTTCATAGCGCATAACGGCAATTGAAGCAATCTTCTAAATCGTGCCGGCAGATGACCATTATATAAAGAAATAGTTCTTCAGGGAGAACGGTGTAGGTGAGCTCAGCCCTGTACCGTTCAAGTGCTTTGTACCAAAGTTCATGATATTTCGCGAAGTCTATGCTTTTTAAATACGCATCCAGCTCCAGTCCATTCTCACCTTGCTCCTCCCTACACTCGTTGAAACCATCGAGCAGAGCGGTGTACGCGTATTCGAGAACCGTCTCAAAATAAGCATAACGGTAAAACGCGCGTCGAATATAGGCTTTAGTTTGCGGAAACCGACGACTTCAAACATTCTATCGAGAATGAAGGTTTCGCGTGGGGATAAGGACATTATTTTCTTTTGCATCCTTCCACATCAGCAGTATATCAATGCATGGTTGGTCACGTTTTATACACAACGTACAAATAACGGCGTATGACGGTGTATCACTAACCTGCTTTCTTTTTGTACCTACACCTGTAGGTATTTTATAACAATCTTCCCGACACTTCTCAATCAACACGAAGATTCTGTTCATCTCCTCAACACTTAAATAAATAACATTCCGTTTACCAGAGTTTGATTGTCTACACGTCGTTTCAAGTACATAATTAATAACGCCGGTCTTACGCCTGAAAACACGCATTGACTTCGTCACAGATACATCGTATACGGCATTAAGGATACTGCTCAACTGAAGCTCCATCGTTTTCTATTGTGAGGAGGGCATGTCCAGTCGTGTCAAGCTCTGAGGTGAATATGAGCCACTGGTGGATGGTTCGGCTCGACGGGAGGTGTTTGGGAATGAGCCACACGGTCGCGTCATACCATAAGTTAGTGATTCGTGTACGAAGTTGTTCCAAATTCAAAGAGCGGAATATTTGTAGTCCATTATACCGAGCAAACAGAATTTTTCCGATACATGAAGTAATATCGGCTTTAATGGTTTATCACGATCATACATATTCGTTCATTTTATCCACACATTAAAACTCTGGCGCACTATTTGTGAGAAACATGTGTTCATATTTATCCTTTTTGCTTAACAAGCGATGCTCATCTCTAAACTCCATTAAAAACTCGCACAGGCCTTTAGCCACAACCTCACTGCGAACCTCGTCATGATATATATGAACGTAATGATAAAAATATTTCAGATTGTCCATGATAACAAGATTTATATTCTCAGCCGCAGGGTATGCCTACTCGATATGATGTAGCATGATATAATTCCGCTTGTCACACCAATCATCAACAAGGTTCACTACCCACACCAGCTGTTTCTCTTCTGCACATGTTGTTTGTTTCACTTCGCGGTATATCTGCGCCTTTATGCAGTTTAGTCCTACGATGAAATCCATTACATCGTTTGTGCCACAAAATCCCGCAATGCTCTCGCCAGAATATCCATAGAGTATTTGAACCTCTTGCTCCTCACGCTTCTCACGGCTCAATGTGGCCTTAAAAGGCTCAAAGGAGGGAGGTCCAGGGATTCTTTCAGTATTCACTACATCTGTAGACTGTATCGAATACCACTACATGAATGTCGAGCACGCAATATCAAAGGTAGCCATCACCATTTTCCGTCTACGCGAGAATTCTTCAAAATACACGTCTGAGATCCAGGGCTTCCTGAGGTCAACTGAGCACGCAGGAGTAGAGACATGACCAGCTAGTAGCAGGAGTCACATGACCCTTTGATTGATCATATAGTGGGCGGAGTTTAGAATATTTTCCCTGTACACACACAGACACAAAGGAGAAAATGAAACACTAAATGAAACATGATTTATTTTAAATAAATAAACGTATCATCAACAATTAAATAGTCTTTAATTCATGGTATATATTTAAATACACGTAATAAATAAATAAACGTTAACAATAGACACACACATACTGTATATAGCAAACAATCAAGGACCATGGTATCCAGAGGGTACAGTGTCGTAGATGCCAGGCACCTGGTATCGCTTCCTGTAGGTGTTACGACAGACCTTCGTGCCCCTAAGTTGCTTCACGCCACCTAGTTTCTGTTTTCTGAAGTTATGAGTCCCCACAACGAGATGGGGTGGTTGGCCATTACCATCGAAATGTTTGAGCGATTCAAAGTTAACGATCCGGCGGTTAGCTTGGTTAAGTGTGATACCTTTAGCCTTCACGATGTACTTTTACTCATCCCCAACTCTCACGCGTACACACATTTGTGTGTGTTCTTTGACCTGTTGAGACAAAAGAATCGGCGTATGCGATGTCGCCACACTCATCCTTGATCTCATCAGTCAACTCCCCAAGGAATTCCCAATAGGTGGCATATATTCACCTACCCTCTCCTTGAATATCACATTATCTGTAACAGCGTACAGAACCCGCTGTCCAAGAAAATGCAACAGATGCCACAGCTCGATACGCGCGCAGGCTGTTGTGAAGCTGGCTACAGGTATGTTTGTGACATGTGATGTATCTGTAGCAAATTCGGTCCGGTTCTAAGTCAAAATTACCTACATTCGCGATTTCCATAACTTCTTTAGCGTTGGCGTTTGCATAATCCCAGACTTCACTATAACTTTGTGCTAAAATGTACATTCCCTTTGTCTGTATTCTGAGCAAACTTGCCCCAAAGACTATTTAGGCACAACTTTGCACTAAAGCGCTTGCCAGGGTTCCTCACAATTTTGGCACGGTCAAGTTGTATCTCTTCACAATCATGGTTACGCTGAATATACGCCGTTTTCTCATCTTCGGTCTCAACTCCTCGGGGGTACTCTGATGCTTCTACTTTATCCTTCAAAAAAAGTGTTTATATATGGTGTGAAAAGGTTGGGGAGCTTCTGAAACCTCCACACCTCATATACCTTTAGTAGTCTGTACCCGTGATGGAGGGCTACGGAGAGTTTAGGACTTATATGTACGCCTCTGATCTTCCTCCGGTTGATCGTGTGATTACAGGCCCCATTATTCTCCTCTGTGCACTTTACACACAGAGGGAACATGAGTTTGTGGTCTACAACAACAAGCATGATCGGCATCCATAAATCGCGAGGGGGAAGCACATCTACGAAAGAAAACCCAAAGTAGCTCTCACTCAAGTTGGCTAAGAACTCCTCGATGGTAGGCATGGCCGGACCCACATGTTTTTCAGGCGCGCCTACGGGGTACGATTGTTCTTCATCATGTAAGGATTTAATGAGCAGAAATCGTAGTAGTGAAGCTTCACCCCGTCCGTAGCTGTCACCGCATTTGAGGGGCTCCACCACCATTATGCGTTTGATGGCACTTAATTCTTCACGATATTGCTCATCGATTTCCAGCCCGTCATCATATTCATGCTCCCACAAAACCTTGTTAGTGAACTGTGAACTTATGAGCTGGTCGCGGGTACGTGTCCATGTGAGGTTCTCGCCAGGGGATCTTACATGGAGGTCCCTTGTGACGGCACACTCAGGGCGTAGACATCCATGCTAGCAGCAATCATTAAAGGAGTACACCGTCTTCTCACCAGTGGTTCGATCCTCTCTTAAGCCATCCACCCCCAAAGAAAGGCCATTGATCTTATTGGTAACTTCTACCTTGTTGCGAGCGTGTTTTATATATATGTGTGTGAGTCAGTAAATAGCCTTATATCCATAACTGCGATTGGCGTTTCGAGGAAAATAGCCAACGTATCTTCAGGTAGGAAGTTATTCTTGAATACAGTAAAACATAATGAGGCGATCGTAGTTGCGACTTGTAGTGGATCACAGTTGAAACGAGTACACGTACAGGTACAAGTACACGTACGTCACTCACACAATAACGTTCCCATTCATCCGCTAAATTGTAAGGGTTATCTTCATTAAAGCTGTTGCAGTAGGGGTCAAAATCTTCACGTTCATCTGTACTCATACATTCATAGTTAAAATAGTGTTCTTGTTGTTGTTGGTTAGCCGATCAGCCCATCCTGGTCGAGCAAGCCGGTGGCACGCAGGTAACCGATCGCCCTCTCCGGAGTGGACCAGAGGTTCAGCGCACTAATGATGTTGTGTTGTGTTCGTTGTTGTGCTAGAGCGGTACAGTCTGTCATAATGTGTTCAATTGTTTGTGGTGTGTCCTGGCACAGGTGGCAGGTGTCTTCTGTGGAGTTGTCTAGTCTGTATTTATATGTCTGTAAGTTGGGGTGATGTCCACATCGGAATCGTGCTAAGTTAACTCGATCCGATCTGCTCAGGCTGATCTCTGACCTGTCAGTGGGTAGCGGCTTCGCACCTAGGAATGCATTCGGACAGAGTCGTGTCAGTGCTTTGTGGGTTAGGTGTGTATGTATGTATGTGTTTTCTGTACTGTGTGATGTCTGTGGGGCGTGGTATGGAATGGCGTATTTGGTTATAATGTCTCTTTGATTTTGCCGTAATGGTGCGAGGTGTTGGTGCATGATTGTATATGTAGTAGCAAGGGTGTTGTGGGTTAGTTGTCGCTGCTGCCATGAATTGTGTTCCCCTCATGTCTAAATGTTCCCTAACTTTCAGTATTTTTGTTTCTGTGTGCAGGTGTTCTATTGGTATTGTTTGAGTACATCCTGTAATGATACGAAATGCGTTGTTTTTTATTGTCTGTAAGGTATTCATGTGTGTGTTTGAGATAATGTGTGCCCAGCATGGCCTAGCATAGCCCCATAACTGAGCGAATATATTGTTTGTATATGAGTGATGTTTTTTCCTGCTGGTGTTCAAAGTTTATGCCTGTTAATACCTAAGCGTGTTAAGTCTTGACGTACATTTGTTTTTAAAGTCCTGAATGTGGTTTACAAAAGATAATGATGTGTTGTATGTGACCGCAAGTATTTTGGTCCTGACACTGTGTCGAATGTTGGTGTGGTTTAGTGTAAGCTGTGGAGTTACCTGGTGTTCTTTTGTAATGGTGATGGTTGATTTTGTGGGCACTACTTTGAGTCTATTGTGTGTGAGCCAGTCCTGTATACTATTTATGTATGTTTGTAGGTTGTTGTTGTTGTTGTTTACCCGATCAGCCCACCCTGATCGAGCAAGCCGGCGGCACACAGGTAACCCTCTCCGGAGTGAACCAGAGGTTCAGCGCACTAGTGATGTTGCATTGTGTTCGTTTTTGTGCTAGAGAGGTACAGTCTGTCATAATGTGTTCAATTGTTTGTGGTGTGTACTGGCACAGTTGGCAGGTGTCGTCTGTGGAGTTGTCTAGTCTGTGTTTATATGTCCGTAAGTTGGGGTGATGTCCACATCGGAATCGTACTAAGTTAACTCGATCCGATCTTCTCAGGCTGATCTCTGACCTGTTAATGAGTAGCGGCTTCGCACCTAGGACTGCATTCGGACCGAGTTGTGTCAGTGCTTTCTGGGTTCGGTGTGTGTGTGTGTGTTTTCTGTACTGTGTGATATCTATGTGGCGTGGTATGGAATGAAGTATTTGGTTATAATGTCTCTGTGGTGTTAACTTAATGGTACGAGGAGTCGGTGCATGATTGTACATGTAGTGGCAAGGGTGTTGTGGGTTAGTTGTCACTGCTGCCATGAATTGTGTTCCCCTCATGTCTAAATGTTCCCAAACTTTCAGTATTTTGGTTTCTGTGTGCAGGTGTTCTATTGGTGTTGTTTGAGTGCATCCTGTAATGATACGAAGTGCGTTGTTTTGTATTGTCTGTAAGGTATTTATGCGTGTGTTTGAGATAATGGGTGCCCAGCATGGGCTAGCATAGTCCATAACTGAGCGAATATATTGTTTGTATATGAGTGATGTTGTTTCCTGCTGGTGTTCAAAGTTAATGCCTGTTTGATGAGCGTGTTAAGTCTTGACATACATTTGTTTTTAATGTCCTGAATGTGGTTTACAAAAGATAATGATGTGTTTATGTGACCCCCAAGTATTTTGGTCCTGTGAGTGTGTAAAATGTTGGGGTTGTTTAGTGTAAGCTGTGGAGTTATCTGGTGTTCTTTTGTATTGCTTGTAAGCAAGGTGATAGTTGATTTTGTGGGTGCTACTTTGAGTCTATTGTGTGTGAGCCAGTCTTGTATACCGTTTATGTATGTTTGTAGGTTATTTGTAGCGGTGTCGATGTTGTTTGGATGGATGTTAGAGTGATGTCATCTGCATATGATGATAAGGTAAGCTTGTTATCTATAGGTGTTGGAATGTCATGCATGTATAAGTTGAACAGTGTTGGTGAGAGAACAGAGCCGGAAAAAACTTGTTTTTGGATGACTTGCCGTTAAATGTGACATATGAGTACCTTCCTGAAAGATAGTTGCTCAGCCAACTTTTGGTATTATTGTGCATGTTTGTGTTGAGTATTTTGTTAATGAGAGCGAAGAGTGGGATAGTATCAAATGCTTTACTAATGTCTATTGTTGCTAATAGCATACGTTGAGCTGGTCGTCTTGAGTTGATGCGTGAGGTTACTGAGTAATGTCGTTGTTGAGTGGTGCGGTCTGAATCTATTGCGTAGGCGATAGTGGTATGTGTGGGTTGGTGATTTGTAATGTTAGTCTTTCTGTTACTTTGGAAGGTGTGCATAGTAAAGTAATGGGTCTATACGAAGCTGGTTCTGTTGGATATTTGTTTAGTTTGAGTAGTGTAATAATTTTACTTTGTTTCCATATGTTAGGAATAATACGGTGTTAGTATGAATATGTGCTGATGTTTGTGAGAGCTAGTATTCCCTGTGTGCCCAAGTGTTTAGGTGTATGTTAGATATGTTGTCTGGTCCAGTAGCCTTTGAATTCTTAATGTTTTTGATGATCTTGGTGGTCTGGTCTGTATTGAAGGATGTAATGGCTGTTTGTGTGTCTGCGTGTTTCTGGTTGTTTTCTCAGTTTAAGTGACTTAGCTTTGCATAGTGATTAACTAGAATGTTAGTTTGTTGTGTATATGTGAGATATTATTTTGGCTGCGACAGATAACCGCGTGCGAGGTGTGAATGCCGTTGTTAGAGTGGTTAATGCTGTTTATAGTCCCTAAATGTTTCTGTTTGTTTTTCTTTAAGTTTGTTGTTTATTTCTGTGTTGAGCTGTTGTATCTGCTGTTTTATGGCTTCTGTGTGTGGTGTTTGTGTGTTATTTGAGGTTGTTACTTTGCTTTATGAGGTGGGCTATTTCTCTCGTGTAATTTGGGTTGTATTTCCTAATGTTGCCCTTGGGTATGTATTTGTTTGCATTATTGACGATCTGACTGAATGTCTTGAGTGTTGTATTGATGTTTATGATGGGTGTGCTGTTTAATGTGGTGAATTGTTCCTCAGTCTGTATTTTAAACTGTTCCCAATCAGCTTTCTTGTAATTTCTGTAAGTGTGCCTAAGGCTGTTGGGGCAGAGTGTAGAACGTGTTGTAATGATGATAGGCAGGTGGTCTAATGACAGTTATTTTTCTGTTCTCCAGTGTGTATGTGTTGCTAGTGATGGGGAACAGAAAGTTTTGTCTGGGGAGGAGTTTGAGTATCCTGCTTGATGTGGTATGTGTGTATGTTCTTCTGTGTTGTTAAGAATGTGTTTAGTTGTGTGGCTGTGTTGGCGCCTCTGGTGTTGTTTTCGTTGTGCAGGTACCAACTAGTGTCTTTAGCGTTGAAGTCTCCTCCTTCGCTGACATTAGTGAGAGAGGCCAGATTGTGTAAATGTGGATTATAATTGGCTGGCACCTAAGGTGAACTATCTGGTGGCATGTAAATGTTGATGAGTGTGGTGTTGTGTTTTGTGCGTGTTTTAATGTTAATTGCCTGTATTTATATCTTGTTTTCTGCTTGGAGTGTGTTTGTAATGTTTTGGGTGGCATCAGTGTAGCTAATACTTTTACATATGTAAGTGATGAGTCCACCCCCGTAACCCCCAGTACGATCTTGACGGATCGCCGTGAAGTCAGGGATGGTGGGTGTTTTGTGCGTGCGTTTTAGTTTTGTTTCTTGTATAAGTGCTATGTGAATGTTTTGTCTGTGTACGAACTCCCTAAGCTGCAAGATTTTGTTTATGAGGCCATCTACGTTGTACTGTAATATGTTAATATTATGCTTCTGTATGTGTCTCATGGTCCTATTGTGTCTATGTCTTTGTGTATGGTGACAGGTGTAAGTTGTAGTAGGACCTGGATTAGTCTTAATGTCGCCGGAGAGTAAGAGTAGTCTGAGGAGCAAGTCCGGCACGCAATTGCTCCCCGTAAATGAAAACCTTGCAGGCTGATATAGGTTCGGCCCCGGGAGCCGATCGGCACTCTGGCCGTGCCATGCAACAGGCTATCAACTGTCAATCTGGCCAACCGCAGACAGCCCGCTACACGGAGATTTGAGGAAGTTTGGCCACCACCGCGTTAATGTTTCGGTTTGACGACACCTCTTCTTCGCGTTGACGTTCCACGTTTTTTCGTTGACTTTGACGGGCTGGCATGTCCCGCGCTGGAGGATACACCTACTGCTAAAAGCTTCCTCGTCAGCTGCTAACTTTTGGTTTTATTGTGTGCAGATTCAGTTATTACTCTGAATCTATTAAAAGAACATTCTCTGTTATTTTGTGTTTGTCCTTCGTCTGCAATTTTGTGTTGATCTCTTTGTTGGAGTTCTGAAAATGTATTGCTCGCCTGTCTGCTGAATTGCTCTCATATGGACTCTGGTTCTTCTATTTCTTCTTCCTTTAATTTACACCTGAAATATGCCTAAAATCCAATACAGAAATCTTCTTGGTAAGAATTTACACATGCTAGAGTGCTCGTGATCTTCGTACACGCAACAGAGAACAGCATTCGTAAATTATCTCCCGTGTTTAGGTTGATTTTTACAATGTTTGTAGTATGAAGCACAGGTTTTGTTGATGTAGATTGTAGAATTGTAACTTCACAAGTGGCAGCAACACAGACTATTTAGTATATGGACTTATGATATAATTCCAAATAGTGTTTGGAGGTGGCGGTCCGACATAATTTAAATTGTCTTGAGTGAGGAATGTTTAAAGAAGTACCCTTTTGATACTTCTGTACCTACACCCATCACCTTGGGTAGCTTGGCTAATTTACAAGGTCTGAACAGTAGGGTGTCTTTTAACTGTACATTACCCCTTATCTGCAACTGTATAAGCTTGTTTCCTCTTTTCAAGGGGTCACCCGTGAATATCTCTGATGATTCGTGCTCAAGCAACTCCTTATAAAGGAACTGTGTGTCAAATTTTGCGGCGTTGTGGGCAAGAATATACATAGTAATTTTTTTGAACTGATCCGCCATCTTGACAATATAGCTCACAAAGAGTTTCACGGGGAATTCTCCTGCAGACACCTTAAAAATATTTGTCCGCTTACCACATTTGGGGCATTCATCACATTCAATATTCATGCAGTCGTCACAAATAGTCTGACTTACGAGTAAATGTGGAATAACCTCTTTTGTTTCAGGGTTTGTGTATGACTCTATATCGTAGTACACAATTATGCAAAGTTTATTTTTGGGCTTAGGATCTTTCATAAAACATACATGCTTTATACCATCTACCTAATATTTTCCATGACATGTAGAACAGTGAATTTCATCGCATTTGTGCTCAAACTTTCCCCAATCATCCATCATATGAAACATACCACATTAACTGATTCTCATTTTCCTGCACGTGCCACTTGATTTATGGAGCGCAAAACAGTTATTATTTGAAAAAATCGCTTACATACATTACAGTCGCGCTTCCCAGTTTCGACCACCCGACTTTCACACCTGGGGCAATTACACTGGTCGCAAACCATGTAACACTCTTTACAATGTTTCACTATATCATCAGCAAACTCGAGACATCCCTTACACAAATCATGATGCCTTCCATATTTTCGACGTTTATCATAACTTGCGTAAAGGTCCCTTATATTGCTGATGGGGAGATACGTTGTTCCTGACAAACCTAAAATAAGTATGGGTCTTGTACGGTCTTTCACACTGCTTTTAAAAACATACACAGTACTACGATGATCATCCAGTTCAAACACAACTATACGTACACCCGTATCCTGCTCCACCATTCTCAACTCTTCAGGACCCATATTACAGTCAAACTCAAGCTTGCAATCTGAAGCCAGTTTAGAGGCACGTTGCACAACCATCGGCAACCAAATTTTTCTGGCTCATGCATTTAGCACAGTAAACATATGAGCTAAGACTACTACTATAAAGCGGCAACCACGCTTGAAGTTTATGTGACGTCTGTAAATAGCCTGAGAATTGAAGTTAAGGGTATAAGGCACTGCGTTGTGGCCTTCAGGTCGGTAGATGTGGTCTATATCAATCGTAAAATTCTCCAAATTAAGCTCAGTGCCGTTTTGTGCGGCTTCCATTATACGCCCCAAGATATACTCTACGTACATCAATATCAGCTAGGCACCTGTAGGGTATTACTGCCCCAAAATCGTCTCTATCGGTATCACCTGACCCGAACCCTAACGCCAGTCGCGCCCTGACTTCACGCCCCCCTCTGCCCTGAAGAGCAAACTCCACAATACGTTCAATCATGCGCCGTAGTCCGTGTTCATAGCCGTCACTCTACATGACTCGGGGGTCGATCCTGACTATGTACCGGTTTCTAGTCAGGGCTGGGGTGGTGGTAACGTTGCGTAGCAGTTCGAATGATATAACGGTACCTATCGCTGATGAGGTGGAAGGCTCGGACGAATGGGTGTAAGTGGGTACAACTTTGTTATTTTTAGATGGTGCTACTCAAGGAGTGTCGTAAGACGTGGAGGGTTGCGGTTCTATTACTACGACTGATGACTTTACGCGCTTTGCCGGGGAAGCTGTTTCATGCACACGCTTTCTTTTTCTGGAGGTGACGAAGGGGGATGCTGTTGCTGCGTTTGTCACATCTATTGGGTCGCTGGGGGGGCCTGTGACCACACTATCGTCGTCAGCAATATTGATAATAGGGACATGTTGCTGTACCTCGTCATTCACATTCTGGGGAAGAAGAAAAACACGAATATAAGGAGCAACACTTAAAAAAAATTTATATTCTGTAAAGGCTACACTTAGGAGTATGTCGTGTTGGAAATGGATTCTGTAGAAAAATTTAGGTTCAGAAGTCCTTCTACATGCATTATATTCGGTCCTACAGGCTGTGGCAAAACCGTGTTTATGCTTAAAATCATTAAAGATAATGACGAACTGTTCTCAAATTTTGTACACAAAGTCATGTGGTGTTATTCGACATACCAAGCCGTATTCAATGAATACCAAGATATAATTTTGTTCCACAAAGGTGTTTATGATGTAAATTCGAGTTCAATCTCATGTTAGAAACGGACTAAACGTTTGCCGAAACATTTACAGTATTCTCCCATCGTTTTAACATAAGCGTGTTCTTCATCAGCCAAACACCTGTTTTTCAAGAATAGATAGCATGCGTGATGCATCGCTCAATATAAATACGCAATATCTAATCTTATTCGCACAGCGTAGAGTTGTGGCACAAATTGGGGTATTAGCCAGTCATATATTCCCGAATCAGCGTTAGGAGTTTTTGGAAGTTTATGAAGAAGTTACAAGTTAATGTTACGGCTATTTGGTTTGTGACCTTCACCCCGAAACTCGTTTAGGATGCTTGTAAGAACGAATATATTCCTGAATGAGGCTGAAACGGTATATATCCCCAAATGACAAGGAGGTTAAAGAAATATCGTGAATTAATAAAGATGTACCAACCACTGCCACGCACTTTACAGCGCCTGTTTGCTAAAAATATTAACTCACACTTGTTTGTTAAAAATATTAACTCACACCGGATCTGGTGAAGTTAGAGATGAGCAGACAAAGAACAACGAATCGCAACACATCGAGCATGTATTAAAAAGTAGTCTACCTCATACATTGAGGAATGAAGGAATAAATCTTTACAATCCATTGAGTGAAGACCCCATTATACATTGGTCCGATACAGGCGAGGTTGTTGTTGGAGGATCAAATGTACAGGGCTCGGACATCTTTGATATCGTGCATGATTTGGTAAGAAAGTGGGATAGACCTTCACCAACAGGATGGGGGCATATTAAGGGAAGACTACAGCAAATAAACATTCCAGAAACGCTGATAGGTAACCAGAACAGGTTAACAGACTTGGGGGAAGCAGAGCAGGTACTACAACTTAGCAGCCGCGATTGATTCTATTTAGCAGGCGGATGCTAAAGTATTGGCAGTTTTAAACCGTCTTCTCACAGGTTTATGTAGTGTATAAGCATCTTGTTCACACAAAACCCTCTCAACATCTTTTTTCTCTACTCCCTCATCATATACCCCCTTTCACAATGCTGGATTAGAAATGTCATAATAACGTTTTCTTAATATGTTAGCCATTTACATATTTTAGAGGCACGCGGGTAGCATAGTCCGTTGGTGGATCGCATCTTCTTCTTCAGAGATGCTGCCGATGGGTGTGAAGGTGTGTTCAGTTGTGGTACCTGTGTTGCTTCCCCCCAAGTCTTTTAGCCTGTTCTGGTTACCTATCAGCGTTTTTGTAATGTTTATTTGCTGTAGTCTAGCCTTAATAGGCTCCTATCCTGTTAGTGAAGGTCAATAGCATGGGCGAAAAATGTTAGATTGCAATTGGAAAGTTGATCAATGTTGCAAAGAGGGGTGGGGGTAATGCTGCAAAGGGGGTATGGGGTATTGCAACAAGGTGGGAGGGGTAATGAAACAAGGGTGTGGGGGTAACCCCCGAAGTTGCATGAATGGGGGAGTTTGGAGGGAGAAGGGAGGATGACGGCCCCCAAAGGGGTGACCCTGGCCTCTTTGGGGAAAAAGGTAGAACGGCCTCACCTCCCAAACGGGTATACCTAACCTAAGAGAGAGAAAGTAGTAGAGTCTTTGGGTAAGAAGTTGGGACCATGTTTTAGCCGTGTACCAGCCAGACGCATAATGCGAGCTCAGGGTACCAACATCTGTTATATAGAAGGTCGTAGATTGCAAGATAGCGCCAATTATTTAAATTTTTATATATGGAGGGGTTGCCAGATAGCGCCAATTATTAAAATTTTTTATATATGGAGGGGTTGCCATAGAGCACTATTTAATTAATTTATTTATATATAGAGGGTTACCAGAGAGCACTGTTTATTTTATTTATTTATTTATTAAAGGTAAGAGAGAGATGTTCTCAATGCTTAGAGGAGCTTGCCAGATAGTGCTATATAATTTAATTATTTATTTATTAAAGGGAAGAGAGAGGGAGATGTTCTTAATCGGCTTAGCAAAAGAATTAAATAAAACACCAATACAATATTTTTGTTTATTTAGACGCAAAACGAATCCCAATTATTTAATAAAAAACTAATAATATAAGAAATACAAAGGACTCTTTTATTGTACATTAATATTTAAAAGAAAACCTGCAAGTCCGTACATTGATTAAATCAGCTTGATTGAAGACGTGAAACAAAGACTTTCATATATATATATATATATATATATATATATATATATATATATATATATATATATATTCTTAAATAATTATACAGAAGTATATATATATACATATTTATATTAAATAATAAAATTTTAACAAACTTTCTATCTCTTTGAAGCGAGTGAATAGTTTTCTAAATTTTAGCCAACTTCCCATATGAAAAGAAGCTTAATAATATGCAGTAGATATACTAGGTCAAATTATTTAATGTAGAGGCAGCACGAAAGCAAGCAAGCAAGCAAACAAACAATCTGAAAGTGAAACTTTTTACCCATGAAATAAATGAATCGTTGCGAATAACGTAATGCTCTGCAGTTTTCTACAAATTTTCTAATATCTATTAATTTTATATAAGGAAAACACAAGGAACTCTCTTTCTCCCACTACATCTAGGACAAAAAGTTCACGTGAAGGAATGCGACAACAGGAATGGTCAGAAGCGAAGATCGATCTACATTAGGTGAGGTGGTAGCCGGAGGCGATAGCAAAGCCAAACAATTTAGCCTCAAGCAAAAGCAGTGGCCATATCGGAATGCGTACAATCACTCTCTAATCTTGGAAGTTTGGCTTTATTTTATATAAAAAACATGTACTTGTAATAGCTTCATTTCTGACCGCCTGCTTTCTGTCACAAAATTCTCTCTCTCTCTCTCTCTCTCTCTCTCTCTCTTACGGATTTGATCCATTTTAAAAGAGCTTACTCATTCAATACCTCACGAGTTTTAATAAAAAAATATTGAAAAGACTTTCAAATTATGTTTAAGACATTTAAAAAATAAAAGATAAGTACAATTTTTGTAAGAGAAAGAATATTTTTTATTGCACAAAAAATAGTATTGAGATTAATTCATTTGGTCCATAGATTCTCCTTGTAACTCCTTCCTATATATACATAGTTCAAATTTATTCAGTCCTACTCATCTTGATGATGTAGTGACCCGCAGTTCAGACCATAGATTCTCTTTGTAACTGGATCCTAACCTAACCTAACCTAGCCTAAAAGCCTAAGAAAGAGTATAAGTACAATCTAGCCTAAAAATGTACCTTTCTCTAACTAATGGTTTAAAAAGATTTTTATATATAGAGATTGTCTGTACGTCTGGTCTTTCTTAGGAACCTAACCTAACCTAGGTCTGGGAAGTAGTTGGACTGGAGACCGTGTCCAGATAATGTAGCGACCCATGGATTCCTTAACCAATGTAACTTAACCTAACCTAACCCATGTCCAAAATGGGAAATCTGAGAATGAAGCTGTGAGTCGTATGAGTGCAAAGAGACAGACGTTTGTTTTATTTATTAATACAAAGAAATTACATAAATTAGAAATATGGAGAATATTATAATAGTACAAATGCAATCAAATAAGCACAACTAAAGTATTCACGCTCATTTTCTGGACAAAATATCGTGCCAGGGTTGTAAGAATATTAGCGTTGTGGTAATATTTCAAATCTTATTTAATAATGAAAAATAAAAATCTTACATATTAATGCAAAATAATTGAGGGCACCGTGACAGATCGTGCGACTGGGCAACTCAATTCACTCATTCACCTTGAGATGCGATCATTGAAAACAAGCCAAAATAAGAGAATAAGCCAAATTTGATAAAGACATCTTCATTATTCATAAACGTGAAAAATCAGGACTTCATTGCCCAAAGCGTGGGTCCGTTATATCGGTGTTACGACAGCTGATTCGCACACACATTTAACATATTCCGCCCAGTTACAATGACAACCAATCACCAAACTTAGAACCATCTATTAGTCTTCTGGGTGGTGTTTATAATTGGGAGTCATGCATGTAAAAGGAAGTAATTTCAGCTGGAACTCACAGCAGTTATTTTATCAGTGAATAAACACACATCATGAATCAGTCACAACAACTTTACAGTTTATGAAGATGGAGACACTGCCGCGGTAGCTACAATTAGTCTTTTTAATGCAACCGGGACGGATTATTTTCACGCAAACAGTTTATGATATTTGCAATGGCGCTCCGTACGATCCGGCGCAAGGGAATCTATTTGAAATGTGATTATAAAAATTTATGCACCTGTATTTCTATTTTATTTTATTTTTGTGGCCTATATTTAGTTGCGAACTTGTTAATTATGTTAGTGTTCCTGAGGATGTCATTGGGCGAATGCTCTTGAGCACCGTCCTGTTTTTTTCATCGTTATTACATCATATATAAATATATATGGAGGGGATGTAGTAATTTATTTTCAACTCATTACATTTTATTGTAAGATGTTTCATCAAAAGAGCAGGTATCGTCAAATTTTAATTATAGATTAGTTTGCATTAGTAATTAATAATTAATATTGTGGTAAAGTCCTGTTTTGATATTTCTATTCATCGAAAATAGTTGAATTTTTCTAATAACAATCAAGACTCCTTTGCAAGTTTAATCTAATTTTATAAAATTCCATAATAAATTAATTTGAAATGTGAAGTTATTCGGCATTTTCTCTTAAAGGGGTCACAAACTTCTCTGAGCGGTTCGGAGATATTTGATACTTCACATTGTAACTCTCTTCCTCTATACATATATATATATATATGTGTGTGTGTGTGTGTGTGTGTGCACTGCATGTGTTTTTTATGAAAAGCAAATAGGTTTTTATTAAAAAAGATTGAGAAAAATGTGTGAACTAATCAAACTAATTTAAAATTATCTTTTCTCTTTAAAGTTCCGATGAGTAGCTGACTCGTGTTATACAATCTTTTCGTGATAGCATTGAAGAAACGCATGTCGTGGACCTGAATACCGAGGTAGAAGTTTTACAGCGCATTCAACCCTGCGATTTTCACATCATCAACGAAGTAATATAAGCGTTTTTCTTTTTCTTATGTTTTGGGTAAGAGCTTTTTTCTTTTTCATGTATTTTCAATGTATTTTTTTCAATGTATTTTCATCAATTTATTAAATGATAAAATCATGTTTTATAAAATAGTATAATTTTTTATATCCATCTTAAATTAGCTACAGAATTAGCTACAGAAAACACAAACGAACATTATTGGAAACAACATTAATGCAATTATTCATTTTATATATACGAGCAAAACATCATACAACACATCGAGTGCGCACAAACGGGAACCTTTTTCTTATTTGTCTGCATACCATTTAATGAGTCCGCTGAATGTGACCCGGGCACGGGTCGAATAATTTAAACAAATTTATAAATTCATTACCACGTGACATGTGCACGAGAAATGAAAGGCAATACATACCTCAAACGTTGCTAAAATATTCCCTGAATCGATAGGGATTCCAACAATTTCGGGAATGTGTGGCTGTTCGAGAAATTTTACAATAATAACGTCGTTCCATGAATGAGTCCCGAGTGAATTAAAATAGTACAGGCGGTCCCTATTTTGAAAGAAGGTAGTTATCCAATGAAACCCTTCACCACCAATAACATCGGTATTCACAGTAAGACCAACGCATTCTCTCGTAGTTGGCAATTTCAATGTTTCATTCTTCGCAAACAAACCGATAAAATTAGAGCGCGTGATTCGTTCACTATTCATTACTCTCTGAAGTGTATTAGCGTCCATTTTAAAAGTCAGTGACAACGCCCGTAAAACTGTCAACTTCTATTAGGGCTTGAAACTCGAGGTATACTAACACACTAATAGCCGCGTCTATCGGCTTGGCGAATTCCAATCTGACTGAGAGGTTTCCACTCTGTTGTGACTTAAGTGTGTATTTACACTAACAGATAAGTCAGGTGTGATGTCAAACGGATAAAGGTTAAATTGATCGATGAATTCTTTCTGCGTTACTAGGGCGGGTCATACTATGCATTTTTTTAAATCAATGGAGAGGGGTGTTCAAATGACATATTTTGGTGTATAGAACACAATTCTGAAGAAAATATTAATTCTGATAACCCTAACCTACATCATTTTGCAGTTGATTATTATTAAACTGTTGATTATTTCACTATTGTAGTTACCCCAGAATATGTCTTCTCACGTTTTCTATCATGGCTGCTCACGTTATCTCTCATAGACCATTGTTCTAACTAATTCATAAAACACATATAATGTAATTCATATATAATAATAATAATTAAATATTCAAATAAAAAGGTGTGCCATTCCAATTAATTGTAATTATCATACAGTTTGGTATATGAAATATTTTGACGGTTTTCTGGCGCGCATAAGGCCATTTTCTGAAAGAGAAAGAGAAAGAGAAGGTTGGAAGTAAGGGACCCCACCAAATAGGGGGCCCTGATCTACCAGAGCACAAGAGACAGGTGAGGACATTGAAAAGGCAGTGGATGGAAAGGAAGGCAGAGAAAAGGAGAAGGAGCAAGGAGGAAAGTGCTGCAGTAGCAGAGAAGGCAGCCAGGAAGGATGTTAAGAGATTTTTGGCAGATGGTGATGAGGATCTGGAATTGGAGAGAAGTGGTGATGAAGATGAGTTTGTTCCTGAAGTTGAGCTCTTCCCTCAAACTGACCCTGAGCCAGCAGCTTCGGCAAAGGTACAGAAAAACTATGATGAGATTCAAAACATTGCCCTTGCTAGTGTAAGGTATGGCATAGGGCTGAGGCCAACTGCAGCGATAGGAACAGCAGCTCTGATTGACGCAGGAATCATCACAGAAGACAATACAAGTAAAGTGATTGATAAAAGCAAGGTCAAGAGAGCACAGGAGAAGTTGATGAGAGAGCTGGGGGAACAGTTCGAGAAGAAGTGCAGGGAGGAGGGGGGGATCTCTTGCATCCTCTTTGATGGGCGGATTGACCTGACCAATGTGATGATGGAAGCTGAGGGCAGTGACCAATCTTTTCACGCAAAGATCAAGGAAGAACACTATAGTGTTGTTAGTGAGCCTGGCAGCTACTATCTGTTCCACTTTACCCCAGAGAAAGCAACTAAAGAGGAGTCACATGCGGAGAAGATTGCTAAGGTCCTGTTTGCTTGGCTGAAAGAGAGGGGTTATGATAAGACCTTGTTGGCCATTGGAGGAGACTCAACAAATGTCAACACTGGTGTGAAAGCTGGAGTAATGAGGAAGCTGGAGCTGCACCTGGGGAGAAAGCTGGTCTGGTTGGTGTGCAACCTGCACACTGTTGAACTTCCCCTGCGCCATCTCATTGTTGACCTTGATGGCCCTACTCTGTCAGACAAAAAATTATCCGGCCCAATAGGAAAGCTCCTTGATTCTGCTACAGACTTTGATATCAATCCAAACTTCACCCGAATCTCTGTTGGCCCTCCACTGATCAAGCTTCCTGACAGGGTCATTCAAGATCTCTCAACTGATCAATACTATGGCTATAAAATTGTCTGTGCAGTCAAGGATGGAGTACTTCCTGCAGGGATGGCTCTGTTAGAGATAGGACCAGTAAACGTGAGCCGCTGGCTCACCACAGCGAAGAGACTTCTCAGGCTCTGGGTGTCAAAGCACGGACTTAAAGGAAAGAACCTGAAGATTCTGCAATTCATTGTGGAATTCATCATTGGAGTGTATTACCCATGTTGGTTCAACGTGAAGGTCAAGCACTCCTGGATCGAAGGGCCTAGGCACATCCTCTTTCAGCTGGACTGCCTCAAGTCCCAGAGAAAGGAGGTGCTGGATATTGTGATGCCAACTGTGAGAAGATCTGCTTGGTATGCCCACAGTTAAATCATCCTCCAAACACTACTCTGCTCTGAGGATCAGAAGGAGAGGATTGAAGGGGTGGAGAGAATCCTGGCCATCAGGGGAGAGGGGGACCCGGACACTCAGCTGGGGGACTCCTCTGTTAGGAGCAGAACACCTGACATCAATTGTGATGCTTCCAGCATCGGTGACTTGATCAGCTGGTCAGAAGGTGTGTCAGAGCCACCTCTCACCTGCTCTCTAAGCACCTCAGAGGTGAAAAACTTCATCAACACCCCCATGGAGGTGCGCAACTGGCCTTGCCACACACAAAGCATTGAGAGGGTTGTTAAAATGGTGACTGAGGCTTCTGCTAAGTACTTCTCACAGGAAAAGAGGGATGGAGGGATCAGGGCTCAGGAGACCCGCAGGAAGCTGATGTCCAAGTCTGAGTCAAAGCAGGATTTGCGCAACCTGGCAAAGTTCAAGATGTCAGGAGAATGATCTTTGTAATTATATCCAGTGATATACATGCAGTTCACCTATTAATAAATATATGTAAAGTTGATTTGGCCTTGTCAATATAAATGATTTACCTTATATCTTTTAATATATTATAAAGGGGTTCAAAAGGGTAAAATTGGCAATTTAGAAATACAAAATGATGTAGGTTAGAGTTATCCTATCCAAAAAGAAGCTCATATTTGAATTCCGCACGTAAAAACACATAATTTAGACACCCCTGATGGTAGGATTTCCTTCAGATTCATGTTGTCACCTGAGTACGACCCGCCCTACTGCGTTACCCCAATCCCGAGTTCATCACAAGCACCTGCAATATGGGCCAGATTACTATACGCTTTCGCGCAAAGCGTCTGATGAATAATTCGTATCATAGACCCTCCCAACGCAACGCTGTTGACGTATTGAGTTATATTTTTAAGGCCGAAATTCTTGAATTTAAAGGCGTTCTTTTTATATTTTCCATTCACCGAAGCGTGTTCATGCATTCCAATTAATATCCTTTTAGGTAGAACTCCCAGGGCCACGTTTTCTATGTTTCGAAGCCAACCCTGCTTGTACCGTGTATAGTTTGATCTGTACTCTGTTAATTGGTTATTTTACTGTGGCAAGTATTAAATTTTTCTGTTTCTATTTGTTTAGGCGAACTTAATTTCACACGGCGTACGCGAAGGTGTTTCCATAATATGAATCACAACGGGCTTTTCACCCTCTTCTTGATCAGCCCCCAGATTTAAACAAATCTCAGGATTCGTGCGGGTGAGCTTTATTTTCATATCGACCCCATTCACAAGTAAGTTCCCCTGGAATGAGAAGTCTGTATTCAGGCGACCAAAACACACCTATTTTCTTTTTAGAATTTTAAAATTTGTCCTTTATACTGTTTTCGTCTTTAGCCTGATAATAGCCCTCGGCAGTTAAAAAGGTATCCTTCACTTCTTTGGAAAATTTCGGCACGCTTTCCAGATACGCTCGTAGGTGTTACTGTAGTACCCCTTCCCTACTGAGATGTTAACCTGATTTAAATATACGTTACACTGGTTGTAAATGGAGTGCAGAAAGTTTGTTTCAGGGTACACAGCATATTTGTCATCGCAGTCCGTTCCATCAGATTGGGCTGTACGTAATTTAGCGTACATGTGCATGCATCTTGAATAAAAAGTAAGGTCCTGAGATGGGTATTCCTCAATGTATGGGGGAGGGTGCTTTTTAATACAAGCTCGATATGTTGTGGGGCCGATCCGTTATTCTTTGTTTGGTCAGCTCTATCGTCGAGCCCAGGTCCTATGTCCCCATGCTCATCGTTGTCCGTGCTGTGCCTAATAATCACGGGGATCTCTATCGGATTCTTATAATTTTCGTACTCGTGAAGAAATTTCTGCAGAGCTTCTTAGTATAAGATTCTTTTCTCATCAGGTGTTTTTTCACTGTTTAATATCCAAAAGTTTAAATACATTAGCAATGCCTAAAATGCCCGGGAAAAATGGAAGTACTAAAATATTCTTTGACAAAGTACGAGTGTTATTATTATTCACACGATAGAATGTTCGTTTTGCCTTGTTGAGACAAGATTCCATAAACGCAGGTGGGTAACACAGATCACTTCCATTACCGTTGAATTTTTCCAATTCGTCATCGATGTATTCCGGACTGGCGATCCTAAGGGCGCGGAGAAACATTGAAGAAAAAATGGCCTTCTTAGTGGGGGTGTCATGTCCCGAGTAAAAGTGTACGTAGGACAAATTGCTTGTTTTTTTCCGATAGATACTAAACTTAAAACCTGGGCTTTCCCTATGTACATGCACATCCAAAAACGGGATTGAGTTGTCTTGTTGCACTTCTAAAGTAAACTTAATGGAGGGGACTTGATCATTTAACTGAAGGAGGAAGTCATCCAGGTCACGATTCATAGGCCAGATACACAAAATATCGTCGACGTACCTCAACCAAGGGATGCCAACCCCCAGGATTCTCGGAATGTAAGTAATTTCGAAAACTCCATATAAATATTGGAGAGGAAGGGCGACAAGGGGTTGCCCATGGCCATCCCAAAACTTGTTGATAATACTCGTTATTGAAAGTGAATTTACAGTCTTTGATGCAAAGCTTAATAAGTTCCAAAACAATGTGTGCAGGTAGTGGCAGGTCATACTTATGCAATTCTCGGGAGAAAAGTCAAGCATATCGTCAATCGGCACTTTTGTAAACAATGAACAAACGTCAAAACTTATCAATCTATCGTTGGTTTCAGTACGTGCATCATTCAATTTTTCAGTAAGATCCATGGAATTTTTTACATGTGAATCAGAGATAGTTCCGAGAATGGGGGACAAGACTTTGACAAGCCATTTGGAGAGTTTATAAGTAATAGAGCCCACCGAGCTAATAATAGAGCGCATAGGGTTGCCAGGTTTGTGGGTTTTAATAAGATCGTAAAGGTAGGGAAGAGAAGGTGAAGTGGACATGAAAAGCGGAATTAAATCCTTATGATCTTTGAGAATGCGTTTCAAGCCACTATTGAATGATTTGATGATGTCATCCTGCGGGTTCTTCATAAGTTTGCTGTATGTGGCGGGGTCCTGGAGAAGCTCGTTCATCTTTCTGATGTAGTCCACTTTGTCCATAATAATTATGGTGTTAGCCTTGTCTGCTTTAGTAATATGGAGCTCCCCATCTTTTTTTAATTGTGAGAGGCTATTGCGGAAACGTTTAGGAAAGTTATCTTCGTAATTACTATTCGCCGCACTATAAACAAGGCCTTTAACTATGTTAAATAAATACTGAGGGAGATTGCACTGTTTTTCAAAACAAGCGAAAGAAAGGTTCAAAACACACTTTGAGCTTGCTTTTTTACTCCACTGACTGTTTCGAATGAGACTTTTAATTTTGCGATCCAAAATGTTACGAAGAGAAGAAGTTCTCCGACGCAACCCGTTGTAAATTTCATCAAACAAAGGTTGCATCCACGGTTGGGGAATAACGGTTACAAAATTATGTTTGGCGATGTTTAAATTTTTGAAGGCGGACCACTCATTTTGTCTGGTGACTTCAATATGTTTCTTTAAAATTAATCTGCTGAAGTTGTTGAACGGATGGTCGTCAATTTGTCTGAGGCGATCGGAAGCAGGGATTTGGGAAGAACTTGCTCCTCTAGACAATTAGTAAGAAACTTTCGTCGGATACGAATTGCATGCCCTTCATTAGTGTAGAAGAAAACACGGACAGAAAAGGAGAAAAGAGAGGGAACAGCAAGCCGAAGCAACGCGTGGTGTTCATTCTTTTCTCATCAGGTGTTTTTTCACTGTTTAATATCCAAAAGTTTAAGTACATTAGCAATGCCTAAAATGCCCGGGAAAAATGGAAGTACTAAAATATTCTTTGACAAAGTACGAGTGTTATTATTATTCACACGATAGGAGGTTTTTTTTTGCTTTGTTGAAACAAGATTACATAAACACAGGTGGGTAACACAGATCACTTCCAATACCGTTGATTTTTTCCAATTCGACATCGATGTATTCCGGATTGGCGATCCTAAGGGCGCGGAGAAACATTGAAGAAAACCTGGGCTTTCCCTATATACACGCACATCCAAAAACGGGATTTTTTTTTTGTAACCTATATATAGGGTGTAACTCTTTATGTACTTCAATGTTCCTGAGGATGTCATCAGACGAAAGCGCTTGAGATATATATATATATTATAATATTATATATATATATATATATATATATATATACGAAGTAGCATACGAGTATGTACACTTATTTGCCCTTGGAGGAGGGACACTTGCCCTTGGAGATGTCAGACTTACCCTTTGAGATGGGAGACTTAAATATCGGCGCCAAACCACCTCGGCTAGTGGAGGCTGTGGTTCTGAAGATGTAGGTGAAGGTGGAGGGGAAGGCTTGGGCGGAAAGAATCGGTGGAGTGTTGTCTGTGTCGCCTTAGCCTTCTTCTGCCGGTAAAGCTCCTCATATCCTCCCAGCAAGTCCAATAGCTTGGCCTTGAAGTCCAGAGCCCTCTCCAGCTGTGGGTCGCTGACTACTGCCAGTTCAGCTAAGCGTCTGCCGCCGTCACTTATGTCACTCAAGCTCTTGGCTGTGAACTACTTCGTCACAGGCAAAGCTCCTCCCTCAGGGTCCTTGCTTTCCTCCTCGTGGCGATGCTCGTCCAGGAGGAACAGGTCCTCGTCGGAGAGCTCGTGAATGTGTGAGTCGAGGAGATCAGCCACATCATCCTCGTCAACCTCCTCGAACCCAGCCTCCTGAGCCAGGGAAGCTGTGCACACACGCAGGCCACAGTGCCCGCCACATGCCCTTCATGTTGGAGGATGTGACTTCCTCCCAAGAGAGCTTGGGCCGCGCGATTTGAATTTCCTTCTGCCTTCTCGTACCGATTGTCGTGAGATTCTCGTAAGATCGGAGTCGTATAATGGAAAAGTCATATAAGTGCTTAACTCGTATCATCGGTTTCTCGTATTACGAATGCTCGTATAGCGTGACCTACCTGTATGTGTACACCAATTTTCAGATTATTATATTCAAAATTAATGATTTAATGAGGATTGTTTATGTTCAACAAATTTTGTTGGTGAACATCGCTCCAGTTTTTAATTCTGGGAGTCCAGAAAGGCGGTAAAACTTTAGTAATAAACTTTTTATTCTCATTTTAGGTATAAAATACATCATCGTCTTAGTTTTTAGTTTTTGTCTCTTTTCTTAACTTTATAATTAACATTTACGTACTCTTAGGTCTGTGAATGAAATCATTGATTCTCAAAATACAATAAATAGCAACGATGTGTCAGCGGATTCTTTCTTAAACGAGCGACACAGTGACGGAAACATGTGTCTTTTAAACTTAATTATCAGAAGCCTTCCAAATCACTTTGATGAGGTGACGGCCACTCTAAAATTGTTACAGTATAAATTTATCATACATTTATCATATTGACCGAGACATGGTTAAATGATGATAATAAGTCATTTTTAATATACCGGGTAACACGAGCCACCACATATGTAGAAATAATAACAGAGGCGGCGGTCTTATGTAGACACTAATCATAATAGTAAGAGTATTGAGCAACTGACAGGCATAAATGATCATTCTGAAACCTCAGCAGTTGAGGTGTATATAAATAATATTTCCTATTCAATATTAGACATCTACCGACCACCAAATGGTAACTTGCCATCGTTTATTGCGAGCATAGATAAAACTTTAACTTCTAATCACATCAACAATAACTGCATCATTGCGGGAGATCCAAACATCGATCTCGCTAAAATAAACTCTAACAATATTGCTAACTTCTTCTACAATCTCGATAACGCAAATGGCTTTAATTTAACTATAACAAAGCCAACAAGACCACATAATACCAGAGAAAACTCCACTTTATTAAACCAAATCTGGGTGCGATCTCCCCTTAACTGTACATCAGGTATACTACTACAGTATTACACTTTTCGAACCATCTGCCCACATATAAAGTTCAATGCTAATTAGCCATTTACAAATACAGAAGCGAATAAAAATTGACTATACTGTAGACCCTACACTTATAATAATAAATTTAAATTTATCAGAGATATATCAAGTTTTGACTGGTCGAGAATAAATGAAAGTAACTGTGAAATAGAAACAAAGTTTCAAGCATTCTCAAACACACTAATGGATAATATTATATTTAATACTGATTTTCCTATAAAGTCGAAACTCGTGTCAAAAAAGAACTATAACAATCAGTGGATCACTCCAGGCCCCAATGTACTGTAAGCATAAACCGGAAACATTCTCTCTATAAACTATGGAAAAATGATATTATCAATGAAAAAACATATAAAAATTATTTTAACACTAAATTGTTCCAAGATTACTGAACAAAAATCTAATCTTAAAGGATTATGAAATACTTTAAAGGTCCTAGTTAACACCAAAAAAGAAAAGACAAATCCCTTAATTTCGTTAACACAGGATGGAATTTCCTACAGTGATCCCAAAGACATGGCCAATTTATTAAACAATTTCTTTTCGAAAATAGGAAGCAATACCGCACCTGCTATTCCAGAATCAGACAGTCACTACCAACAATATATGCTACAACCCACACCAAATACTCTCTTCTTTGAACCAATTCTGTCAAACGAAACATCACCTACATAAAAAAACTTAAAAAATGAAAGCACTGATATCAGTTTAATTCCAGTGAAAGTATATAAACTAATATCAGATGATATAAAAACCTCACTGACAAGACTTATGAATGAGACAACAGTACAAGGTGTATTCTCTGATCACCTGAAGATTAGCCAGGGTTTGTCCAGTATTCAAATCAGGCAGCCCGGATTGATTTTTCAGCCAATAACTGACCAATCTCCGTCTTACCAACTCTGAGTAAAGTACTAGGGGCACTCAATATATTTTGCCACACCCTTTTTTCTTAGCTAAATAATAGGCCATGGGGCTGAAATGTCTTTTGGGCTGTAAGTTTGAACTTTCTGTGCTTCACATAACCAGATTTTTCCAGTTTCAACCTCCCATCCTTGTATGAAACCGCTTTTAAACGCCCATGCATAAAACCGATGGTTAACGCAATTTCGAAAATGGCCTCTGACAGTGATGTGCATCGTAAACAGAGAGCTGTTATCGAGTTCTTAACCACAGAGAAGGAAACAGTTCGAAATATTCACAAACGTCTACAAAACATTTATGAAGATGCTGTTGTTGATCGAAGTACAGTTGGAGGCTCGTCTAAACGTGTGAGATCATCGGAGAGAGGAAGAGCCAGCCTCGATGATTAGCCACGCAGCGGTCCCCCAACATCGGCTGTGACATCTCACACTGTGCAACGTGCTAACAGCATCATTCGATCAAATCGTCACGTAACATACAAGAAGCTATCACTGGAGCTAGGAATTAATGAAGGAAGTGTGAATACGATAATTCAGCAACTGGGATACTCAAAAGCGTGTTCACGGTTTGTTCCTCGCGAACTGACTGAAGATCACAAAACCCAAAGAAAAGAAATTGCTTCTGAGTCGTTGGTTCAATACGAGACAGAACGGGATGACTTCCTTTCACGAACTGTGACTCGGGATGAGACTTGGGGTACACCACTTTGAACCTGAAACAAAACGCCAATCCATGCAGTGGCATCACGCAGACTCCCCACGCAAGAAAAAGTTCAAAATGGCTCCCTTTGCAGGAAAGGTTATGGCCACCATCTTCTGGGACATGAAAGAGGTGATTCTGGTGGACATTATGAAGAAAGGACAAACAATCAACTCAGAGGCATATATTGCTACCCTACAGAGACTCCAGAGACGTATAAAGCGAGTTCGACCGGGGAGAAAACTGGAAGACGTCCTTCTTTTGCACGATAACGCAAGACCACACAACAGTTTGCAAACAAGAGAAGCAATCACAAAAAAGCGCTTGACTGTGTTACCCCACCCTCCATACAACCCGGATCTGGCACCTTCAGACTTCCATTTGTTTGGTCCAATGAAGGATGCTATTCGTGGAAGAAAGTTTCAGAGTGACGATGAGGTTGTTGAGGAGGTTGAGGTGGCTCCAGCGGAACCCAGCGGACTTTTACCAGCAAAGAATAAAGGCCCTTGTTTCGAAGTGGAGGAAAGCCGTAGAAAAGGATGGAGACTATGTGGAAAAATAAAAACTTGTAAAAAAGGTATGTAACTACTTGTGTACAAAATTTCTGGAACTTACAAGGAAACTTGGAAAGAAAAAAAAGATGGGGAAAAATATATTGAGTGGCCCTCGTATTTGAAAGAATCGTATACAATAGACTAATCAAATTCTTAGCTAAATACGACATCCTAACAAAAATACAATTTGGGTTTAGAGAAGGCCACACCACAGAAGACACCATTAACATGCTATTAGAAAATATCTATAAAAACTTAAACTATAAAAACACAATCTTAATTTTCCTTGACCTGTCGAAAGCCTTGACACGCTCTCACATGATATCTTACTAGACAAATTAAACAGATATGGCATAAGGGGAAATATGCTAAATTGGTTTAAGTCATATCTCTCTAATCGTCACCAGTATTTTAAAGTAAATGATATTTCATCAGAATATGCTATATTGGAAAGTGGGGTTCCACAAGAATCAATCCTTGGACCCTTACTCTTCTACTGTAAATATATGTAAATGATTTTTATAGATGAACAACATTAGACTGTATTCAATATGCAAATGATGCAACACTCACACCACGATATCAATTACCTAATGAATGAAGTGAACAGGCAATTAAATCATGTCTGTAAATGGATATGTTCAAATAAGCTTTTACTAAACTTGACAAAATTATCATATATGATCGTAACTAAGAAACTGCTATCGTGCACACATCATTAATAATTGGAAACATTCCTTTTGCAAAAGTAAATGAAGTTAAAGTTCTTGGCATCAAGTTAGATGAAAAATTAAATTTCAAAAGCCACACACAACATATCAAATCAAAAATATCTAGATTTCTCTACATAATGTTTAAACTCAAAAACGCAATTTCCCAAAATGCTCTCATACTGTATTACTCATTTATCCATCCACACTTTCAATATGGAATCACAGCATGGGGTAGTATAAAGAATTATATACTGTATCCGCTAGAAGTAATCGATAAAAAATGTTTACGAACTCTCTCAAACAATGGATAACAGACGATCTCATACCGCTCCAATGTTCAGAAACTTAAATATTATAAAACTAAATGACCTGTATAAACTTACTGTCGGTATTAGTATGTGCAAAGTTGCTAATAATAGAAACTATACTTTGCCCATTCACAGGGCGATTACCCCCATCAGATCAACCATAATCATAATACAAGACTTCCCAGTGATTTCATACATAAACCAAATTATTCCATGCAATTTGCAGGAAATGCTCTCTCCTACAAAGGGGCTGTAAATGGATATGTTCAAATAAGCTTTTACTAAACTTGACAAAATTATCATATATGATCGTAACTAAGAAACTGCTATCGTGCACACATCATTAATAATTGGAAACATTCCTTTTGCAAAAGTAAATGAAGTTAAAGTTCTTGGCATCAAGTTAGATGAAAAATTAAATTTCAAAAGCCACACACAACATATCAAATCAAAAATATCTAGATTTCTCTACATAATGTTTAAACTCAAAAACGCAATTCCCCAAAATGCTCTCATACTGTATTACTCATTTATCCATCCACACTTTCAATATGGAATCACAGCATGGGGTAGTATAAAGAATTATATACTGTATCCGCTAGAAGTAATCGATAAAAAATGTTTACGAACTCTCTCAAACAATGGATAACAGACGATCTCATACCGCTCCAATGTTCAGAAACTTAAATATTATAAAACTAAATGACCTGTATAAACTTACTGTCGGTATTAGTATGTGCAAAGTTGCTAATAATAGAAACTATACTTTGCCCATTCACAGGGCGATTACCCCCATCAGATCAACCATAATCATAATACAAGACTTCCCAGTGATTTCATACATAAACCAAATTATTCCATGCAATTTGCAGGAAATGCTCTCTCCTACAAAGGGGCTGTAAATGGATATGTTCAAATAAGCTTTTACTAAACTTGACAAAATTATCATATATGATCGTAACTAAGAAACTGCTATCGTGCACACACCATTAATAATTGGAAACATTCCTTTTGCAAAAGTAAATGAAGTTAAAGTTCTTGGCATCAAGTTAGATGAAAAATTAAATTTCAAAAGCCACACATCAAATCAAATCAAAAATATCTAGATTTCTCTACATAATGTTTAAACTCAAAAACGCAATTCCCCAAAATGCTCTCATACTGTATTACTCATTTATCCATCCACACTTTCAATATGGAATCACAGCATGGGGTAGTATAAAGAATTATATACTGTATCCGCTAGAAGTAATCGATAAAAAATGTTTACGAACTCTCTCAAACAATGGATAACAGACGATCTCATACCGCTCCAATGTTCAGAAACTTAAATATTATAAAACTAAATGACCTGTATAAACTTACTGTCGGTATTAGTATGTGCAAAGTTGCTAATAATAGAAACTATACTTTGCCCATTCACAGGGCGATTACCCCCATCAGATCAACCATAATCATAATACAAGACTTCCCAGTGATTTCATACATAAACCAAATTATTCCATGCAATTTGCAGGAAATGCTCTCTCCTACAAAGGGGCTATAACGCTACACCCATAAACATCAGCCAAGCACCATCATTAATATTGTTTTGCAACTCACTAAAGAAACACTTTATAAACTCCTACTAATGTATGTGTGTAGATATGCATATACAGGGTGTCCCAGAAGTATGGACTCATAGGGAAAATAGACATTATATTTTTAAAGTAAAACAAACACATTTCTAATGTCAGTTTTACATATTTCAAGAAAGAAAATACCCTGATAGCTTAGTATATTAATCAAGAGAAGGTGGAACTGGTATTGCTACATGTTTCCGAAAAAAACATGTCAGTTATTTCACGGGAGGCATGTCAGTTATTTCACGAACATGACTCCCTCTGCTTTTTCTGGAAACATGTAGCAATAGGCCTGTTCAAAAATCAACTTTTTCTTATTTTCATAGGTTTGTGTACATTTTCCCATGCTTTTTGACCTGAAAAAGCCGAAAATCACAACTATTTTGACCTAGGATGTTTGGGAAGCATTGCCGCATGGAGCTTTAAATTTTCTGCCTTGAAATCGGCCAAAGCGCCAATTCGGGGTCCCTTGAATTATGTTTTGCACTTTAACTTTTGATCTAAACAAGATAGAGCAACAAATTAGGTATCAAATGAAAGAGCATAAAATTAATAAATAATAATAATAATAATAATAATAATAATAATAATAAATAATAATATAATAATAATAATAATAATAATATAATTATCTATCATTTTTCAGGAAACAACAGAAACTCAATCAGAATCTAGAAAACCATCTACAAGTTACAACTTCACAATGGCATTAAGCAAGGAGCTGAGGGAGCTCTGTGGGCGCACAGTTGATATCTCAGAACCTCCACGTACTGTCCACAGGCAGGTGTCAACTGGGCCATCTACCAGATCTCTCACTGAAACTTTCCTGGTTGGATACCCTTCAGCTTTTATCAGTGGTTCCCAGCTTCCCACCAACAGACAGGCGTTCCAGTATTTCCTTAATCTTCAGAATTTACCGGAAAATGCAGGGAGGCCCATGGTTCAAGACCTTGCATATGAAACAGTTGAATCTATCATCCGATTCTGGCAGATGGCTAGGATCAAGACAATGACCAAGTACAACGCAATGAAGCTCTTCATGAAACTACATGAGAAACATCGTGCTCTGGTGAAAAGCAAAGGAAGAGCAAGTAACCCTGGAGGAAAAAGAGGAGCATTTGTGCTGGAATTAGACAGCCTGTTCGATATAGGAGCTCCAGATGCAATCCAGGAAATACAGAACAACAGACTGTTATCCAGAGAGAAGAAAGATGAGGATATCAGGTTCTACGAAGACCAAAAGACTGAGAGGAAAGGTCATATGTCTGGTCATGACAAGATTTTTGAGACAAGATCCCTGCAGCAAGCAGCGAGGAATGAAAGACTGCAGCATAGACAAGAACAAGGTAAAACTAATTACTTTGAACGTCACAAAAAGTTTTAAGTTTTACTCCATTGCGATATTTAGCATGTACTTAACAATTACTGTCTTAACACGTTGTACTATTTTACAGCTGCAGCAGAACAAGAGGCAGTTGTTCATGTGGATGACATTACCTGGGGTGACTCAACTGACAACGACGCTAACACAGAGGACATGGATTACCATCAGCCTCGTCCTGGATGTTCTCACCATCAAGACACTGTGACTAGTGTAACTTTGACGTTTCCAAGGAAGGTCATGGAATGTGATGTCATCTGCAATACAGCTGATCGTCTTGGTTTATCAGACAATCAAGTTACTGCCATGGTTTCTGCCACCTTGAAAGCTGGAGGGGCTGATCTGGATAACTTCGTCATCTCAACCTCAACAACACGTCGCAACAGAATGCTGTCCAGGTATAATATCAGCCAGAGTCACATGTCCAAGTTTTGTGAAAACCCCCCACAGTACGTTTTACACTGGGATGGAAAGTTGCTCAAAGATGTCTTGGCAGTGAACCTGGAAGTACCTCAGAGACTTTAGCTGTGCTAGTGTCTGGTCCACCTTCATACACTGAAGGAAAGTTATTGGAGTACCTGTCATCGACAATTCTTCTGGCACAGCTCAGGCTGAGGCTTCAATGGATTTACTGGAGACATGGGAACTTACGGATAATGTTACTGCCCTTGTTTTTGACACTACATCCAGTAACAGTGGAGTTCACAGAGGAGCTGCCAAACTGCTAGAGAAAATGCTGAACAAAAAGGTGTTTTATCTGGCCTGTCGACATCACATCCTGGAAATCCTAGTAGGAGCAGTTTGGGAGAAGCTGTTTGGGAAGGTGAAAGGGCCAGATAATCCCTGGTTTGAGCATCTGAAGGATGTTTGGACGGACTTGTCCAAGGAAAACCCAAAGATGCTGGCTATCAACAGCAAATGGCTGAAGGAAAAGAAGAAGAACAGTGAAGAAATACTCCAAGACATTCTAACAGCAGAAAGGCTTCCAAGAGCCGACTACGGGGAAATGGCTGAACTGACAGTCATTGTTCTTGGAGGAACGCCTCCTCGAGGTATTCACTGGAGTCGACCAGGCGCCATTCATCAGGCCAGATGGATGGCCAGAAACCTGTACTCCATGAAAATGCTGATGTTTGCAGATCAACTTGAGTACGACGAAGACACTGTATCAAAGCTGGAAAGACAACACCTTCCTTGCGCTGTTCTACACTCCTGTATGGATGATGTCAATGTCTCCTGCAGATGCTCCGTGAATGATCTAAGTCTAATCCAGGACATGTTGAAGTACAAGAAAACTGACCCAGAGCTTGCTGATGCAGTACTTAATAAGATGGAAAACCACAAATGGTACCTGACGCAGGAAGTCGTGCCATTTGCCCTGTTCAGCAGTAGATTGAGTGACACATTGAAGCACGACATTGCTACCCAGTTACATGCCACTGAGAAGCCAGACAGCTTCAGAACAGGAAAGCCTCTATTCCAGAGAGTCACAGTAAGACCACCCTGGTTGATCTCATTGGCCCAGAATCACATTTCCTGCTGGACACACTGAACATTCGATCCGAGTGGCTTCTGGAACCTGTCACGTCTTGGCCACAGAATGAGGACTACAGAAAAGCGTTGGACTATGTTAAGAATCTGAAAGCGGTGAATGACATTGCTGAACGTGGTGTCAAGATGATGAACGACTTTGCAAATGTCATAACAACAGATGCCAAGCAAAGGGACTATCTCCTTCAAGCTGTGGAGTTCAACAGACGCCGCTTTGACAGCTTCAAGAAACAAACTCTCAACAACTGACTGTGTAAATGTCATTATGAAATTAATCATCATGTAATGCTTTCACTTCTTGATCGATTAGACTTGTGACAAAATGTTAATCTCAAATTTGTGTCATGAATAAGGCGCCTTGTCTGCCTTGAGTGTGAGAAAACGAATTTTGTGATATTTCTGAAAACTTTGTATGTACCAATCTGCCATTTCTTGTTCCAAGACTATCATAATTGTATAAGTTAGAAAGAGGATTAAAAACACTTTAATTTGGTGCCTATTTTGTTGCTCTATCTTGTTTAGATTAAAAGTTATAGTGCAAAACATGATTCAAGGGACCCCGGAACTGGTGCTTTTGGCCGATTTCAAGGCAGAAAACTTAAAGCTCCATGCGGCAATGCTTCCCAACAACCTAGGTCAACATGGTTTGATTTTCGGCCTTTTCAGGTCAAAAAGCATGGGAAAAAGTAAAGAAACCTATGAAAATAAGAAAAAGTTGATTTTTGAACAGGGCTAATGTAGCAATACCAGTTCCACCTTCGCTTGATTAGTACACTGAGCTATCAGGGTATTTTCTTTGCTGAGATATGTAAAACTGACATTACAAATATGTTTGTGTCACTTTAAAAATATAATATCTATTTTCGCTGAGTCCAGACTTCTGATACACCCTGTACATTGCAATTTGTAAATATTACTAAACAATGAAAATCACCTATTATATATGCAAAATTCACAATCTTAAATGGATGCAATCATAAACCATATAAATTAGATGTTAAAAGTTTCCAATATATTACACCATAATTATATCATAATATGCCTCACTCATCTGTATCTTTTAACCTTAAGATCATATCATGATTTGCATTGTTCACCATTTTTCTTTTCTATTATTTCTATTATTATTTCTATTATCATTTTCTATTATTTTAAAGATTATTTCAATTTTCATTTGTAATGTCAGAGTTAACTAAATGCAACATTATTTTATTTTCCACAAATTCTATTTATATTTGACATTTTCCTATGTAAAAATAGAAATGTCTCTCAAAGACTTTTGCCTGAAAAGCTGTCATACTTCTCAATGACATATTCAGATAAGAATTCTGTAATTAAACTACAAAAACTTAATGTTAATCCCAACATTGTTTAAACCAGTGATGCACAAACCCTGGCCCGCGGGCCAAATGTGTCCCCCACGGGTCTTTTCAGTGGCCCCACGGGTCTTTTCAATTCAATGAAAAAGTTAGAATATAAAAGTGACCCAATTTATGACTTAGATGGAAAGTAAGTAGGCTAATACATTTAGTTATTTTCTTCGCTTGGCCCTCACATCAAAAAAGTTTGTGCACCACTGGTTTAAACCAATATGCCTGTAATGTATATCTTCTGTAATGGGTTCTTTCTGAATAAAGATTATTATTATTATTATTATTATTATTATTATTATTTACCCCCCCCATTTGAGAGATTAAAATTTTGCTTTTTTCCCCTTTTCCCTCTTTTACCCTCACTCCTCTCATTTCCCTTCTCCCTCCCCCTTTCCCTTCACATGGTATTGACACCATCCGGACCCTCGAACTTTTTTCTCATATACTACTTGAAGGAACGCGACAAAATCAGATATTAGGAGCAGATATTGAAGTGACAGCTGGACAACGTTTGGTAAGGAATGGGATTTGCTATTTGCTTCACATCTTTTCAAAAATTTACGAATATCGAAAACTGGTGGCGGACAAACAAATTACTAATGTAAGAGTAAATGTTTATGAAATAAGGCTTTAAAATGATATAAATTATGTTTTATCTTCATTTGTGGTTTGGTCTTTATTCCCCTTGCACAATGTTTATTTGTACCATATGCATATACGAGTGTGTGTATATATATATATATTAACGTATGAAATTAGATTACTCAAACGCCTTTCACTTTATTTTACAGAGGGGATATAAGTGAAGGTTGAAAAAGAAGTGACAGATAAAGGTTAGATTGAACTTACAATGAGTTCACAAACCTACAGAAATACGGTGTCTGTTTCAATAAATTTAAATAAATTATGGTGCTACTATAGCGTAATTCCTACCTCGATTCGGCGGTCTACCTTTTAATTATAGCTTCTTATCTTGTTTATTAATTGCTTGTTTACATTCCAATGTCCATCGCCTTTGACGATTGGTTAGGTTTAGTCATGATATTTTCGTTAGTTTTAACGAAAATATCGTGACTAAACCTAACCAATCGTAGGTAGACCACATACTATAGTAGCACCGAAACTATTTTTTAAATAAATAAAATTGAATAATAAACAGCATTTTATATTTATTATATTTTCATTTATACCTTGGATAGGAATCACACTCTACAGTACTGTAGTTTCGAACCAAAACGGGTAGGAATCACCCTATAGTATCGAAGTCACCGGTAGGAATCACGCTATAGTAGCACCTAAATTATTTTAACATAATGTCTTCTTCTTTATTGTATTGCCATAACAGCAAAATAAATTAATGTGTGAAACAGAAAATGAGTATTATTCACACGCAATCTCAAAAAAAGAAAAACGTGAGAATAAGGGAAAGTACATTCACATCATAAATTTAGATAGTTTATTTGAAAGTTGAAAATATTAAAGCATATTATAATGTTCGTTCATTTTTAAAGGTACTCAGTATATAGCAGTTCTAGTCTAGTGGGGAATGTGAATATAAATCGTAAAACGAAATAAATTACCTATACTCTGAAAGGTATCCCATGCTAATTTTAAGAAATCCGGTTGAAAAGAGATTCTTTAAATCCATTCAATTTAATGGAAAGGAACGAACCTTTATCTTCCGAAAGTTTTCATGTATGGGACGGTAAAAGGCTAGTTGAATCGGCCATAATGACTTGTTTTCCTTTAAAACTGGAAATATATAAAGCAATCAAATATAAAACCATCCAAAAATTGAAAAATTTTTATACTCCACCAGCCCCGTGTTCGATTCTCAGTGACGGCAATCGACGCGCAGCAATAAAAATTGGTTGGTAGATAAATGGGTTACCTGGGTAGCCTAGTGGTTAAGAAGCTGGGCTACTGATCGGGAGATCGTGAGACCGCGTCTGGGAGAGGACTTTGTAATTTCTGACCACCCGTGGTGGGTCGTGGTTCGGATTCCACGTTAAACTGTAATCTAGAGTGGAGCAACAAGTTTGACCTTTGTCAAAATGAACAATTCGAGCGAAAGCAAAACCAAGGTTTTATATGTATTAAGGTGGGTCGATCGTATAGGGGTTGATTTTTTTGGAGCCTGATATTGGCAGGGTATGCGATGGTTGCCTTTTGACATACTGTAGGTAAGATAAGCTAACAATATGAACTTGCTACGACCATATCTTCAGCTGGCACGAGCGACCTCTTAGTTTATGACAGCGGTTCCCAACCTGGGGGGCGTTTAATATTCCTAGGGGGGGGGGGGTGAGGTGGTCAACGGTCAACAAATGCCATTCAAATATACTCTGTATTCCAAAAATATATATGGGTAATTTACTTTGTTAGGGAAAACTTGACATCCGTCATCTCATAAACACATGAGCTTTGATGTTTTTTATTATTAATCCTATAATTATCTGGATTCTAGACGTCCATATGGAACTGATGAAAACTTTCGCCCTTTGGGTATGGGGGGCGCCATGGATACAAGGTTGACCAAAGGGGGGCGCAGTGCAAAAAAGGTTAGGAACCCCTGGTTTATGATATGGTCCGAGTTACCCATCCAGAAGATTGGTGGCTCGAACCATCCTAACATTGGACACATTTACTCAATTAAAATAGCAGCTTGTAGTCTTTTTTTCAATCCAGATCCCCCATGATCTTTTGCAATTCTAGTTTTTACCTAATGAAGCCATCTCTTCGCAAAGCTCCACACACAGATGATGGTACTTCTATCACCAATTTAACACACATCTCTACAGCTTGTATGTGGCATGGCATCTCGAATTTGAAATTCGAGGGGTGAGTATCATTTTTGGTGATTGACTGGAGTTCATCATCGTCGGTGTATGTTGTGAGCGGCGGCTCTATTCTCCCAAGAATATTCCAGTCGATCAGGTCCGTGTAATCGCGCGTATTGAAGTTACATAATTAATCTTCGGAACCCTGAACTGCATTATGTTATTCGAAGCACGTTGCTGTCGCTGAGATAGAGCGGCTTCAATTCTACATAGTTTTTGTTTTTTATGTAGTAACGAAGGGTCAAGGGCGAGCGCCCGCAAAAGTGCCCCTATTTATAAGGAGAAGAGAGCCAAAATCAACGTCTTTGAGGCCCACAATGCCATTTCCTTTTTAATTTTGAAAAGATTGTGTAGTGTGTAAAATGCATGTATTTGCAGTGAAGAATAGAGGGAGAAATGTGTGTTTGAGAGCATGCTGGACTGCTCACAGGGTAGATGAGACACGGAGAAATATCAGCTAAAAACGACAGCGACAAGAGAAACTGGAGTTCCAGCACTCCCTGTCTCCTGCCTAACGTTCCTCCCTGAGTACTTCCCTGGTTGATTGGTGTCTACAATATCCTCCTATCAATATAGTGCTAATTCTCGGATGTTCTTTCGCTCATCAGTAATCATTGCTAGCAGCAAGTTTTCTAGGTGGGCAAAAATATGTTTTGTTCAATCACAGCATCGATAATTTTTCTCCCCTTTCCTTGAAGATAACAAGAACGTTTCACCAACAAAACCAAATGCCTTGCTCCATTATTGCAAGAGGGAGCAGTTTTGATACTGAACGACACAGGCGCGTAGACAGTTGTCACATAGGTTGCTAACGTTTGAAGATTCTGTGATGGATCTTCAGTACAGGCAAAGAATGTTGTTTGCTGTTGTTAGCCATCGAGAATGTGACATTGGCCCCGGATTACATTGTGTCGGTTCTGTTGGACACTGTCCAACAGAACAGGCTGATACAGCCTGACACATTTGGTATAGGTAATTTTGATCTTTGCTAAGATCCTTTCGATTGTCTACATTTGGTAATGGTTCGTCAAACCTAATTGGTTGGAACTGAGCCACTGGCAAACTTTCGCATTTGACTAGTTCTTTGCCTATTGGACCACAGAATGCCTTGCCCTTGAGTTTATGCGTTACACCATCAAGACTCTGGATCAGGTGGCATGACTGCAACTTATTGGTATGCAACAAGTTATGACAAAAATTAAAGTCACTGGTGGCAGAAGGAAAAAAGTCTGATGATAGTGATATTTTGGAACATTACTGGTATCAAAAGGCAACCATCGCACGCAATGCCGACTTCAAATTTAACAGTGAGTTTTCCGACTCACTAATATACAGGGTGATTACAAATGATTGTCCCGATTTTAAACATTTATTATGAAAAACTAACAAAGCTACAGCGAAAAGCAAGATATACAAATAAAGAAGAACTCCAAAAGGTTTATTTACAAGCTATTGAAGTTCAATATGAGCTCCTTTTGTGGCTCTGCAGACATCAAAGCGGTATTTTGTTTCCTTCCATACATTTTGTAGCACATCATACTGAACTTTTCTAACAGCTTCACGTATCGTTTCCTTCAAATGTTCCAAAGTTGTTGCCATTGGTGGAACAAAAACTTAATTTTTGACATAGCCCCAGGGAAAGAACTGAATGGGCGTTAGTTGGGCGAACGAACCGGCCAAGAAATGGGCACCCCACGCCCAACCCAACGATGAGGCAATTGCTCATTCAGGAATGTTGTAACCTCAAAAGGAGCCACAAAAGGAGCTCATATTGAACTTCAATAGCTTGTAAATAAAACTTTTTGAGTTCTCTATTTGTATACTGTATCTTGCTTTTCGCTGTCGTTCTGTTAGTATTTTCATAAATGTTTAAAATCGGGAGATCATTTGTAATCACCCTATATATATACATATATATATATATATATATATATATATATATATATATATATATATATATATATGTGTGTGTGTGTGTGTGTGTGTGTGTGTATATATATATATATATATATATATACACATAGAGGGTGTCCCATAAGTCAGGCATCATAGGAAAAATAATAAAAAAGGCAAAACAAAAGCTTTTATTTACAGAACGTGCTCAATATGTCCACCATTGTTTCCAATACACAAATTCAGACGTGATACTCAGTCAGCAAGCACACGGTGAATGATGTCAGGAGTAATGGTGTTACATGCCCCAATAATGCGCTGCCGCAAATGTTCAACACTCCTAATTTTCTCTGCGTATACCAGCGCTTTCAAGTGGCCCCAGAGATAAAAATCTAGTGGCGTGAGATCCGGGCTTCTAGCTGACCATTCAACAGGCCCTCGACGTCCTATCCAATGACCAGGGAATTGTTGGTACAGGTATTCCCTTACTTGGGTGCTGTAATGTGCAGGAGCGCCGTCTTGCTGGAACCATGTTGGGAAATTTCCTTCTTCGTTCAAGACACTGGGAAATGCTTCTTCCTTGAGCATACGTAGGTAGGTGCCTCCAGTGACATGTTCATCGAAAAAGAGGGGGCCTATGATGCGATTCTTCCAAATGCCACACCATACCATCACCCGAGATGCACCTTGTTCCTTTGAAGAGGTATACCAGTGAGGGTTGTTTTGAGACCAGTAGCGGGTGTTCTGTCGATTTACTTCACCATTTCCATAAAAAACAGCCTCGTCACTGAACAGAATGGTGGACGGGAAATTGGCATCCCGAGCATAAGAAAAATATGAATTATGGTTTGTAGAAATAGAAAAATATGAATTTCTCCTATGATGCCGGACTTATGGGACACCCTGTATGTAAATTATTTCACTCGTATAATTGTGAAAATGTTTAAATTTTTACAAAAATATTTTCAAGTGCACTTTGGGGTTACAGAGTTATTAACTTGTAAGAATGACTGACTAACTGAAGGGGTTGACATTTCTTCACCGTTGACCAATGCTTCTCACTTAACTGCATAGATATAAATCGTCAATGAACCACCATAAAATTCTTAAAAATACCATAAATTATTTTAGCTAGTGATTTGCAGCTATTTTATTTTCAGGAGGTATGTTTTACATCAAAAAAAATTTTGAAGACTGAATTCTAAACTATGTTCACAGTGTAAAGATTACAAATGATTTTCCTTTTTATAATTAATTTCTATCGAGCCTGAGTGACATTTGGTTTTAAAGGAAGCACCATATTTTTATATTGATTATATCTACTCTTTTTGTTCCTCGAATAAGTTTATGAAATATATATATATGATATTTACCCTCCTTGTAAATAAGTTATTTGAAAAAAGAAAAAAATTACCGAAAAAAATTGAATTGGTCAAGAAATACCCTTCATCCCACTCATTTGCTTTGTTATAACTGGAAACTAAATATATTATAATTGTTAACCAAATTACCCACTAAACCCCCGGGGCTCAGTGGGTAACACCGTTTCTCTATTAGCGAAATGAAGACACTGAGTTGGGGGGTTCGAATCCTGATGGTTCTAGTAAATAATAATTCAGAAGTAATTCAAAGCTATGTGCCTGTTTCTGGCCCTCCTGAATGGTTAAATTTGCCAAATACAGTAAGTCCACGGTATTCCGATGCCCCTTATTTCTACTGTGACCACCACACGGCTAATAATCTGGCGAGCTGTTTTCATTTACCTAAGTAGTATGTTTCCATGTTGTAGAGTGGGCACGGGGCGGAAATAATGAAGGCATGGTAGAGGGGCGTGAGAGTGTCAAAGGGGTCGTCGGGTGTCAACTCCCCTAAAAGTAGAAAATTGAATATAGAGTAACCTAACCTAACCTAACTTAAACTAAACTTGAAAATAATTTTTTATGTGTGTGTGTGTGTGTGTGTGAGAGAGAGAGAGAGAGAGAGAGAGAGAGAGAGAGAGAGAGAGAGAGAGAGGCTGAAGTCTTACTATGAACTTCAGCAGCCACCATTCAAATGGGTCTTAGTCATGACAGTGATATTACACAATTCGAAGTCGAGCCTCCAATTTCAATCTTAATAGTTAAAAGGTTTTAATCATCAATATAGTAGATATATGGTATATTTTTATTTTTTTATTCATTTCTCCTTATCTTTTTCCTTACATTCCCGCGACAACGCTGACAAACCATCCTGGTTGACCAACTATCTTATTAAGACGCATACATAGACATAACTTAAAAATGAGTGAGGAATAAATGGAAACATAGATGCATATAATATTTATTGTCATGTCAAGAAATTATTTTTTTATTAGTGTAGTAAACTCACAAACAATTCTCATTGCTTTCTATAATCCAACTACAGGCATACCTCGCTTTACGACGCCTCGTTTTACGAATCCCCGGGTTTACGAATTTTATTTTACACTAAATAAAAAATTAAATAAACAAATTTAAAAGGTAAAAATAATTATCTCACGCAAGCATATACAATGCGTAAAATGGTAATCGCTTCAGAAGCATCGTGCGTGCGTTTGTTCGCTCTGGCGCGTTCACGCACCTTGGTGTCTGGAAATGCATCAGTTTATATGTCTGCTTTGACGAGAGAGGTTGTGCTTGATTCACTCTCTCGCTAAGTGTGTTTCACTGTTATACTGCTTACAATTACCCCTTTCTTTGCTTTCTTTTTTATTTTAAAGGATTATTTTTTATTTAAAATGATGCATTCTATGAACAAACCATTGTTTGCTGCATAAACTATTGTTTTATTGCCTTTTCTTGCGATTTTTATATAATTTTGTATGTAAAATTTTGTTCAGAAAACGTAACCCTTGATTATAACATTAAGTCTATGAGGAATAATGCTCTGCTTTACGAAGTTTCGCTTTACGGACGCTCTCTAGGAACGAATTAATTCGTAAACCGAGGCATGCCTGTAATTCTTTTTAGAAATAATGCCCGTTTAATGTATGAGGCTTTCTATACTCGATATACAGAACTTTAAGATCATTTAGGATTATTTTTGTTCCCTCCTTACAACTGGACGTAACATTTTGATAAAACTTAAGCTTTTCCCGTCTGTCCAATGTAAAAGGAGTCACATTGTCAACCAATTTTATAGATAACTAACGGAGCGAACCGGCGTTGCCCGGGTGGAAGTTGAACGCTATACGTAAATATATATATATATATATATATATGCCCGGTTAGGTTAATTGAATGCCAGGTTATGTCAACTGAATGCCCGATTAGATTAATTTAATTCCCAGTTAGGTTAATTGAATGACCGGTTAGGTTAATTGTACGCCCTTGATGATTGATTAGGTTAAGTCGTGATATTTTCGTTAGTTTTAACGAAAATATCACGACTTCACCTAACCAATCGTCAAGGGCGTACAGTTGACCTAACCGGGCATTCAATAATTTTACCGTACGTTTCGATATATATATATATATATTAGGGTGGTTCACAAGCACAGGGAAAATTTTGCATCTGAGATTTCACTTTTGGGTCATTGTTGCTTTTGTTCCTACACTTAGTGTGAATAACAGTTTGAAGTATGGTTGGTCTACGGTGTCGTTAAGAGGTCGCTCAATCAGGCATGACATGTCTCACTAATGACTGATTACTAAGGTATGACTAAATTTGGCTTCTTCTTTTGTAGGAATGTGTAGAAATGCCGCCGAAGCAATCAAAAACACGGTCTAGCAGTGAGGTGTGGTTACTAGGGAAGGCGGAGGAGAAGGTAACTAGGGCAGGACTCCCTACCAAGCTTCAAGTCCTCCGGAAATTCATGTTCCACCATCTGGAGGAGAGGAAGACAGAATATAACAGTGCGGTGATGACCATTGAGGCTTTGATCCCGTTTTGGATAAAAGCAAACGTTCGAATGACGGATACCAGATACGCTGAGAAGAAGCTGCTGAAACTGTACGAGCAATACAAGGGGCTGAAGAAGAACCGCACAAAGAATTTCCCATCCTACAGAATGAAGGAGGACATATTTCGCGGAGACCTTGACGATGTGTTCGATCTTTCACGTCATGACGCCCTCGAGACCATAATGAATGAGGAGGACAAGAACTTCCTTGTCGCTCAGCTCGATAATCCCACATTCCCACTTCCTCCAGCTTTGGCCCGATTGACAAGAAAATGGCTGACCAACAAACGAGGAAGAGGATTCGGTGTGAGGCGGAGATGAACCGAGAGGAGAAGGCCAAGCGCGAGGCGGATGCGAGATGGTCCGAGGGAGAACTGGAGGCTTCTAATTCAAGCACATCTGAATCATCAGATTCAGATACTGTAGTTTTTAAGGAGTCAGCACGAAAACGTTCCACTCCTAAGCGATTGAAATCTGTGATCACGCCTGACATTTCCTTAGCCTTGGATCGCCACAACATCAGTGACAGGAAAGGAATGGCAGTGGTCGCAGCAACTATTAAATCGCTGGGGCACAACTTGGACGAAGTGTCAATCTCACGCAGCACCATTCGTCGCGTGAGACAATGTACACGTGAAGCGGTGTGCCACGAAGATCAGGCCACTTTCAAGACTCATGAGCCCCTTCTCTTGCACTGGGATAGTAAGCTGCTTACAGATATCTCCCATGGGTTAGAGGTGGTGGACCGTGTGGCTGTGCTTGTAAACGGTAACGGGGAAGAGAAACTCCTTGGAGTTCCAATGGTAGCTGCTGCAACTGGAGCATCTCAGGCTCAGGCATGCCTGAAGCTTGTGGACGACTGGTCTTTGAGGGGCAACGTTCGAGGTCTTGTTTTTGATACAACTGCGTCCAACACGGGACTTCATCCTGGAGCTTGTACTCTCATTGAAAAGGAGTTGGGTATTGATCTGGTGTGGATCGCTTGCCGACACCACGTGGTAGAAGTCGTCCTTGCTGCGGCCTTCGGTGCTTGTTTCGGAACATCCAGTGGACCTGAAATTGGCCTATTCAAGCGCTTCAAGCAGCACTGGGTTTTCATTGATCGCAGCAAGTTCGAGAGTGCACCCGACAGCTTGTTCATTGAAACAGCAGAGCAGAGGAAGGAAATGGTCTCCTACTACAAGGAGGCTGTCAAGAAGAAGAGCCAGCGGGACGAGTATGATGAACTGATGCTTCTCTGCCTCCTTTTCTTGGGAGGGAAGCTTGACGGTCCTGTGAGAATTCGAAGCCCTGGAGCCATGCACCATGCGCGATGGATGGCCAAGGCCATTTACACGCTCAAGGTGTTCCTATTCAGAGATCAATTCACCTTGCTCCAGACCGAGAAACGAAACATCGAGGAACTAAGCCTGTTTATCACGCTCCTTTACGACCGCTACTGGAACGAGGCCAGTGTTGCATACATGGCTCCATTGAATGACCTCACTTTCTTGCGCCAGCTGAAAGCTCACCCAGGAAAGACGAACGAGCGGCATTTGCCGCGATGAAGCGCCATTTGTGGTTCATTTCTGAGCACTTAATCCGCTTGGCACTCTTTGATCCTCGAGTTCACGCGTCCACGAAGGAGAGGATTGCTCACAACATCGTAGCTGTTCCCGAAAAAAAGAAAAGGACTCAAGCGCGTGGACGGAAAAACGTTCTCCTCGAGCAATCTCTTGGAATTCTATGCCACCAAACGTTCAGCAATCTTCTTCAACCTCGTCATGCAGCACGGAAGTGAATAGGCGCAATCATTCCTGTCCAAGACACCAAATGATTGGAACACAGATCCAGCTTACCAAGGAATGAAGGAACGTGTAGAGAAGATGGCAGTGGTTAACGATTGCGCAGAAAGAGGAGTTGCGCTCATTAAGGCTTTCAACAGCACAATCACGAAGGATGAAGCGCAGAAGCAGTACCTTCTCAGCGCAGTCGCTCAGCACAGCAAGGAATTCAAAGAGCCGACTAAAACTGGTCTCAAGAAGACCTAAAGATCTTCAACTGTGTGCATTATTTGTTCCGCTGTTATAATTTCATAATATATTAACATATATATATAAAATAGTCATAAATTGTCAAGTCATTATTATCCTTGTTCAATAAATGTTCCAGTCATAAATTGTCAAGTCATTATTCAAATTGTTTCATTTTGAGCGAGTGCATAGAAAGGTCCTAGAGCAAAGATAACACTGGTCTGCGTTTGAAATTTTTTTTCCTGAGGTCAAGGTTTTTTTAGTTGTTCTTTTATAAATTTGCATGCTGAATTCAAAAATGTAACTCATTTTGCTCAATCAGGTCAGGTTTTTATGTTATCTCAATTTTAAAAAAATAGATAATTCGAAAATAATCGTTATGAAATTAGCAAGTTTATTTTTTTAAAATGGACTTAAATTGAGAGAAAATGTACAAAGTATATAAAAAATGGGACACGAGTACAGTTAATGTGGACGAAAGGGCTTTCTCAAAGACTTTCGTCAGTGTTCCACAGCTGGAACGTCTCTCTTGAGGCACCAGCAGTAGTCCACGAGCATGTTCACATCCCAGCGGCCCTGGTACCTCTCTTCCATCACTTGAATATCCTGGTGGAAGCGCTCTCCTTGCTCCTCGCTGACATCACCGCAGTTGTCCGGAAAGTAGTCTAAATGCGAGCTGAGAAAATGCATCTTTATGGACATACGTGCACAAGAGCCTGGAAGCACTGCAGGAGCTCCTCGACAACACGTTCGTACTCTGGAGTTTGGTGGTTGCCCAGAAAATTCGTGACAATGGACTTGAATGCGAGCCAGGCATTGATCTCATTGTCCTCCAGACTTTCGTCGAATTGAGCATCTTTCATTAGCTCCCTGATCTGAGGGCCGTCAAAAATATCTGCTTTCAGTTTGCCCTCACTGACGCGTGGAAATTTCTGATTCAGGAAAGCGAAAGCTCGGCTTTCTTTGTTGAGTGCTCTGACGAAATTCTTCATAAGTCCGAGCTTGATGTGCAGCGGCAGAAGTAGAATCATCTGCGGATTCACGAGAGCGTGTGACAGAACATTGTGCGAACCTGGTTCCAGGCCACGTCTTGCTGGCCAGTCGCGTTGTATATAGTGTTGCTTGTCTGCTCGGCTGTCCCACAAACAGAGAAAACAGGAGTATTTGGTGTAGCCGCCTTGTAGACCCAGCATATATATATATGATACACACAAACCGTGCATGGAACAAGGAACTCTTCTGGGATAATTAAATCCACTATAGTCCGAATAAGTAATGGTAAATGACAAATACCATAGTTTTTCTTTTTCATGATGCTAGCCCGACGTGGGCAACAGGTCACTCGCAAAGAGGTCCTTTAAATATAGCTTCCCTCACCAGCTATCTGCAAAGCAGACAGGATCCAGCTTTGGGACATGGATCTAGGGTTTAAAGCAGCCTAGCCCTGCTACATTTAGAACCTCAATATTTACAAAAGACTCACTGCCTTCACGTCAGATTGAATACATCAAAGAAAAAGGGGTAACTATTATATTTTTAGCCAAAAACCAAAACTTAAACCTCAACTGGCAGAATTGAGCGTCCACTTTTCAAGGCACATAACAATCTGACGTGAAGGCAGCGAGTCTTTTGCTTATATTGAGGTTCTAAATGTAGCAGGGCTAGGCTGCTTTAAACCCTAGATCCATGTCCCAAAGCTGGATCCTGTCTGCTTTGCAGATAGCTGGTGAGGGAAGCTATATTTAAGGGACCTCTTTGCGAGTGACCCGTTGCCCACGTCGGGCTAGCATCATGAAAAAGAAAAACTATGGTATTTGTCATTTACCATTACTTATTCGGACTATAGTGGATTTAATTATCCCAGAAGAGTTCCTTGTTCCATGCACGGTCTGTGTGTATCATATATATATATACTGTATATATATATATTTTTTTTTTATAGGTTATAGCCCTAGTGCTGGGTCTACAAGGCGGCTACACCAAATACCCCTGTTTTCTTTGTCTGTGGGACAGCCGAGCAGACAAGCAACACTATGTACAACGCCACTGGCCAGCAAGACGTGGCCTGGAACCAGGTTCGCACAATGTTCTGTCACACGCTCTCGTGAATCCGCAGATGATTCTACTTCTCCCGCTGCACATCAAGCTCGGACTTATGAAGAATTTCGTCAGAGCACTCAACAAAGAAAGCCGAGCTTTCGTTTTCCTGAATGTCTAATGACATCCTCAGGAACACTGAAGTACATAAAGAGTTACAACCTATATATAGGTTACAGAAAAAAAATATATATATATATACAATAAACGGAGAAACAAAATTAAAGGATTGTGGGAGGGGCACACAAATTTATAAGGAAAAACTATCGATTTTTAGCACAAGATTAAATGAATTGTTTCCAACCAATGTTATAGATAAAAAAATATACAAATTTATACTGGAAATCTGCCCGAGTTTTAGCACTCTGCTCTTTTTGTATATAAAAATTGAAAAATTATCGATTTTTAGCACAAGATTAAATGAATTGTTTCCAACCAATGTTATAGATAAAAAAAAAATATACAAATTTATACTGGAAATCTGCCCGGGTTTTAGCACTCTGCCCTTTTTTGTATATAAAAATTGAAAAATAAAAGTTATTAGGGTGGCATACAAGTTTACCAAAGATTTAGCGTTCTACCCTTCTTATCTAAATCTGTTCTGAAGAAATTCAAAACAAAAGGATCGAGTTGAAAAAGACCTTTGCTTATGTTGAAGTTATTTGTAAGTTGGATAATGGCAGACTCAAGAATATTTCTATTAACAATGTTGCTAGTGAAATAAAACTGAAGCATTATTCCAATCAATACAGTGGGATAACTCTGACAAATGGACAAAAAGGGCACTGGACAACTGTCCTGTTCTAACGGAATATTGATGCTGTTTTATACGTGTGTGCAAATCCTTTCCCGTCTGACCTATGTAAAAGGAATCACATTCTTTACAACCAATTTTATAGATAATGCCTGAATTATTGGTAGGGCTATTTTTTACTATGATATTTTTCACAATATTGTTATATGAAAATACTACATTAATATCCAAAAGTTTAAGTACATTAGCAATGCCTAAAAAGCCCGGGAAAAATGGAAGTACTAAAATATTTTTTGACAAAGTACGAGTTTTATTATTGACACGATAGAAAGTTCGTTTTACCTTGTTGAGACAAGATTCCATAAACGCAGATGGATAACACAGATCACTTCCAATACCGTTGATTTTTTCTAATTCGGCATCGATGTATTCCGGACTGGCGATCCTAAGGGCGCGGAGAAACATTGAAGAAAAAATGGCCTTCTTAGTGGGGGTGTCATGTCCCGAGTAAAAGTGTACGTAGGACAAATTGTTTGTTTTTTTCCGATAGATACTAAACTTAAAACCTGGGCTTTCCCTATGTACACGCACATCCAAAAATGGGATTGAATTGTCTTGTTCCATTTCTAAAGTAAACTTAATGGAGGTGACTTGACCATTTAACTGAAGGAGGAAGTTATCCAGGTCACGATTCATGGGCCAGATACACAAAATATCGTCGACGTACCGCAACCAAGGGATGCCAACCCCCAGGATTCTCGGAATGTAAGTAATTTCGAAAAACTCCATATAAATATTGGAGAGGAGGGGCGACAAGGGGTTGCCCATGGCCATCCCAAAAACTTGTAGATAATACTCGTTATTGAAAGTGAATTTACAGTCTTTGATGCAAAGCTTAATAAGTTCCAAAACAATGTGTGAAGGTAGTGGCAGGTCATACTTATGTAATTCTTGGGAGAGAAAGTCAAGCGTATCGTCAATCATATCGTCAATTTTGTGCGCCCCTCCCACAATCCTTTAATTTTGTTTCCCCGTTTATTGTATATATATATATATATATATATATATATATATATATATATATATATATATATATATATATATATATATATTTTTTTTTCTGTAACCTACTGTATATATAGGCTGTAACTCTTTATGTACTTCAGTGTTCCTGAGGATGTCATTAGTCGAAAGCGCTTCAGCACCATTCTGTGTTTCCTTTCCTTCGTGGTTTTATTCATCATAAATATTTTTCACGTGTTACTTTCGTGAAATAATTTTCATATAATGAACACCACGCGTTCCTTCGGCTTGCTGTTCCCTCTCTTGTCTCTTTTTCTGTCCGTGTTTTCTTCTACATTAATGAAGGGGCATGCAATTCGTATCCGACGAAAGTTTCTTACTAATTGTCTAGAGGAGCAAGTTCTTCCCAAATCCCTGCTTCCGATTCGCCTCAGACAAATTGACGACCATCCGTTCAACAACTTCAGCAGATTAATTTTAAAGAAACATATTGAAGTCACCAGACAAAATGAGTGGTCCGCCTTGAAAAATTTAAACATCGCCAAACATAATTTTGTAACCGTTATTCCCCAACCGTGGATCCAACCTTTGTTTGATGAAATTTACAACGAGTTGCGTCGGAGAACTTCTTCACTTCGTAACATTTTGGATCGCAAAATTAAAAGTCTCATTCGAAATAGTCAGTGGAGTAAAAAAGCAAGCTCAAAGTGTGTTTTGAACCTTTCTTCGAAAAACATTAGTGACGATGCAAAAAGTGCCCTTGGATATGGTATGTCCTTTTTTATTGTTAAAAAACCTTCGGCTTTACAAATTTGTTACAGTCTCACTTGTTTTGAAAAACAGTGCAATCTCCCTCAGTATTTATTTAACATAGTTAAAGGCCTTGTTTATAGTGCGGCGAATAGTAATTACGAAGATAACTTTCCTAAACGTTTCCGCAATAGCCTCTCACAATTAAAAAAAGATGGGGAGCTCCATATTACTAAAGCAGACAAGGCTAACACCATAATTATTATGGACAAAGTGGACTACATCAGAAAGATGAACGAGCTTCTCCAGGACCCCGCCACATACAGCAAACTTAGGAAGAACCCGCAGGATGACGTCATCAAATCATTTAATAGTGGCTTGAAACGCATTCTCAAAGATCATAAGGACTTAATTCCGCTTTTCATGTCCACTTTACCTTCTTTGCCCTACCTTTACGGTCTTATTAAAACCCACAAACCTGGCAACCCTATGCGCCCTATTATTAGCTCGGTGGGCTCTATTACTTATAAACTCTCCAAATGGCTTGTCAAAGCCTTGTCCCCCATTCTCGGAACTATCTCTGATTCACATGTAAAAAATTCCATGGATCTTACTGAAAAACTGAATAATGCACGTACTGAAACTAACGATAGATTGATCAGTTTTGACGTTTGTTCATTGTTTACAAAAGTGCCGATTGACGATATGCTTGACTTTCTCTCCCGAGAATTACATAAGTATGGCCTGCCACTACCTTCACACATTGTTTTGGAACTTATTAAGCTTTGCATCAAAGACTGTAAATTCACTTTCAATAACGAGTATTATCAACAAGTTTTTGGGATGGCCATGGGCAACCCCTTGTCGCCCCTCCTCTCCAATATTTATATGGAGTTTTTCGAAATTACTTACATTCCGAGAATCCTGGGGGTTGGCATCCCTTGGTTGCGGTACGTCGACGATATTTTGTGTATCTGGCCCATGAATCGTGACCTGGATAACTTCCTTCTTCAGTTAAATGATCAAGTCCACTCCATTAAGTTTACTTTAGAAGTGCAACAAGACAACTCAATCCCGTTTTTGGATGTGCGTGTACGTAGGGAAAGCCCAGGTTTTAAGTTTAGTATCTATCGGAAAAAAACAAACAATTTGTCCTACGTACACATTTACTCGGGACATGACACCCCCACTAAGAAGGCCATTTTTTCTTCAATGTTTCTCCGCGCCCTTAGGATCGCCAGTCCGGAATACATCGATGCCGAATTAGAAAAAATCAACGGTATTGGAAGTGATCTGTGTTATCCATCTGCGTTTATGGAATCTTGTCTCAACAAGACAAAACGAACTTTCTATCGTGTCAATAATAACACTTGTACTTTGTCAAAAAATATTTTAGTACTTCCATTTTTCCCGGGCTTTTTAGGCATTGCTAATGTACTTAAACTTTTGGATATTAATGTAGTATTTTCATGTAACAATATTGTGAAAAATATCATAGTAAAAAATAGCCCTACCAATAATTCAGGCATTATCTATAAAATTGGTTGTAAAGAATGTGATTCCTTTTACATAGGTCAGACGTGAAAGGATTTGCACACACGTATAAAACAGCATCAATATTCCGTTAGAACAGGACAGTTGTCCAGTGCCCTTTTTGTCCATTTGTCAGAGTTATCCCACTGTATTGATTGGAATAATCCTTCAGTTTTATTTCACTCTAGCAACATTGTTAATAGAAATATTCTTGAGTCTGCCATTATCCAACTTACAAATAACTTCAACATAAGCAAAGGTCTTTTTCAACTCGATCCTTTTGTTTTGAATTCCTTCAGAAGAGATTTAGATAAGAAGGGTAGAACGCTAAATCTTTGGTAAACTTGTATGCCACCCAAATAACTTTTATTTTTCAATTTTTATATACAAAAAAGGGCAGAGTGCTAAAATCCGGGCAGATTTCCAGTATAAATTTGTATATTTTTTTTTTATCTATAACATTGGTTGGAAACAATTCATTTAATCTTGTGCTAAAAATCGATAATTTTTCAATTTTTATATACAAAAAGAGCAGAGTGCTAAAACCCGGGCAGATTTCCAGTATAAATTTGTATATTTTTTTATCTATAACATTAGTTGGCAACAATTCATTTAATCTTGTGCTAAAAATCGATAGTTTTTCCTTATAAATTTGTGTGCCCCTCCCACAATCCTTTAATTTTGTTTCTCCGTTTATTGTATATACAGGGCGTCCCAAAAAAATGTATACACACTTTAACAGCTGATAGCTCAATTGACGTTTCTTTTTTCCAAGTTAAACCCATTAGAATTAATAATGGCAGTCAGACTAAGCTTTGAACAAAGGAAATTCATTCTAAAATGCTACTGGAAGTGTGAAAACGCAGTTGAAGTGCAAAGACAGTTTAGGAGGGAATTTCAAACAGATCCACCAACGCGACTTACCATCACTCGAATTAGAGATAAGTTTGAAGCCGATGGAACTGTTCAGAATGTCCATAAGAAGCGTCCCGGAAGACCACGGACATCGACAAGCCCCACAAAGCAAGAAAGAGTACTGGAAACGTATCACCAAAGTCCAAGAAAATCTGTGCGGCAAGCGAGTCGTGAGGTAGGAATTTCAAAATCTTCTGTCCAACGCATTTTGAAGCGCTGTCAATGGAAAAGTTACATTCCAAAATTAGTCCATGCTATTAATGAAGATGATCCGGACCGAAGAGTGGAGTATTGCGAGTGGTACTTGGCACGATGTGGATGTGGATTGGACGAAGGGGTTTCGTAGAATACCCTCCGCGTTCACCAGACCTCACACCACAGACTTTTTTTTATGGGGATACTTAAAAGACAAAGTCTACGCTATAAAACCTGCAACAGTCGCTGAATTGAGAGCAGCCATTGAACGAGAATGCACACAAATACCAAACGAAATGTTTCGTGATGTTTGCGATTCCATTGCTTCGCGTTATCAGCAGTGCCTGGACCAGAACGGACGTCAGTTTGAAAACAGGCGTTGACAAAACAATTAAATAATGTCTGTAGATTCTATTACATTTTGAAAATGAAATGTATTTTAATAAACACTGCCTTTATAAGTATTTAAAGTGTGTATACATTTTTTTGGGACGCCCTGTATATATATTTTTTTTCTTTTTTTCTGTAACCTATATATAGGCTGGAACTCTTTATGTACTTCAGTGTTCCTGAGGATGTCATTAGACGAAAGCGCTTGAGCACCATTCTGTTTCCTTTCCTTTGTGGTTTTATTCATCATAAATATTTTTCACGTGTTACTTTCGTGAAATAATTTTCATATATATATATATATATATATATTTGTATTTTTTTTTGTAGACACGAACAATTTAGGGTGTTTCATAAATTAAAAGTTTGGAAAAATTTTAATCCACATGGATCCCCTTGTTCCATTTGCTGAGGAGACTGATAAACCGAAGTATTAATTCAATAGTTTAAAGTTTACGGGTCCCCAGTTTGATGCTCTGGCAGATCATAAACGGAAAAAATTAAAAAAAATCTGTCAATGAATTTTTATTCAACAAACGAGTACCATTTCACTACACATTTTCACAAAGATACAAAAAACATAACCACTTCTTGCGAATCATTTGTCCATGAAATCCTTCTTGGTTTTATTCGGGTATTTCGCCCTATGCTGCATCACAGTTTTGAGCAAATACTGCTTCTGCCCTTCGTTCTTCGTCAGAGAACAGTTGAACTCTTTGGTGAGCGCGATGGCTCTTTCGGCCCGATCGTTGACGACAGAGATTTTGTTAACAGTTGCCGCTGCTTGCTTGAAGCCCTCTACTTCAGTCCACTCGGCAACTGGCTTTTTCAAGAATTCTGTGTCCAAGTCGAATGCATGGAAGAAAGCCATCGTCTTTCCTGTCACGAACTCCGCCAGGTGTTTCGAGGCAAGATTCCTGACGTTCTTCCCTTGGGGTCGCTTGAGTTCCTTTTTCGATGCGGGCTTACCCAAACTGACGACCATCTGAGCCTTTTCTTCATCTGCCACATCTGCGTCGAAGAACGCCATGGCAATAAGAGTCTCAGAGATGTACCATAGGTGTCGAGACATGGCTTCTTGCGCAGCGTTAACACACGAATATCCCGACATGGCAAAGGCTTCCGCGTCACGCAGAAATTCCAGATCAACTGCGGCAGCCTTGCTTGAGGTTGCAGCACGAGTCCAACCTCGGATGTAGACGAGGGACACGAAGAGACCTACGGCTGTCAGAGCTTCCAACTCGTGACTCGACATCTTAAACTGCTTCTTCAGTAGAATTACTTTCAAGGAGTAGATGGCTATCGCCATCCATCGAGCGTGATGGTAAGCGCCAGGGGCTCTGAGAGGGAAATCCACCACTTTTGCTTCTCCCAGGAAGATGAGAACCAACTGTAGCAGTTCCTTGTAGTCATCGCGCTGATGCGACGTGCTCACCATCCCTCTCACCAGCAGGACTGACTTCTCCCTCAGTTCCCTCATAGAGTCATTGACTTGAGCAAAATCGTACGGCCGCACGTCCAACCGGTCGATGAACTTCCATTGTGCCTGAAACCTCTTGAAAACGGGTATATCGGGGCCACTTGAAGGGCCGTATGCACGCTTGAAGACGGAGCTGAGGATGACTTCATAGATGTGATGCCGACAGGGGAAGTACATGAGTTCTCTGCCAAGACCTTTCTCAATCAGGGCGCAGGCCCCGATATGAATCCCGGTGTTCGACGCTGTCGTGTCGAAAGACAGTCCCCGCACGCGCTCTTCCATCCTGTGTTCCTTGACCAAATCCAAGCAAACTCGCGCTATCTTCTCGCCGGTTCCGGACGTCACCTTAGGAACGCCGAGCAACTTCTCCTTGCCGTCGCCAGAGACGGGGATGGCGATCCGGTCAACGCTCTCCTTCCATTGCTCATTGTCCGGTAGGAGCTTACCGTCCCAATGCAAGACAAGAGGCTGACCAGGACAAACTTCGTCGGATTGATAACTTTCAGCAGCCACCTTCCTGAGAGCCTTGCGTGTGCGGTACATGGTACTGGCAGAAATGGACAGTTCATCCAAGTCAAAACCTAGTGATTTAGCCGCTGCAGCGTACGACATAGCTGAATCGCGGTACGAAATATTCAGCCGATCGTAGGTAGTCGTCACATCCTGTGAGATCAGATTCCTGCGTCGCTTCTTGGTATTTCCCTTGGAGGAGGATGGAAAAACTTCCACGGTTGGGTCAACGACATCTGAGTCAGTCTCTGACGAAGTTGAAATCACTAAAGCCCCCGTATCTTCTGCAGCTCCTTGTTCCTTCCTGGCCTTCTCCTGTTGTTCCTTAATCTTGTCCAGCCTCTTCCTTTTCCTAATCTCCTTATAGTGAAGCTTCATGTCAACAGGGCCCATGCTGCAGGAATTTGGATCTTCACGCTGCATGTCGAGAAAGTGGATGTCCTGGTTCTTCATCATTTCCTTAGCCTGTGAATGAGCAATGTCCATGATCTCCTTCGCTATTGCCTCCTTGAACATCGCCTCCTTCACTCGGAAGGACTCTGCTTTATGTGACTTGTGCTTCACAAGCCAGTCGTATTCCTTGAGAAGGGATTCCATCTTCCTCAAGGCCGAATCTCGACGCATCATGGGGATTCTCGCTCTCTCCCAAAATATGAGACAGGCATCCAGGCACAGGTTGAGGCATTTAGTACGTCCAAATTTTTGCTCCTTTTGGTGGTAAAAGTACTTTTTGAGTACTTGCAACTGAGTTGGAAGGCGACTTGATGTGATGTTCGCATCCGTCTGGCCAATAAGAAACACTTCTGTTTTCGCTCTGGTAGACACCTGGAAAAGAAAACAAAGTAAATAATTCCACAGAAATAATTTCACATCGTAATTAATTTCATTAATTAAATAAAGAAAAGCAGTAACTGGGACTCGAACCAGTGTCATAGCCGTTTGGCGGCATCGCTCAAGTCGGCGTACACAGCACGCTATCCACTACACCATCTAGGGAGTGGATAGCGTGCTGTGTATGCCGACTTGAGCGATGCCGCCAAACGGCTATGACACTGGTTCGAGTCCCAGTTACTGCTTTTCTTTATTTATAAAACTGATACGTGTACACTACGTTCTCTTTGACAATTCATTAATTAAATAAATTTCAATACCGCAGTAAAATTACATTAATTAGTATCATAAATAATTACCAGCTTAGTTGTCCAATATGCAACAGACTAATTAATTTCATGTAATATTAATAATAAATATCACTACCACAGTAAAATGACAGAAATTAAATAATAATAAATTTCAATACCACAGTAAAATGAGATAATTAGTAGCATATATAATTACCTCCATAGTTGTCCAATAGGCTATACAACACGAACCGCTCAAGTGACGAAGAAAACCGTCTTCACTGCAGGCAGGCGAGAAATGAACTGACAAAAGGTCGTCAAAGTTGGGGACCTCTAAATGCAGCGCGATCTGGTTCAAACTTACACAAACGTGTTTTCCTGTTCTTTAGAATACGGAGAAACGTGTGGATTAAAACTCCAAGCTCATTTTTATTTTACCCTATAGGTATGAAACACCCTAACGAACATACCTTTAGGTCTCCGCATATCATCCAATTGTGATGTTTGTACTTCAAAGCAATTAGCAAAAGCCCCATGTTACTATAACTTTCAGTCATCTGCACCGAGTGACCCACCGGAACAGACGTGACCTTGTTACCATTGTAGAGTAGTACTGCTTTCAAGCTTCTGCTTGAGGAGTCGATGAAGAGCCGCCATTCTGTAGGGTCATACGCTAAACCCATAGCTGCAATGAGGCCATTGACGTTGTTACAGTAAACCAGCGAAGCTTCTTCGTCCAACGTGAAATATTCTCGAAACTCTTCTTCGCGGCTGCGATACCATAAGAATGTTGTTTCTCGAGCTAACAAACGATTTTTGCGAAGATGTGACCCTAGCAACTGAGCAGATTCTTTGGACAAGCACAAATCTCTTGTCAAATCGTTCAACTTATACTAAATTCATACTAACTTACCTTGTAGGTTTGTCATACAGAAATAACAGTCAGTAGGATGATCTCTTCCTTCCCTCCACACCATTGGGACACCAAAACGTAGACACTCTACCTTCTTGTGGCTCCAGCGCCGCAGAATTTCAACGCACGTTTTGCAGCATATGTGAGGGGCAAAGGCTTTGTCCTGGTCACCAAGTTTAACTCCAAAGTAGGCGTGATAGCTTTTCCTCACAAAATGTGTGATGTTTGACTGCCGGTCTGACATAGTGACTTTACCACAGATGTAGCAGAACCTGTTTGGGTCATTCTTGCACATTCTATTCATGCTGAAATACAGTAATGACAATCGTAATTAGAAATAAGTTGTCTGTTTATTATATAGAGCTTGGCTAACACTTGGCTAAAATGTAAGTCTGTTTTAAAAAAATAAACTTGCTCATTTCATAACAATTATCTAATTTTTTTTAAATTGAGATAGCATAAAAACCTGACCTGATTGAGCAAAATGAGTTACATTTTTTAATTCAGCATGCAAAACTTATAAAAGAACAACTAAAAAAACCTTGACCTCAAAAATGACGCAGACCAGTGATAATTGGCACGTTTATTCTTGTGGGGGAATAGAATAAGGGCAGATGTGACCGAATTTAAAATTCCAAAAAACGCTCTTGTGGACCACCCTAATATATATATATATATATATATATATATATATATATATATATATATATATATATGACGAGTTCACGGAAGGAGATGTAATTAAGGCCTTATCACAGATGCGAGAAAATTCAGCGCCAGGGCCAGACACATGGCGTGCCACGTTTCTGAAGAAATGTAGAGAGTAGTGCTAAACCGCTATACTTACTATGGAGGAAATCACTCGACACAGGACAAATTTCAATCCCCTTAAAGAACGTGAACATTGCCCCTATTTAAAAGTGGTAACAGAGCAATGTCCAAGAATTATCGGCCAGTGGCTCTCACCTCACACCTTATAAAGTGTTTTGAACGTATAATTAGAGGCAAAACTACCTACTACCTACAAGGAAAAGACTTATACAACCCAAATCAACATGGCTTCAGGGCTGGAAGATCATGCCTATCACAGCGACTAGACCACCAGGAGAGAATATTGGAAGCATTGTTTAGAGGACAAAATATAGATGTAATATATACGGACTTTGCTAAAGCCTTCGATAAATGTGACCATGGAATCATAGCACACAAACTTAATAATACAGGGATTACTGGAAAGCTAGGAAGATGGATATTTAATTTCTTGACGCAAACAACACAAAGAGTGGTGGTAAACGGAGTTAAATCGGAAGTCTCGGAAGTCGTGAGCTCTGTCCCACAAGGGACAGTATTAGCTCCCTTGCTGTTCATAATAATGATTGCAGATATTGATGCAGATATTAAGGACAGTATTGTATCATGTTTCGCAGATGACACAAAGATATGTAAGGAAATATTGAACGAAGGTGACATAAGAAAATTACAAAACGACATTGGAGCATTATTCCAGTGGGCAGAAGACAACGATATGAAGTTCAACGAAGAAAAATTCCAACTTCTAAGATATGGTAATAACAAAGAGCTACAGAAAAAAGGTACAAAACTCTGCAGGCCAAACAGATAACATCAAATCCACAAGTCAGGGATCTTGGAGTAATAATGTCGTCGGATGCAGAATTTAGAGAGCACTATAACATCAAAATTACAACAACTAGAAAAATAATTGGAATCATCCGGAGGAGCTTCCGCAGCAGAAAAGCCAACATCATGTTCAAACTGTGGAAGAGTCTAGTCCTCCCAGTAAATGAGTATTGCTCAGTACTCACAAGCCCATACAGAAAACGAGACATTGCGAACATTGAAGCTATACGAATGACTTTTACATCTAAGATAGAGGAAACGGAAGGTGAAGACTACTGTCTCGACTACAATCCCTGGAACTCTACTCACTCGAGAGAAGGTGCGAGCGGTACACAATAATATACATATGGAAAATATTTGAGGGCTCTGTCCCGAACCTTAGAAATGAAATAAAAACAAACTGGAATGAGAGAAGAGGCAGATTTTGTACGGTCCCAGCTGCGGTGGGACAAGGGGTCTTGAAAACGAGGATGGAAATTCCCCTCAGAATACGAGACCCAAAGCTTTTCAATGTCCTATCAAAAGAAGTGAGAAATTTCCAGCATACCGACCTGAATAACTTCAAGAACCAGCTGGACAGATTCCTGTGCAAAGTCCCTGACCAGCCATGCGTAGCTGGCTACGAAGGCAGGAGGAGATCAGACAGCAATTCCCTCCTTCACCAAATCCCACAAATGAGGCGGGATGCTGCAGAGGGGTCGACCGTCGTTCGAACTCCCCTAAAGTAACCTAAAGTAAGTACATATATATATATATATATATATATATATATATGACCTCGGAGGCCGACGTCACATAGCCTATGTTCTTATATATATATATATATATATATATATATATATATATATATGTGTGTGTGTGTGTGTGTGTGTGTGTGTGTGGTGTGTGTGTATATATATATATATATACTATAATCAATAGGAATATGAAAACAAGAGATACGACTCTCAACATTTATTGGCCAAACGTTTCGGTCCACTCAGGGGCCATCTTCAGTGACTAAATGGAAGCATCTAAAAAAATCATAAAACTAAAGTAAATACAAATGTCAAACTGTACAATAATAAAATCTAATACAAAAAACAAAAAAGTAAAAATAAAACAAAAAATAAAATTTCAAAAATTAAAAAGTTTAAAAATTTTAAAAATGTTAAATTCAAAATTTAAAAAAAAATTTAAATTTTTTTGGAAAAGGACTGACCTGGATGGTAAAAGTTACAAATAACAAGTGGAGAGAAAGGAAAGAAAAACTTAAGTTAGTGCGTTAGTTGCGTTAAAAAGGTGTTGGTTGGTTAGGAAGTATGTAATTTTATCGAGGAAAGGCTATCGTTTAGTTCTGGATTTAATTTCTTGATAAAAAGGGATTCTAAAATTTTTAGATCAAGTGAATTAGAAGCAGACGACAAAATCGCAAAGGAGTCCTGGGGGCACGGGTGGTCATGGGTCTCTGAATGATGCCGAATAGCAGAGGATTCAGGAGTGGAAAGAGGGCGAGAAGTTCGATGAGAAAAACCCAAATGCTTCGAAATCCTAAGTTTTAACTGTAGGGCGGTCTGCCCCACATAACGACTTTGGCAGGTCGCACATGTATATAAATAAATAACAAAGGATCTCAGAAGCACGGGGAGGTGATCTTTATGGCGAAAAAAGGATTGCAGAGAATTAGAATTAGAATTAATGATTATAAAGTCGCATTGAGGGAAGTGTCTGTCCAAAATAGAGTGGACATCTTTATTAAGTTGAAAAGTTAGTTGGTCTAAAAAGTTTTTTTAGATGCTTCCATTTAGTCACTGAAGATGGCCCCTGAGTGGACCGAAACGTTTGGCCAATAAATGTTGAGAGTCGTATCTCTTGTTTTCATATTCCTATTGAGGATAAGGTTCCCGAAGAACACTTCTATCGTAACTATATATACCGGGTGTTTCAAAAGTCCCTCACTAATTTGATTTTCAATTTTCTTTGCAGCTAATCGACCAACGACGTTCATCTTGTGGTAAACTCTTACTCAGTAGTTGAGAATTTTTTTGAGTCTACATTTGAAGTTTTGCTCCGTTTTCTTCTGCTACCATGCTGACTCTAAAGCAGAGGTTTAAAATCGCTGCATGGCAGGAGGTTTTTCAATCTGTGGTCGAAGTGCAGCGACGATTCCGGGCAGTCTACGGACAGCATTATGCACCGGATAGGAACACCATCGTCGCCACCCACCGGAAGTTTATGGAGACCGGATCCGTAAAGGACAAACCACGATCAGGAAGACCTCGAAGTGGGCGGAGTGAGGAGAATGTCGAAACTGTCCGTGAGGCGTTTACTCAGAGTCAAGGAAAGTCCATTCGGCGAGCTGCTGCGGAACTGAACATCAGCGCGACATCTATCCAACGGATTTTGCGGCGTGGTCTCAAGCTGTATCCGTACAAGATCCAGGTGGTTCAGAAGCTGGAACCTCAAGACTACGATTGCCGGGTGGAGATGTGTGAGACACTGCTGCATCACTACGAAAGAGACCCATCGATCCTGGAGCACATGTGGTTCAGCGACGAAGCTCTCTTCCACCTTTCTGGTCGCGTCAATCGGCACAACACCCGCATCTGGGGAACTCACAATCCTGCGGAGATCCGTGAACATGAAAGGGACACGCCGAAATTGGTCGTCTGGTGTGCCATCTCCTCAGCTGGGCTGATTGGTCCGTTCTTCTTCCGGGATCAAGATGGAAATTCCGTGAACGTCAACGGAGACAATTACCTTCGTATGCTTCAGGAGTTCTGCATCCCCCAACTGTCAGCTGTAGCTGACATGCAAGAAGTCATTTTCCAGCAAGACGGTGCCCCTGCTCATTAATCGCGTGAGGTTCGCTCATTTCTGAATAAGCAGTTCCAGGATCGGTGGATTGGTCGCCGTGGTCCCATCGAATGGGCTGCTCGCTCGCCTGATCTTACCCCATGCGACTTCTTTTTGTGGGGCTACATTAAGAGCAAAGTGTACGCCACCAAGCCGCGAGTCCTCCCCACACTAGAAGAACGGATCAGGAATGCGTGTGCTTCTGTTACTCCCGAAATGTTGTCCAATGTCGGCCAAGAATGCGTAAAACTGTGGCTCGCTTGTTTCGAAAAAGACGGTGCCCACGTTGAGGCGTACCAGTGACTTTCCAGTAGACTTATGAAGCCAAGTTTGATGCCACCAAAATTCACATGAATCGTAGACTTAGCAACCAAATTGTCATTTGGTTCCTCTTGTAATTGCTATTTTAATAAAATTTTAAAAATAATGAGGGACTTTTGAAACACCCTGTATATATATATATATATATATATATATATATATGCATTTAACTGCAATGACCACGCAGTATATAAATGAATAGAAACGACATAAGTATTAAGGAACGTTTCTGCACACGAGGAAGAGAAATCATGAATAAATGAAAAATGAGGCGAACCGCCCGGGAATCGAACCCAGGGCCTTCCAGTTGCCGGTTGGATGCGCTACCATTACACTACGGACCTCGATCATTCACAAATCGAAATTCTCCTACATAGGGCAGAAACCAATGCCCTGAGAGGGCACCCTCGCAAATCGTGAATATGTGCATTTAACTGCAATGACCACGCAGTATATAAATGAATAGAAACGACATAAGTATTAAGGAACGTTTCTGCACACGAGGAAGAGAAATCACGAATAAATGAAAAATTAGGCGAACCGCCCGGGAATCGAACCCAGGGCCTTCCAATTGCCGGTTGGATGCGCTACCATTACACTACGGACCTCGATCATTCACAAATCGAAATTCTCCTACATAGGGCAGAAACCAATGCCCTGAGAGGGCACCCTCGCAAATCGTGAATATGTGCATTTAACTGCAATGACCACGCAGTATATAAATGAATAGAAACGACATAAGTATTAAGGAACGTTTCTGCACACGAGGAAGAGAAATCACGAATAAATGAAAAATGAGGCGAACCGCCCGGGAATCGAACCCAGGGCCTTCCAATTTCCGGTTGGATGCGCTACCATTACACTACGGACCTCGATCATTCACAAATCGAAATTCTCCTACATAGGGCAGAAACCAATGCCCTGAGAGGGCACCCTCGCAAATCGTGAATATGTGCATTTAACTGCAATGACCACACAGTATATAAATGAATAGAAACGACATAAGTATTAAGGAACGTTTCTGCACACGAGGAAGAGAAATCACGAATAAATGAAAAATTAGGCGAACCGCCCGGGAATCGAACCCAGGGCCTTCCAATTGCCGGTTGGATGCGCTACCATTACACTACGGACCTCGATTTGTGAATGATCGAGGTCCGTAGTGTAATGGTAGCGCATCCAACCGGCAATTGGAAGGCCCTGGTTTCGATTCCCGGCCGGTTCGCCTCATTTTTCATTTATTTGTGATTTCTCTTCCTCGTGTGCAGAAACGTTCCTTAATACTTATGTCGTTTCTATTCATTTATATACTGCGTGGTCATTGCAGTTAAATGCACATATTCACGATTTGCGAGGGTGCCCTCTCAGGGCATTGGTTTCTGCCCTATGTAGGAGAATTTCGATTTGTGAATGATCGAGGTCCGTAGTGTAATGGTAGCGCATCCAACCGGCAATTGGAAGGCCCTGGGTTCGATTCCCGGGCGGGTCGCCTCATTTTTCATTTATTCGTGATTTCTCTTCCTCGTGTGCAGAAACGTTCCTTAATACTTATGTCGTTTCTATTCATATATATATATATATATATATATATATATGCTAGAGCTCCGCCCATTTTATGTCGCTATCTTTAATGACGTGTCTATGATGTCACTATCTTTCAACCAATCCGGAATACAGAGGCCTCAGTTACCTGTATCCCCCAAGTCTCATTCAAATCTGGCCAGTGGTTTGGCTGGCCATAAGAAACAAAGAAAGAAAGTTTGCAGGCAGTTCGACCGTCAGAAATATTAATATAGATGTCTGAATTATTGGTAGGACTATTCTTTATTATGACATTTTTCACAATATTCTCATATGAAAATACTGCATTAATGTTCAAAAGTTTAAGTACATTAGCAATACTTAAAAAAACCTGGGAAAAAAGGGAGTACTAAAATATTCTTCGACAAAGTGTGAGGGTTCTTATTCACACGATAGAAGGTTTGTTCTGCCTTATTAAGGCAAGATTCCCCCAAAAACAGGTGGGGAACACAAATCGCTTCCAATATTGTTGATTTTTCTAACTCAGCATTCATGTGTTCGCGGATGCTGAGTTTGAAAAAATTGGTCACAGTTAGGTACTACAAAAGATAATAATCCAAAATATACAAAAGTATCATGAAATGGCTTCAACAAAAGAATGTCAAGGTTCTCGAGTGGCCTAGTCAAAGCCCAGATCTCAATTTAATCAAGAATTTATAGTTTGATTTGAAAAAGCTGTCAGCATGAGAAACCATTCGAATCTGAATGAATTGCAACAATTTTCTCAAGAAGAATGATCTAAAAGATGTCGAAACCTTGTGGAAAAATACTCAAAACGAATCACTGGAGCTATTCAACCAAAGTTGAACACACAAAGTATTAAACAATTTTATAAATAAATGTACAAAAACTTTTGCATTTTAACTTTTTTATTTTCCATAAATTCTCCGATATCTTTCATTATATATTGGAGTAAAACTAATTTTTTTATTTATTCAATTTTTTCCAAACAAACGGTAACTTTTCATAACTATACTATGCATTGGACAAAAGAAAAGGACGAATATAACTGAAATATTCCTCTGAGCGCCACTGTATATCTTGTAAATGTCCTGAAGAAAGGAGTCAGGGACCCCGGGCGCTATAATTCCTCTTGGTCCTGATATGCGTAACAGTAATTCATTCGATGCGTCTCTTCTGCGAGGTGGAAGCAGAGCTACTTCTAAGACAATTTTAGTGGGTGGGTTAAAATAAAAATGTTTCTTATGAGTGTGCAACTGCCCACCCACCTGGGTGGGCAGTTGCAGTATAGAAAGATTTCACCCACCTACTAAACTAAAACACGAGCATATGGATGAGTAAATATAGGCATATGAGTATATATATGCATCAACATATACAGTACATTTGATTTGATTTGTGTTATTTGTGATCAAATACAAATACAAAAAAACTATTTTAACCCACCTATTAAATTTGTCTTAGAAGTAGCCCTGGGTGGAAGTGTATGCAACACTTTAATGACTCACTTTTGAATACATAAATTATGTCCTTTACCGTATTGGCCTTAATAATTATATAATCAGTCAGGATGGCCAGAAACTGGCACAGCGCATAGGCCAAGTAATGTAGTCCTCAATATTTTTCATGAACAATCACTGCTTATGAACTCTCTTAGAATTTCTAATCAATGCAGAAAGCATAAGTGCCTTTTAAAAGGAAAACGAGTTGAACCATTTAGTTCCTCAGCTATAAAAGTTTATTTACTGTAGTGAAAAATTATTTTTAAGTTTCATATTTTAAAAAAGCAAATGTAACAAAGTTCAACATTAATACAAAATTACTTCAACATAAAAAATTTAATTATTCGCTTCAAGAAACTATTCATTCATGAACAGAAAATTAAAGAACATTTGACGTTCAAACAAAGCTTAAACAAAAATACGAAGTCGAAGAAAACTTACAAATATTCAAGGAAGTATAACAATAAATTCACTTGTATTAACAATTATTTACAATTTGCACAGAGGAGCGTGTTTAGCCCCAATATATTTTACCAGACACCGTAGTATAGGTTCATTTAGGCCAAGGGAGTACCAGTGTCAAGTGAGGGGAAAGAGGTGAGGGGAAATTAGGGGAGTGCCACTGCGGGGAGTGAAGGGGATAATGGAAATTTTATCTCAAAGGGGATGGGCGTGCCAGTGCTAGTGCAAAATAAAGAGAAAGGGGGAAAGGGAGGGGAAACGAGGGGAGTGAGAGTAAAACAGGGGAAAAGAGGGGGAGAAATGGGAACAAAGGGGGTGGGTGATGATAAGGGGAAGGGGATAGGATAAAGAGGATGATGATAAGGTAAAAATAAATAAATAAATAGGAGTGTGTGTGTGTGTGTGTGCGCGTGATGTCATAGTATAAACTTTAGAGGCCACTGGGGAAGGAGGATAAGCTAAGGGAATGGGGAACGTAATTATATACGTGTATGTATACATTTTTTTATGCAGGAAGGAGGGGGACAAGAGCGAATTCCCGCAAAAGCGGCCCCCGATAGAAGAAGAAGAGAGCCAAAGTCAAGGTCTGGGGTTTTCGAGCTGTCTAGATACTGCTTTTGAAAGATGGGAGGTCAGAGACAGGAGGAAAGATGGACTGAGGAAGACTGTTCTACATTTGACCGGTTGAGTAAATGAGAGATTGAAAATACCGATTAACCCTTCAGTTGGAGAGTTGGACAGAATAGGAATGAGAATGTGTAGAAAGTCTGGTAGGAGGCATGCAGTTAGAGTTCAAAAGACCAATGTCCGTTATGATAGCGATAGTAAAGAGAGAGTGAGGCAACATTGCGGCGAAGAGTGAGCGATTGAAGAAAGTCAGTAAGAGGCGGAGAATTAATGAGACGAAAAGCCTTTGATTTCACCCTGTTAAGTACGGCTGTGTGGGTTTGAGCCACCCTATACATGAGAAGCATACTCCATACAGTTGCGACCAAAACCCTTGTACAGAGACAGCACCTGAGCAGGAGTGAAGAAACTGCTGAGGTGGCAGGGCTTTTTTAAGCAGTTTGTAGTTGTCGGCCATATTTAAATAAGGGTATATATATCTATGTTTATTTAAGTTCATTTATAACAAAAATATGAAAACTACCATAACCACATGAAGAAATGAAAGAAACACTTTATTGAAAATGTTAAAATCATGACTATATTTTCTAGAATACTTAGAGTAGGTTAAATTATCCACCAGTGAAAAATTTAACAGCAAATTCTCTTCTTTGATAAGCTTCAGTTGGCTCCCGATATCTGCGGTGTACCTCTTACAATGTGAGCAGTCTTGTTTTCTCATAGTACAGCTCTCTATTCTTACCTAGACACTTCTCCTGATGTTAGTGACTAGTGGGCCAATAGAATACCACTAGTGGACCAAAACAAAGGCTAGTGGGCCTAATTGCCCCCCTCTTTGTAAGTTAAAAAAGAAAAAGACCTTGGAGGCGGTACAGCACACTGAACCTCTCAGAAGCTGTTTTGGAAAGAGATTATATTTAATCTTTCCAGGAAAGATCACGAGAAAAGTAAACGACAAGAATATTAAGAGAAGAGGAAGGATAGAGTTGTGTGTTGTTGAAGGTAAGAGGATAGCCGTGTGGAATATTGTGATGAGTAGACAGATGGAGCAACTGAGTTTCTGAGGCATTGAAAGCCACATTGAAAGCCCCAGTCAGAGATAGCAGAACGATCAGAGGTCAGGTGTTCCATAGTCATCCTACGCGAATCATGGAGTAACTGTTGAGAGAGATGATTTGCGAAGCGGGTGGAAAAGTGAAGAGTGGAATCATCGGCATAGGAGTGGATAGGACAGAAACTGCGACTTAATAGATCATTGATAAATAAAAGAGAAAGAGTGGGTGACAGGACAGAACCCTGAGGAACACCCCTCTTAATAGCTTTAGGAGAAGAACAGTAGCCATCTACAACCGCAGCTGTAAATCGGCCAGAAAAGAAATAAGAGAGGAAGGCACAGATAAAAGGATGGAAACCGTGTGTGCGAAAGGAGGATGATCAAAAGTCAGAGATATGCAAGTAGAGCGTTCCTTAACCTATACTGACGATCTGAAAGAACATTGCGAGAAGAGGTGTTTAAGAATCTTTTTGTTAAGGATGATTCAAAAACCTTGGAAAGGCAAGAAATCAAAGCAATTGGACAATAGTTGGAGGGATGAATGCGGTTACCCTTCTTTGGGACAAGTTGAATGAAAGCGAACTTCCAGCAGGAAAGAAAGTTACCAGATGAATGACAAAGACGAAAAAGTTTGCCTGGGCAAGGTGTCAGCACAGAAGCACAGAAGTTTTTAAGAACAACAGGACAAAACGATCAGGACCGAACGCCTTCCTAGAGTTGAGCCCAGATAGGGCAGAAAGAACATTCTAATTTCTAATTGTAATTTCAGACATCATAAAGTCAGAGGGACAGCTCCGAAATCGTCCAGGGTTCAGTAGGCGAAAGTTAGAGCGAAGAGTTCAGCTTTATCAGGAGAAGAGACGGCAACTGAGCAGTCGGAATGGAAAAGAGGAGTGAAAGAAGAGGAAGTAAAGTTGTTGGGGAGGGTCTTAGCTGGATGCCAGAAAGAATAAGAAGAATTAGAATTAGTTAGGTTTTCACATTTTTGTCGAATGAAGGAATTTTTGGCAAGTAGAACAGATTTTGCACGATTATGGGGAGAAATATAAATTGAGTGAGAGTCAAAAGATGGATGGTGACGGCACCTTCTGAAAGCTTCCTGTCTGTTGCTGATAGCATTAGAGCAAATAAAGTTAAACCAAGGTTTTTTGCACGAGTCGTAGGAATAGAATATGGAATGTGGGCCTCCATGCACGAGAGAATCACCTCCGTGATGCGCTTAGCACACTCGGAAGGCCCCCTGCCACGGAAACACTACTCATTCCATGGGAATTCAGAGAAATACTTCTTAAGGGTCTACCAATCAGCCCAACCAAAGTGCCAAAGGCGTCTCCTTTGGTGAGGATCCAAAAGCCAAATAGAAGCGATAGGACAGGAAACAGCTATAAGACTGTGGTCGGAGGGTTCAACGGAGAAAAAGTTTCACAGAGTAAGAAGAAGGATGAGAGGTGGGAAATAAATCCAGAATGATAGGCCTATCTCAATGGTGATCGGGGATACCAGTAGGGTGCCGTACAAAGTGCTCTAGGTCATTCAGGGTAGAAAACTCGTAATCTAGTTCACCAGGAATGTTAGTGAAATGGGAGGAAAGACAAAAGTGGTGGTGAACATTGAAATCTCCTAAAATGGAGATTTCAGCAAAAGGAGAGTGAGGTAGAATGTATTTCACTTTGGAAATGAGGTAGTCAAACAATTTGGGATAGTGAGTAGCATTAGGAGAAAGGTAAACAGCGCAGATGTATTTAGTTTTGAGAGTGGCATTTAAGCCATAGTCAGAGGGTATAGATTGGGAGGATTCGAGTTCGGGAATACGAAAACAAGTTCGGCCATGTGAAATTGAGTACAGAGAAAGTAAGAGGCTACAGAAAAGTGGTTGCTGTCAGTCGTCCTGACACCTGAGTTTCAGTGAGGAAAAGAAGATGAGGTTTAGAGGAGGAGAGGTGGTGTTTAACAGATTAAAACTATGAGGAAGGGCAACGAATGTTGTAGGAATTTATGAAAAGTGAATCAAGCAGGGGCCCAGAACATCTCGAATGAGCGGTAGCAGATCCAGACCCGCTGACCGGGTTTGCGTTCCCGGTATCGGCAGCGGGGTAGCCAGAAGTGAGGACATTTATGGTCCTCTCTCCAGGTGACTGCGAGGCTCTTGAAGTTGTTGCCATTTTTTTTTTAATTTTGAAAAGATTATGTAGTGTGTAAGATGCATGTATATGTATGTAGTGAAGAATTCATATAGAATTTACCATTGGAATGTTAGAATGAGTGAATTAGAGTAATGAGATGTGAACCTTGTGGTCTATTTTATAGTTAGATTTCCTTTATTATGAAAATTACATTTCACATATATATATATATATACAGTATATATATGTATACAGGGTGCGGCATAAGTCGTTTTACCGAGGTTAATTCAATCACCTTGTGAAGAATAATGTACCTAGAAAAATCATTTTTCTTTGATGGCACTGTTAATGCCGTCAATTATCTTGAAATGTTGCAAAACATGGTGTTGCCTACATTTAGAAACCATCACAATCATTCTTAAACGATAATTTTTCAGAGTGCATAGGACGTTGTGGGATAGTCGAATGGCCTCTTCGGTCACCGGACACCCATGTGATTATTCAATGTGGGATGTAATCAAAGATAGTGTTTACGGCCAGAAACCTTGGGACTTCGATCACATGAAAACTTTGATACACCAAGAGTTCGAGACGTTGAATAATAACAAAGAACTGTGCCACGCTATTTATTGTTCAGTGGTTCAAAGATGCAATGTGTGTATTTAACATGATGGAGGACACTTTTAACTATTCCTATAATAAATAATAAATATTATTCTTCACAAGGTGATTTCATTATTCTTGGAAAAGCGACTTATGCCGGACCCTATATATATATATATATTATATATATATATATATATATATATATATATACTGCGAATCTCCCGTTTAATAGTAAAGGTTTTTGACGGTGACTGCGGGAAATGTATGTTTCATTACGTTCATGATCTTACGGTGACTCCGCGGATATACTTAACGTGTCATAGTTAGTAATAGTTTCGTAATTCTTTATGTGAAAAGATGTCTGGGTATTGAACCTGTGGTATCTGGAGCTTTATTTAAAGGGACGAAAAGTGGGACCCCTATCGACGTTCCCTCCACCTTCACCCGAACCAACCCCACCATCTACGCTCCCTCACAAGCTTGGTTCTCCATCGATAGAGGTACAATGGGATCGTCTGCTGAAAATCGTGATCTTATAGAAAATTCTTTGTTATGTTTTATATTTGACAAAGTAGATTACATTAGGTCAGACCTTATCGTATCTGTCTGTCGTGATTTCTATGATTCGGAAGAAATAGAACATGTGAGGATACAGTTAAACACCTTGTTCACTGCTACCATCCCAACTCATAGAGGTAACTCGAGAAACGAGAATATCCTAAAAGACATTATAAATAAAGTGTCGACTCTTCAAGATAATGAAAACAATATTACCTTCTACGTTACTAACTTCCATAGAATACCGGTCATCTCTATGGGTGATGTAGTCGTTTCGGGTGCTCCTCAAACAGTATAATGAGGTACAAAAGTCGTTAATTGAAATGAAGCACCAACACGTGGTGTCAAATCAGAAAAATGCGATTTCGCTAGAACAATTTCGGTCAGAGTTGGATGCGTTGAAAGAGACCCTCCTCCCGAAGCTTAGTTACTCGGAAGTTGTTCAACAAGTCATAACCCCAAGAAGCGCGTCGGGCAGCGAGGGAAACGAAATCCCCTCCCCAATCTCCACCCCCGAATGTGAGGTGGAAACGCAGCCTGCAGGGGAAGTGGTCAATCTCCCTCCTGTTCAGGAAAGGACTTCTGCTCCCGATTTCACAATGGATCGACAGGTGGTGAGTGTCAACACCTTCCACAACATTAATACTAGGAAAAGGGACTGTCCGGTGCCAAGAGACGATGCACCACTGCCCTCTTCTTTACCTTCGACTGCAGGGGAGAGGCGTTCGATTACTCAAACGCCTCGCTCGGCGTGCACTTTCCCCGCCTCCCAGCAAAGAAAGAGGAGCACGCGCGTCCGTCAGGATATAAACACCGCTAACATACCCTCACCAAGCCACAGAGTAGGGGAGGGGCCTTCTATCCCCCTAAGGCCGTGCCACCCATCCCCCAGTCAGGTGAACCCTGTCTGACTTTGTGTACCATGCGTCATCAGCAGTAGACTTGTCAAATGAATTAATGTACGGTAGGCCTTTAGGTGGTGTTGCTTTCTTAATAAGAAAAAATTTGTCAAAACAAATAAAATTTTTAACAAGCGATAATGTAAGGTTGTTAGGCATTGAATTACAAGTGAACAATGATTGCATATTAATTGTAAACTGCTATTTACCATACAACAACGGCAGTAATCTAGATGAATACATTGATTTGCTGTACAAAATTAAGGTATTATCAGATAACCCCAAATATTCTCACTGTATAATAATGGGGGACTTTAATGCGCATGTGAACTCGGAATTCTTTGTAGAATTGAGTAACATGTGGGAGTCGGGAAAATTAAGTATAAGTGATGTAGATGTATTAGGGGTAACCAGTGGTAATTTCACATATGTTAGTGATATGAGTGGTACTACCAGGTCGATTGATCATTGTTTCACGAGTAATAATCTAAAGGCTCGAATTGTTGGAGTTCATATTCTGCATGATTTCCTTCTTTCTGATCATAGACCATTAGAACTATTAACTAATTTGGATCACTTTAACATATTGCTTCCCAAAGCATTCGGGAAGCAATATGTTAAAGTGATTAACACTGGGAAGCAATATGTTAAAAAGAGAAAGGTTGGTTGGTCACTCTGTCTGACCATATAGCGCAACAATTCTAATAAATTTACTTTCAGTCTGATATTTTAACATGTTATGATTTACTTTTTATGCCTTTACTTTATCAAAGCGAACATTTTGGATCACCTGAAGATCCGTCACCCCAGCCTTTTTTAATTAGCTTTATAAAGCTAACTAACGAAAATATCACGACCTAACCTAACCAATCGTCAAGGGCGTACAGTTGACCTAACGATTGATTAGGTTAAGTCTTGATATTTTCGTTAGTTAGCCTTATAAAGCTAACTCAAAAAGGCTAGGGTGACGGATCTTCAGGTGATCCAACATTTTTATCGTACTCCTTATCCTAAATATTGGGGAGCAATATGTTAAAGTGATTAACACTAGGAAGCAATATGTTAAAGTGATATACACTGGGAAGCAATATGTTAAAAAGAGGTTCCTGGGAAGCAATATGTTAAAGTGATCCATTAATTTTACCAACGTATGCACAACACGACATAACAAGAACTCAATAGGTAAGAATAATCGCATCGATTGGTCTAATGTTAATATGCAACAGAGAATAGAATATAAAGACAGAACAGGTCACATCTTTAATAATTTAGAAATTTTGCATCTAGCCTGTAGTATTCCTTGCTCAAATGATTCTCACTGTAAACTCATAGATAGGTATTATAATAAAATAGTATCCCTGTTGAGTGAAGCAGGAAGACCCCTGATTAAATCTTATAGCTATTATACTAAGATTATTCCTGGATGGAATTATTTTATTGCCCCCCTGAAGAGGGAATCGAAAGACGCCTACGATTTGTGGTGCTTTCATCGTAGACCCAGATTAGGACCAGTATACATGAATATGTGTAGAAGTAGGGGTCAATATAAGGCGGCCATAAGGCGATGTAAACGGGAAGAAGAGTCTATTCGGGCACCAAAAGCCTGTGAAGCTCACATAAATAACGATAATAACAAATTTTGGAAATTTGTTAAGAATCAAACGGGTGTCAAAAATGCCCTCCCTCCGACAATCGATGGGGTGTCGGGGAAGGATGAAATTGCAAATCTGTGGAAAAACTACTACTCAAACATTCTTAACAATTTGAGTAAGGATAATCTTAATATAGATTGCAGCGAAACGACTGTGGGGGGGGGGGGACAAGGGAAAATACTTTGATATCAGCTCCTGAAGCAAAGATGTTAATTAAAGAGTTAAAGACTGGTTCAGCGTCATGGGTAGATGACCTATCGAATGAGCACTTAAAATATGCCAATGACGTGGTATGTCTGCATATATCATTGCTCTTATCAGCCATGCTTGCTCATAGCTATATCCTTGCAGAGTTCATGAGGGTAGATATCTTGCCCCTGGTCAAATATAAGTATGGAGACATTCCCTTCAGCAATAATTACAGGCCTATTGCAGTCGCTTGCTGACTACTAGAAAAACTCTTGTTACTCCGATTAAATGATTACCTATGAACATCTAACCAGTTTGATTTTTAAAGGTCCCACTCAACTGACCTGTATATCTACTGTATGTACTTAAGGAAATAATATCTAAATACACTGAGAGTAATTCAACTATTTATAGCTGTTTCCTAGATATAAGTAAGACATATGATAGAGTGAACCACAATATTTTATTTAAAAAATAGAAGACAGAAAGATTCCCATGTACATATTAAATTTATTGAAATTTTGGTATTTCCACCAATCTTTTACCGTTAGGTGGGACAATGTACTATCCGAATGTTATGGCTCCTCTTGCGGGGTGAGGCAAGGCTCCTTGCTCTCTCCTATGCTGCTTAATGTGTATAGTGACGGATTAATTGCTTCACTTAATGGTGCAACAGTGGGATGTTGTATAGAAAAGGCAAGGATAAATAACTTGGTTTATGCCGATGATATGGTATTAATAAGTCCCTCTGTTAAAGGTCTGGATCGGGTACTAAAAGTCCGCGAAGTGTATTTGCAGAAACATGATATTCTTTTTAATGTTACAAAAACGAAGGTTATGCAATTCCATCCTAAAAGGTGTAATCAGCCAGCTGATATTAGGTTTAAAATGAGAGGTGAAGTAATTGAGAAAGTACAAGAGTTTAAGTATTTGGGTCAAACTATCACCAGCTCCTTGAGTGATGACTCAGATATAAGAAAATAATCTCGAAGCCTTTGTGCTAAAGTGAATATGACCATAAGGAACTTCCGGTTCTGTACAAGTGAAGTGAAGACACTCTCTTTCGTACTTTCTGCAGTAATATTACTCCCGAGATGCTCAACTTCGCAAATGTTTGCTACCCGCAATGTCCCGAGCTTCCCGGACGTAACGAAACGTGCTCAATACAGTCTAATGCAAAGAATTAAAAGTCAAACAACCCGATTATCCAAGCCAACCATGAGTCCTGCCGTTTGTCCTCTAAGCTATGGAATTCATGGTACGGAAACGTCTGTTTGTAGCTCCACTTAATTTTGACATTACTGTATTAATTGTATATATTTCTATCCTTAGTATGTGAACTGTCATTGTATTATTAATATTTGTCATATGGACTATAGTCTGCCAATAAACCTTTTCATTTTCGTTTTTTTATATATATATATATATATATATATATATATATGGGAATATAAGAAGGAAGTTGATTACTTAATCAAGGCTAATTTAGACGATAAACAAAGTATGTTCATGAACACAAAACTTGAGCGTGCCGAATTTGCGACGTGCATGTTCATGTATATGAAGTATTTTTGTATGTAGACGAAATCATCTGAAATTTTTAAGTACATGAATTTTAAAGCAGAGGTATATTAAATGCCTATGTAACTTAGAAAATAAGATATTGAATTCCATTGTCTGTTTAATTCTATACTATTTCAAATAATAATTATGAAGGTAGACGGAGTTAATAGGTAAATAAATTAAAAGCTAACATTGGACGCTTGAGCGTAGCCATTTGGTTTGTCCTTGATGTTCACTTTCGCGCTCAAAACTGAGATTCCGTACCGATTATATATTTGCATAAAACGGGAAAATTCCATCACACTGGTCGATAAAATCGAACGTTTTACTCTCATGAAAGATATACACACACTTTCTATACCAGTTTTGTACGCTGATTTCAAATCTGTTTTCGGTTTTTCTCTAGCACATCTAGTTATCGAAATATGACTGGTGTTAATTTCAGCACAATTTATCGTAAAAGTACAACTTTATTCATAAAAAGAAATGAACACCAACCTAAAAACGTTGCGAGTACGATTTTCTTTTGTAAACCTTGTCCAGATTTTCGCGGTACAACATCCAGCAGTAATATGCCAGCATACTTTAGTTCCAGAAACCTTGGTAGCGATTTTCCATTGACTGGATGTCTTCGTGAAAGCGTTCCCCCTGTTCATCACTCACCGGGTCAAGGTTTTCGGGAAAGAAATCTAGATGCAAATGAAAAAAATGTATTTTCAAGGACATGCGACAGACCATTTCTTTATATGCATCGAGCAGTTTCTGAACTCCATCTTTGTATGCGGGAGACTTGTGGTTACCCCAAGAAGTTTCCACAAATCCATTTGAAAGCCTGCCACGCTTTTAGTTCTAAGGCATTGAGGCTTTCTTCAAAGCCTTCATCCTGCAGAACCTCCCTGATTTGGGGCCCCACAAAGATTCCCTCCTTCAATTTCGCGGCACTGATGTTTGCAAATTTCTCATCATGGTATCGAAACCCTCTCGAATTCGTCTTACCCATTGCTTTCAAAAAAATTTTCATTAAGCCAAGCTCTTAATGTGGAGAGGTGGTCGCCTAGTGGACAACCGAAGTATAACCTGTAAGTTTTCCGAAGATCCATCGTGATTGTACGCCGTTGTGATTCAGTCGTGAACGAGCCACACACGTAACAGAAATTGTCGGGTGATTTTTACACTTTCGACGCTTACGCTGCTTAAGTAAACTCTTTCGTCTTTGTCATTCATCTGGTACTTTTCCTTCCTGCTGGAAGTTCGCTTTCATTCAGCTCTCAACTCTCCAACTGTCGTCCAATTGCTTTGGTATTTTACCTTTCTAAAGCTTTTTAATCTACTAATCTTTAATAGGAAGATTCTGAGACACCTCTCTTCCCACACGCTCTTATTTCAGATCGTCAGTATAGAGTCTGCAAGTGAAGCTCTACTGGCGATCTTCTCGCATATCTCTTAGCTTCTTGGTTATCCTACTTTCGGTATTTCGGCGAAATCTTTGCTGTTGCGTTAGACATAACAAAAGCTTTTAATAGTCTGGCAAAATTCTTTAATTTTCAAACTGCTCTCCTTCGGTTTCTATCCCTCTATCTGTTCCTTCATCTCTAATTCCCTTTCTGGCTTATCTATAGCTGCGATTATAGATGGCCACTGTTCTTCTCCTAAAGCTATTAGAAGCAATATTTAATCAAAGAGAAATCTTGTAAATAGTAGAAAAGTTAATTTTAGTTGAGTAATCCAATGGCTGGAGTTATTTATGACTAGTATCAAAAGCGATACAATCTTTAGGAGCTAAGAGTAATTTGAGGCAAACTTTGAGGAGAAACCTTGTAAATAGCTGGGATTATAGTACTAATAGAGTGAAATATTGCATTATGTATTTGGTATTAATGCTAGAGAAATATTTATTTAGACTTACTTTTATCATATTTGTCATAACTTACAAATGTTTTAATCACTTTATCATTCATGCATAGAATGATTAAAATGTGTATAAATCTTGATTTGCGATAAAGTTTAATAAAGGGTTCTTATACACAAATCCTATTTAGTATTTTACTAAGTCTAAAGGCTTAGCTAGTTCATTCTTTAGAAATGTTAAATTTTTACATGAACTCAGAATTTTCATTCCTCAATCATTTACTTTCTTTACTTCTCTCCCCTTATCTATACCACATCTCTCTGGTATGGTATTTGCACATGAAGATCATCTTTAAAAGACGACTCGTACATCTAAGCTAAATTTAATTTGTTTTATTATGCCTTCCATCCTTTATGAAAGGGAAAGCTTTGAAATTGCTATGGCGTATTAAAATTCTTATGTTAATTTCAAACCAGATGGTGAGATTTTGAATCCTGGCTTGGGCTGAGTTGTCCACTTATCCTGTTAACCCTCAAATAAAAGATGATCCTTGTAGTGCACTCACTCTCGTATTGTGTGGAAATAAGCTTCCCGTCTTTAACTTGGAAAAAATCTGATTTTTTTTTTTTTTTATGTCAATCAGAAGTTGTCAACCTGCCAGTTTTGATGCATAGAAATAAGATTTATACATTTAGTATTAAACATTAAAGTATTAAACAATGTGAGAACGGATAATACTCACAACTATTGCTAACACTGGTATGGTCTGGATGATGATGACCCTAATAAAGTGTCTTTGGGCCAACTAATTGTGAAATAAATTGAAATGTAGTATGGTTTTAAAAGGTTCCCACTGCGTATCTATGTATTGAAGAAAATTATATTTAAATAAACAGGTAGTAATTCAGTTAATTATATTATAGTTGTTTCTTGGATATAAACATAGCATATGATGGAGTGAACCACAATATTTTACTTAAAGAGTAAGAAGCAGGAAAGCTTGTTTGTACATATTAAACATATTGAAATTTTGGTATACGTGCCAGTGTTTAGCACTTAGGTGGTGTACCGTTTCCTTCAGTTTTAGGGTGGTGGATGTTTTGCAGTGACTTACCAAGTACTGTACACTGGTAAATGGTGGTACTTTGGATAGTTTTAAGAAAGAAACTTTGCTTTCTTAATCAAAAAGAAATCTTGTAAATGTAAAAAAGTTAATTTTAGCCGAGTAATCCAATGGATGGAGTTATTTATAACTAGTATCAAAAGGGGGAAATGATTAATAGCTGGGGTTCATACATGTGAATGATACAATCGTTTGGAGTTAAGAGTAATTTCAGGCAAATTTTGAGGAGAAACCTTGTAAATAGCTGGGATTTTTTGTACAATTATATTACTAACAGATTAACATATTGCATTATGTATTTGGGCTGGATTGGTTCTTACTTTGAACAGGAATAATCTAGAGCCTAGACAGACCTACATAGCTTTGATTTATTTTTATGCTTCTGATGTTCTTATAGATTAACCCTTCGTTAGTACCATGGGGTGTTTGAACACCCCCAATAATTTTTTTTGCTCATATTTCTCAATTGGCAACACTAATATTCCTGTTCTTCCCAGTACCTTCCTGAATCTGTGAGTGGAGGGAGCACCAAGAGTCCAGCAGTCCTGCCCCTGCTTGTGTGAGAAGTAGACGAGATTTTTTCCTCGTGGGGTGTGCAGTCACCCCTCGGTACTAACCAAGTAAGTTTTCATGATTTATAAATTTTTTTTTTAATTTTATTTTCAATGGAAAATAATATAATATAAAATAATATAAGTTTATGTAAGATAATAATGCAGATTATCAAATAATATTTGCTTTATGGAAGATTTCTAATGGATTGGAGCTATAAAATTCATGTTAACTTTTCAGATAAAAGATGGCTGACGACGAAAAAGAGATGGATAGGATTCGGAAGTTGTTGGACGAATGTGACGTTGCAAGTGATCCAGAAGATGACAGTAAAGGTGAATCAGATTTCGTGGAGGAGGATGGGCATATTCCTGACTCTGATTGCTATGAATCGGGGTCTGATGAACCACCACAAGAACCCCAACGGAAACAGCCCAGACGTGATGGGTGGCTGGGAAAAGACAAGAAAACGTGGTGGGAGAAGAAAGTACGTAATGTAACAGTTCGTACCCGTTCTCATAATGTCTTCCGGGGGAGAGAAGGACCAAGAGGACCAGCCCTAAATGCACAGCCACCTACTGACTTCTGGAGACTCTTCATCACTCCTGAAATAGTGGATTTATTGGTTGACAAGACTAACCAGTTCATCAGTGACAAGAGACAGAATTATGCTCAGACTAGCAAGGCAAGTGACACTGACATTGTAGAAATGTAAGCCTTTCTTGGCCTACTACTTTTAGCTGGTCTTTATCACAGCAACAGAATGAACCTTGATGATCTGCGGAATTCTGATGGCACTGGTGTAAAGGTATTCAGAATGACAATGTCATTGCATCGCTTTCGTTTTCTCTTATGTTGCATACAATTCGATGACAAAGCAACACGCCCTGCAAGAAGGCAAGTGGATAAGCTTGCCCCAATCAGAGACCTCTTTGAGATGTTTGTTGAAAACTGTCTGAGGAACTATTCCCCATCAGAGCTTGTGACAATTGATGAGATGCTTCCAGCCTTCACGGGTAAATGTCCCTTCAGACAATATATACCCAACAAACCAGCCAAGTATGGAATAAAGATACAGGCAATAACTGATGCAAAAACTTACTATGTATGTAAAATGGAAATATATGCAGGAAAACAGCCTGATGGCCCATTCAAGGTAGACAATTCATCCATTGATTGCTGTGGTCACAAGGCTTACCTCACAGATCTCAGGATCAGGCAGAAATATCACGTTTGACAACTGGTATACCACTTACCCACTACTCCAAAAGCTGCTTGATGACCATCAACTGAGTGCGGTGGGCACACTCCGAAAACAAACCTGAGATTCCTAAGGAATTCTTAGAGGTAAAGAACAGAGCTAGGTATGACAGTATGTTCGGCTTTACAGATAAAGTGACACTAGTCTCATACACGCCAGACAGTAAGAAGAAGAAAAATGTTATTCTCGTCATCAGTATGCACTATGATGACAGAATTGACCCAAATTCTGGTGATAAGAAGAAACCTGAAATTAACACCTTCTACAATTCAACTAAAGGAGGCGTTGATATGGTCGACCAGATGGCAGGGGAGTATGACACTTCAAGAAATAGCCGTCGTTGGCCCATGACTGTTTTCTACACTCTCCTGAACATCTCAAACATAAATTCCTACATTCTATACTGTCACAACCCTCAGAACAAGCTAAAGCGCCGCTTGTCCATCAAGAATGTAGCTATGCAGCTTATAGAGGACACTCTGAAGAGGAGAATGCAGAACATACATCTGAAGAAGGATCTCAGAGAAGGAATTAGAAGAATGTTGTTAAGAGATGTAGAGTCCTCAACACCCTCCCAGCCACAGACATCACGGGGGGCAAAGAGATGTACATTCTGTGCCAGGTTACGTGATCGTAAGGTGGAAACAGTGGGTAACAATTGTGGTAAACATGTGTGTAGAGAACACAGCAAGTTGCTTGTCAATTGCATTGAGTGCGAAGGTACAATATCAGGTGATGAATCAGAGTGATAGGTAATGGTGAGGATGTTTGGCAGAAACAAGCTTCTCCTTCATGGTTTTGTAATGACCTCACTTATATTTTTCTTGCCATTTCATTTTATTGAAACAGTTTGCGATTATTTTGATGAGTTTTCTATTATTTTTTATGTTTTCTATTATTGTCTTGGTGTACTTTGGCAGGAATAAACAACATATTTTTTATATGGAATCGGTAACAGAACTTTTTGCTATTTTTATGTCACAACATTGACAGATCTCTTTAGTTAGGATTGTAGTAAAGAATGAGAAAATTAAACTCAATTATGCTTTTATGTACTTATGTTTATAATTTTATAATTACAATTTATAATGATACTGAGAAAAAAATGATATCATGTATAATCCTGCACGCCTTTACCTAATAAATGAGTATTTAGAATCAAAACTTTATTTTATTTTTGTTCGACCAGTTTTTTTTACACAAAAATGGAAAATTTCAGCTACATTGAAATTAATCTGTTCATTAGTGAGTGGAGGAATATGGTGAAGCAGCTATATGAATATATTAGAAACATTAGTAATTTTGGACCTAGTATGTTTCATGGAGTGCTCTCGATTTTCCTACGAAATTGCAAACAAGGGTTTTCTTGAGAAACCTAACCTAACCTAACCTAACCTGACCTAACCTGACCTAACCTAACCTAACCTGACCTGACCTAACCTAACCTGACAGAACCTAACCTAACCTAACCTGACCTAACCTAACCTGACCTGACCTAACCTAACCTAACCTGACCTAATCGAGTTTCTTATACTATTGTTTTTTGCAAGATATCGCACTAATACTTGTCATTTTTTGTGAATTTGTATGGCGTAAGCGCCACACCAGCTCGGACTTATTCAAAAAGATGTTGGAGTGTATTGCGTCGTTTCAGTAAATAAATTTATTCAATATCCAATAACATTTTTCTTTATCATTTCTCAAGAAAACTGATTGCAGAAACAAAATCAGGGTCATCGACTGCCCTTGTTTGCAATTTCGTAGAAAAATCAAGAGCAGTCCATGAAACATTCTAGTACCCCCTGGGTACTAACGGTGTTTGACCACCCCACGGTACTACCGTAGGGTTAAGCTGACAGAATGCTTTGCCCATAATATAAACTGTAGTTTAACTAAAGTTGATAGCTTTTGGACAAGTATTTTAATAAATTGAGGAATCAAAGATCTCATCAGAATTTTTTCACGTGATGAGAGGACAAAGAAGCTACGCGAATCTCAAATATAGCTTGGAACGTTTATGAAGTATAACTCATGCAATAATGTGAATCTCGATGGGATAAAAACAGTATAAAAATGCATGTAGAACATATGGTTAAACAATGCATTAGAATTATTTGTTGTTCTACATGCATATTTATGCTGTTTTACCTAATGTCTAACGTTTTACCCGTTTGGCCTATATATACTGAGTTACATTGTGTATACCGAAAGAATTATTTTAAAGAAACATATTAATATAGCCCGAATCGAAGTGAAGAACGCCTTCAGAGAGTCCGAAGTAAGAAAAGATTTTTTTTTTTTCACCGTTCCCCGTGCTTGGAGAAGTACGCTTTTGGACAATATTTATAACAACTTGGGTAGAAGATGCAGAACCCAGAACAGAAAATTAAACAATAAACTGGGGGATTTAATTCTAATAGTTACTCAACTAAAAAAAGTGATTTTAGTAATTGTGAAAAAACTATATAGGGCTATGGGTTGATTGCCTGATACCCTCGTCCGGAGGAATATTCTAAAATATGCATTTATCCATTTTAAAAATAATTTCAATAACAGTGCGGGAATGTATAAAATTGACAATATCCTGTAAAAGTACCTTTTGCCTCTAATTAACTCTTGTTAATCATGTGCTAATCTTTTTTTTTTTTCTGCCCCGCTGTGCATAGGTATAAATTTTTGGCATCTCACCTTCTCCCCCCATCATTCCCTGACGAGGTGTACTTCTGAATACACGAAAGACCTTGGAATCCTTTTTCTTTTTCCTTGTGGATTTGCAGCATATATATATATCTTACAACCTTACAAGGTTTCGCGCGATGATCTCTCATTTTGCGAAGGTCAAACTTGTCACCCCTCCTCTCGAGTTGACCTGGTGAAGTAGTGAGTTGGATTCTTGCGCTCTTCACCTCACATAGCCAGGGACGCCCGGCTCATCGGGAATTGTTCTGAGCCAGGCGTCTAGTCTTCTTTCGAAGATTTCCACTGCAACTCCCTTCGTGTTTCTTAGGTCTTTGGGCAACTGATTAAACAGTTTTGGTCCACTCACTACAAAACTATTTTCTTTCAGTATTAAGGATGTTCCCTGTCTCGCCTTCAATTTGGGAATACGACACAGTCTACCGTTTCTACTTTCCACCGTTGTTTGGGGAGTTAAGGGTTCAGAGTAAGATTAGGTACTAGTTTCTCCATTATTTTCCAAGTGTAAATAATGGTGTATCTCTCTCTTCTTCTTTCCAGTGAATATAGGTCTAGTTCGCGTAACCTTTCCCAGTAATTTAGTTCTTTGTACCCATTGATCTTGGCTGTGAAGCTTCTCTGGATCCCTTTCAGCCGTCTAATGTCTTCTTTTTTATATGGGGATGTTAGGACCGAGCAGTATTCCAATTTGGGTATTATCAGGGTTTTCAGTAGAGGAATCATTACATTCCTATCTCTTCGTTTAAAGGTTCTCAATACCTGTCCTGTTATTCTCTTTGCTCTGTTTACTGCTATCTTATTTTGTGTTTCAAATTTCGCATCATCTGTCATTACAACCCCTAAATGTTTTGCTCTGAAATTTCTCTGAATTCACGAGCAACTTGAATATACTGTGTACACACACACACACACACACACACACATATATATATATATATATATATATATATATATATATATACAGGGGTGTAGTAATAAATTGGACAGAAGAGTGGTTGCGAGGTAGGAAACAGAGGGTGGTCGTTGATGGAGCAGAGTCTTCTTGGGTTAATGTAACGAGCGGGGTTCCTCAGGTTTCTGTATTGGGCCACTTGCTTTTTCTTATATACAGGGCGTTTCAGGTCGACCCTAGAAATATGGAAATTGTCGGAATTTGTACGTAAACAATAATAACAACAAAACATTATACTTCGTTGCTTCTTATTGGGTCGACCTGAAACATTGAATTTCCAATATTGAATTTTCAATATTGAATATTTCCAATATTGAATTTTCAATATTGAATATTTCCAATATTGAATTTTCAATATTGAATATTTCCAATATTGAATTTCCAATATTCCAATTTCCAAATTTCTAGGGTCGATCTGAAACACCCATATTAACGATTTAGATGTCGGCCTAGTCAGTACAGTTTCAAAGTTTGCGGATAACACGAAGTTGGGTAGTAGGGTGATAAATGACGAAGATAGAGGTAAAATCCAGGAAGATCTGAATAAAATCGTAGATTGGTCGGTCACATGGCAAATAAGATTTAATGTCAATAAGTGCAAAATTTTACATATACAGTAGGTTCGCGTAACGGTAATTTTGCGTATGTCAGGGAAGGAGTTGGCAAGCGTAGATCAGGAAAAAGATTTAGGAGTTATAGTCACTGGTGATTTAAAAGTAGGGAAACAAAGTACAGCAGCGGTCAATAAGGCGAACACAAAGTGCTAGGTTTTATAGCTAGAAATTTTGAGTACAAATCGCGCAATATTATTGTTCTTCTTTATAAATCATTAGTTAGACCCCATTTGGAATACGCGATCCAATTTTGGAATCTGCATATGTGCAAGGATATAGACAAAATCGAAAGAGTTTATCGATGAACAACTAAGATGATTTCGTCGCTTCTGGCAAAGTCGTACGAGGATAGGCTTAAGGAATTAAAATTTATACACTCGAGACTAGGAGGCTGAGGGGTGATCTAATCCAAGTTTTTAAAATTATGAATGGGTTCGATGACATAAATAGTGATAGCTTTATTGAAATAGCACAGTATAATAGAAGTAGAAATAACGGATGTAAGCTGACAAGTAGAATGTTCGAGACAGCAGTTGCCAAAAACTTTTTCACACATAAAATAGTAAATAGCTGGAATAGTTTGCCGGTAGGAGTAATTAGTAGCACGTCTATAAACATGTTTAAAAATCGATTAGATGCATATGTTAATAGAGTGGGTATAGTTTAAGGTAGCAAAATTAAGGTTTTTTGTCGTTTGGAACACACGTAAAATGGGTGGAGTGGATCCTAAGGATTTTTTTGGTTTGAAACATTATAACATTATAACATTATTATATATATTTATAAAACCTTGGTTAATCTTGGTTTTGCTTCTGCCTGAATTGTTCATTCTGACGAAGGTTAAGCTTGTCACTCCATCCGCCTGCCGTCAGTGAGTCTCGTTTCTGGGCCGATGGGTTTGTATTCAGCGACCGACGCTAACCACTACACCACCGAGAAAGGGATGTTCCTAAGGAACCGGGATTTAAGGATAAAAAGGATTATGGCACCCACGTCAACATTACGAAGATTTAACATCAGGCGTTTCTGAAGTCAAACTCCCATCATCACTAGTATGTTTAATTTGTACGCAGAACTATAGTCATTTAACTATAGTCAGTTAATCATTTTGCAAAATGAAACAGACCTGAGAATTATGGAGTCCTTATATATATATATATATATATATATATATATATATATATACCTTTCAACCTTTCACTCTTTCAACTGTTCCGCGCGATGATTCCTCATTTCACGAAGGTCAAGCTTGTCGCCCCTCCTCTCGAGTTGGCCTGGTGAAGTAGTGACTTGGTTTCTTGTACTCTCCACCTCACATAGCCAGGTACGCCCGGCTCATCGGGGATTGTTCTGAGCCAGGCGTCTAGTCTTCTTTTGAAGATGTCCACTGTAACACCACTCGTGTTCCTTAGGTCTTTGGGCAGCTGATTAAACAGTTTTGGTCCTCTCACAACAAAACTTTCTTTCAGGGTTAAGGATGTTCTCTGTCTCGCCTTTAATTTGGGAACACAACACAGTCTTCCTTTTCTACTTTCCACTGTTGTTTGGGGAGTTACAGGGTTCAGAGTAAGATTAGGGACTAGTTTCTCCATTATTTTCCAGGTGAAAATAATGGTGTATCTCTCTCTCCTCCTTTCCAGTGAACATAGGTTTAATTCGCGTAACCTTTCCCAGTAGTTTAGTTCTTTGCACCCTTTGATCTTGGCTGTGAAGCTTCTCTGAATCCCTTCTAGTTGTTTAATGTGTTGTTTTTTATATGGGGATGTTAGGACCGAGCAGTATTCCAATTTGGGTATGATCAGTGTTTTCAGTAGAGGAATCATTATATTCCTATCCCTTCGTTTAAAGGTTCTTAATATCTGCCCAGTTACTCTCTTTGCTCTGTTTACTGCTATCTTATTTTGTGTTTCAAATTTCGCATCATCAGTCATTACAACCCCTAAATCTTTTGCTTTAGAATTTCTCTGAATTTTCTGTCCATTTGGGGTATAATATTCCATGGATTTTAGGTCTTCTCTTTTTCCGTACCGTAACAGCTGAAATTTCTCAGTGTTAAACTTCATATTATTGTCTTCCGTCCACTTGTAGATTCTGTTCATGTCTGTTTGTAGAGATCCTATATCTTCTGGGTTTCTTATTTTCCTACTGATCTTTGTGTCATCGGCAAAGGATGTAACTTTGCTGTCTCTGGTAACGTCCTCATCTCTGTCAGTTAGCATGATTATGAAGAATAGTGGAACTAATACTGTTTCTTGTGGTACTGAGTTGAGGACCTCTGATTCTGATGAAGATTTTCCTTTTACTGTAACGACTTGCCGCCGCTCACTAAGGAAATTATATATCAATTTTCCTATTTTTCCTGTTATTCTCATGTACTGTACTTCAGTTTATGTATTATGATTCCATGGTCACACTTGTCAAACGCTTTGGCAAAATCTGTGTATATTGCATCATAGTTTTCATTACTTTCCAGTGCATCAATAATGTTGTTGTAGTGTTCCATTAGTTGTGATAGGCATGATCTGCCTGACCAAAACCCATGTTGGTTATCATTGATTTTTTTCTGAGTTTCCAAAAAGTCATCGATTTTTTGTCTAACTATTCTTTCAAATATTTTAGTGAGATGAGATGTAAGCGACACTGGCCTATAGTTTTTGGCCTCGGATCGATCTCCTCCTTTATATAATGGGACTATGTTCGCGCTCTTCAGGATGTCCGGTATTTCTCCCGTGTCTAGTGATCGTCTCCATATCCAATATATGGGCTCAGCGATTGCATTCTTGCATTTTTTGATGAATGTGGCATTCCATTTGTCCGGTCCTGCCGCTGAATGTGCTTTTAGTTTCCCTATAGCTTGTGTAATATCATTTGTCGTAAAATCAAAGTCCGTTATACTTTTCCCTTGTAGTTCTCCTTCAAAGAATGTGTTTCTATCGCATCTCAGTTTGTCAGTTTTTGGGATACTGAAAGATGATTCGTACTGAGCTCTTAATATATCGGATATTTCTGTTAGATCATCAGATAAAGCACTGCCTTCGTTTTTCAAAGGTCCAATAGTCGCATGGTTTTTCGACTTCCTTTTTGCAAAATTATAGCAGTACTTTGAGTTAACCTTTATCGCCTCTATAGCGTCACCTCTTTTTCTGTATGCTTCTCAATTAGTTCCTGTATGACGCCATCGATACTCTGCAGTTTATCATTTAATATTTGTCTGATGTTGTTATCTTTGCAGTAACTTAATTTTACACTCATTCTTTTTCTCTTTCGGAACAATGCCCTCTTTTGTCTCTCGAACCTGCTTCTCTTTCCTCTTTGTTGTGTTTTTGGGACGTCTTTCCACAATTTCCAGCGTCTCTCCTCTAAGGTCGTTAGCATCTCTTCCATTGTCTTGGCCTCGAAGATGGATTTCCAATCTATTACTTACATGCTGGATGCAACATCTTCCCAGTTTATACCTTTGGAGTGAAAATCAAAAATTTCGAATTTGCTTCTTTCTGTTGTTCGTGTTCTTTCCTTTCTTGCTGCTTTAAGATTGGTTGTTATTTCAATCATGTTGTGATCCGATATTATAGCTGGGGATATTTCTACATTATCAATTAGGTTGCTGTTGTTTGCGAACACCAAATCTAGGCAGTTGTTCTTTCTTGTGTTTTCTGTTATTTCTTGTGTTAACATAAATTCACCAGCCAGAGCTAGTAGCATTTTTACCTGCTCCTGGTCTTCCCGTGTGGCCCCATTTTCCAGGTGTACACGTATATTTTTTCCTATCCTTCTATATTTCATGAATAGAAAATTAAAATCACCACAGAGAAAAATATTTGGGGTTGGAGAATGTAGACCTTTTACCCAGTTTCTTACCTCTGTAATGGAATCAGAGAATTTTGAGGTTGGCACCATATTAGCACCATATTTAATTTTTCAACTTTTGCTGCTACACATTCTACGTAGCTGTTTGAGGTACTTATAGTCATTTCTGCCATATGCCTTTCGCGTGTGTAAATAGCACATCCTCCTTTACGTCTCACTGTTCTGTCGGTTCAGAGGATGTTATAGGAGGGACAAGAGAAAATACTTTGATATCAGTTCCTGAAGTGAAGAGGTTAATTAAAGAGTTAAAGACTGATTCTGCGTCAGGGGTAGATGACCCACCGAATGAGCACTTAAAATATGCCAATGACGTAGTAAGTCTGCATATATCATTGCTCTTCTCAGCCATGCTTGCTCATAGCCATATCCCTGCAGAGTTCATGAGGGTATATATCTTGTCCCTGGTCAAAAATAAGTATGGAGACATTCTGTCCAGCAATAATTACAGGCCTATTGCTGTCGCTTCCTGCTTCTCGAAACTACTACAAAAACTCTTGTTACTCCGATTAAATGCTTTCCTATGGACATCCCCAAATCAGTTTGGTTTTAAAACGTCCCACTCAACTGACCTGTGTATCTATGTACTTAAAGAAACAATATCTAAACACACTGACAGTAATTCAACTATTTATAGCTGTTTCCTAGATATAAGTAAGGCATATGATAGAGCGAACCACAATATTTTATTTAAAAAGGTTCCCATGTACATATTAAATTTATTGAAATTTTAGTATTCCCACCAATCTTTTACCGTTAGGTGGGGCAATGTACTATCCGAATGTTTTGGCTCCTCTTGCGGGGTGAGACAAGGCTCCTTGCTCTCCCCTATGCTGTTTAATGTACAGGGTGCGGCAAAAGTAACGCCCTTTTAATAATTGTATCTTTATAGTTTTATACAGTATAATTTTTTAGTTTTATATTGTATCATTTTGTTTCTTTTACTTTTACAGAAATTCTGAATAAATATGGCCTTGCGACTGACGAGAGAACGAAGAGTGAAAGCAGTTAAACATTATTACCAAAACAATAACAATGGAGCTAAAGCCGCTCGTTTGTTATCAGAAGAATTTAACATTCGACAAGTGCAGAGCCGCAATATCACAAGTCTAATTAGGAAATTTGAAAGAACCGGAAGCGTAAGTGATGCCACAAGATCAGGGAGGTCAGTTTCAGCAACAACCTTAGGAAAGTCCGATGAATTAAGAGAATCATTGTTGCACACTCCTCAAAAATCCAGTAGACGTCTTTCTACAGAGTTGGGTATCAGTGACAGAAGTGTCCGTAGAATCTTAAAGAAGAACAAGATGAAGCCTTACATCCCTCGCGTTACAGAGCTTGCATGATGGAGATGCAGATAGACGATTAGAGTTTTGCGAAAATTTCCTGAATAAAGTCAATGAAGATGAGACCTTTCTTGATAAGATATGGTGGTCAGATGAGGCAACATTCAAATTGAACGGGCATATCAATCGCCATAATTGTGTGTACTGGAGCGATGTTAACCTACATGTTATCTTGGAAAAAGACGTTAACCTACCAGGAGTGACAGTTTGGGCAGCCATCTCTTCCATGGGAATAATAGGCCCGATATTCTTTGATAATACTGTTAATCAAGATAATTATTTACAAATGCTGCAAACTGAATTCTGGCCGAGAGTTAGAAATCAGAATGGAATTTACTTTCAACAGGATGGTGCGCCACCCCACTGTGGGTTACTCGTTAGGGAATGGTTAAATTTAAATTTCGAAGGGAGGTGGATAGGACGACGTGGAGCAATTGAGTGGCCAGCACGATCGCCAGACCTAACACCACCTGACTTTTTCTTGTGGGGTGTACTGAAAGATCTTGTTTACAGGGTCAAACCGAAAACACTTCCTGAATTAAGACAAACAATTCGTGAAAAATTTACTACAATTAACGTAGAAATGTGTCAAAAGGTTTGTAGAAGTGTTGCTGGTAGGGTTCAGTGTTGTATTGAACACCAAGGGGAGCATTTTGAACATGATCATTAGGTTAGTAAATACTATGTATGTAGAGTACATTTTTTTAAGGTGTATTGAGCCAACCACAAAATTAATTAAATTCCAGTTATTTTTTAGTTTTTACTGAGAAAGTACTTATTATTTTTCTTAAAATGCTGTATTTTTCTTAAAAACTTTATTATTTCTCTTAAAATGCTGTAATTGATTTATTTCCTTCAATAAAAGAGAATAAACTAAAAAGGGCGTTATTTTTGCCGCACCCGATTTATATTGACGGATTAATTGCTTCACTTAATAAGGCAACAGTGGAATGTTGTATAGATAACACAAGGATAAATAACTTAGTTTATGTCGATGATGTGGTGTTAATAAGTCCCTCTGTTAAAGGTCTGGATCGGCTACTAAAAGTCTGCGAAGTGTATTCGCAGAAACATGATGTTCTTTTTAATGTTACAAAAACTAAGGTTATGCAATTTCATCCTAAAAGCTATAATCAGCCAGCTGACATTAGGTTTAAAATGAAAGGTGAAGTAATTGAGGAAGTACAAGAGTTTAAGTATTTGGGTCAAACTATTACCAGCTCCTTGAGTGATGACTCGGATATAAGAAAACAATCTCGAAGCCTTTGTACTAAAGCAAATATGACTATAAGGAACTTTCGGTTCTGTACAAGTGAAGCTAAAGACACTCTCTTTCGTACTTTCTGCAATAATATATATGGACAGCAACTCTGGGTGAATTATAAAAAAGGTTCTGGCAGAACTCTAAATTTTCTGTACAACAGGTCTTTTAGACTCACATAAATTACCGCCGAGATGCTCAGCTTCGCAAATGTTTCCTACCCGCAATGTCCCGAGCTTCCCGTAGGTAACAAGAGGTGCTCAATACAGTCTAAAAAATCAACCAACCCGATTATCCAAGCTCTCCATGAGTCCTGCCGTTTATCTTCTAAGCTATGGATTTCTTGGTACGAAAACGTCTGTCTGTAGCTCCACTTAACTCCCACATTACTGTATTATTTCTAATCAGTTGTATATTGTCTACCATTGTCAACCTGTTGTGTGACTACAAATATGTGTACAATACTTTGTGCATTCGTACATGTCCCTTGATGATCATGATTACGTTCATAGTTACGTACACGTACATACGTTCACATGTATTCTTTATATTTCTTTTCTTTAATTAAATTAATTAATTTCTCGCAATCTCATAAATTCTTATGCGATTGTTCGAATTCTGCTAACTACAGCGGAAGCGAGCCCTTCTCAGATGAAAATCTCCTCTCGCTCTGATTCAAATTTATAAAACATTATCATACGTTATGTTATATATCATGTGTGTTATGTTATAGATATGATATATACATATATATATAGACACATATATATATATATATATAATATATATATATATATATATATACATATATATATATATACACATATATATATATATATATATATATACAGAGTGTGTGCCCATGTACTTTATGTTATACTCCTAACATCCTAATTGTCTATAAATATGAAACACTATAAAAAAAATATAGTTGACTGTTTAATTGTAATTAACTGTAATAATTCAATATGATGTAATTAATGTATTTTAATGAAACTGTAATTGACGATAATAAGTGAATGTGAATTAATTGGTAATTATAATCATAATTGTAATAAACCAAAATTACAATGTACTCAGTGATGTACTTAGATTGTACTCAATGTACTGCTCCGAAATTATGTCGCTCTTTAGAAATGTATACTCGTCGAAAATACGATTATTTTTTATTATTCTTTTAAATTTTTATTTGGAATCTTTCAAAATTCTGATCATGTGTTTAAAGGGGGAAACTTAACCTTCAAACTGCACTCCCCCAAAATTTAGATTATATATAAAGCATGTAATTCGAAAATAACTGCTACTTCTTTTTCTTCTTGACTTCACTTCTCCCTTTTTAGCAGCCTCTCAGCGAGGAGGGGCAGAGGCCCCTTGCCTCCTTAATTTTTTAGATTCCAGCCTGAGCCATAGTCGAAAGAGGTCGAACCTCTACCCCTGTAAATTCAGAGCACTACCTGTACATTTTTAGAAGTAAATTACAGTGAGGGAAACTTTATTTTTCCCCTTCGAGTTTGGCTCTCTTCAGAGAATTTAGTAAATAAAGTAGAGAAAATAGTTCCCGATAAGTTGTAAAAGGAAAATCGGCGAACCTTCAGAGTGTTATAGAAAGAGAAAAAAGAAATGACAGAAAAATTAGAATATAATAGAAGAAAAATATCACGAGAAATATCCGTTGCTGCCTCCCAACCGGAACCCCCGTCGATTTCGAACCACCCAAGGCCATAGACGGAGGTGTTAACAGTCTCTCGACCCTATAGCCAGGATTTTAACAACTGGCCACCCTTTGGCCTGGATAGAAATTACCCTGCATCAGGAAAAAAATTGTGGCGACCCTACTACCAAGATAATAAGACCCACCATTTGGCCGGCGTGTCACGACTTCCAGTTCGTCACATCCACCCTTGAACCGGTGTGTAACGACTCCAAGTTATCCACGTCTCGTCTCAACTAGAAGAAGTAGCTAGCAAGACACGTCTTCAGGACACGTCTCTAAGGATTTCGCCGTAGAAATTTTGTTAAGTAGTTTTTTTTTTTTAAGTAATTTGTGAACAGTTGAGAAGACAGCATTATTAACAGTTAACTAGTATTAAGTCAGAATTAACAAGAAACACAGTGAACATTTCAGACACCAGTGATACATTTTTTTTATTGAAGCAGTTATTTTCACAAGTTGATTTTCACAAATTACTTTTCACAGAAGTTAATTTTTACAGAAGTTAATTTTCACAGAAGTTAATTTTCACAGAGTTAATGTCAGAGTTAATGTTATTATAGTTAGTATAGAATAATTTTATTTTATGTACCAAACATAATGTTACTGTACCTTCGCGTACATTCGATTGAAATGTGTTTACATTTCGTATTTTTGTTTACAATTTTTTTCAAATTATTGAATTGAATTGACTTGCAAATTAAGAAACAGAGAGGTTATAGAGTTATAAAGATACTTGAAGCAGTTTCAAGTTCCAGTTTCAGTTTTCAGTTTCAGTTGCTTGCATCCAAGAGGGACAACCAAACCCCAGAGATTTATAGAGATACTTGAAGTAGTTTCGAGTCAGTTTTAGTTGCAAATCCGTTGCAAATCAGTTCCAAGTCAGTTTTAGTTGCAAATAAGTTGCAAATCAGTTTTCAGACAGTTTCAGTTGGTTGTATCCAAGAGGGACAACCAACCCCAGAGATTAATAGTCTCCACTTGATAGCAGTTCAAGTGCAAGTCAGTTTCAGTAGACTCCACTGATAGCAGTTCAGTGCAGTCCATTTCAGTTAGTTTCAGTTAGTTGGTTGCTTCCAAGAGGAACAACCAAATCCAGAGAATAATAGACTCCACTTGATAGAGTTCAAGTGCAGTCAATTTCAGTCAGTTCAGTTTCAAGATACTTGACAGAGTTCAAGTCAGAAGTTTCAGTTTCAAGTTGCAAGTCAGATTCAATTTGCTAGTCAGTTCCAAGCAAGTCAGTTCCAAGTTAGTCAGTTCCAAGTCAGTCAGATTCAAGTTAGTCAGTTCCAAGTTAGTCAGTTCCAAGTTAATCAGTTTCAAGTTAATCAGTTTCAAGTAGTTTCGAAGTTTCAGTCAGTTTTGAAGTCAGTTTGTTTTATTTGAAGTCAGTTTTATTTGAAGTCAGTTTCAGTCAGTTTTGAAGTCAGTTTGTTTCATTTGAAGTCAGTTTTATTTGAAGTTAGTTTTGAAGTTAGTTTCAAGTCTCAGTTTCAAGTCAAGTCAGTTTCAAGTCCAAGTCAGTTTTCAAGTCCCAAGTCATTTCAATGCAGTCAATTGAATTCAACTTTTTTTGTTGTTTAAGAGAATGTAAATTAAGAGAATTTAATTCAACCGTTCTTTTTGTTATAAGAGAAAGTTAAATTCAACCTGAATTGACCGGTTTGTGTCTTTAGTTCAACCGTCTTTTTTTTTCTTTTTTTTTGTAAGAAGGAAACTGACCGATTTGTCCCCGTTTTGCATGCAGTTGTTGCGTATATAAATATGTATGTGAAATTATATATTTTCTTGTAACAAAATCAGATTTACAATTGTTTATAATGATTTTGATAATTATTGTAATGTATATGTGATGATAATAGTTGTGTAATAATTAATCGATCATGTCCCAATGACTTCCTTTTTAATTACTATGCTGAGGAACATGCCGTCCCTCCGTTTTGTTTGAACTCCTTTAATTTTTGTTCTGAACAGTGTGACAATCAATGTTTTCCTAAAGAGAAAAGTGCTCACGAAAAGACATATTGTCGATTTCAGACATCATGACTCCCCGATAAGCCACCTCCTTTTTGAGTGAGCAAGGCTCGCATGGTCAGTCCACTGTTTTCCGGGCATGTTGCGAATCCCCTGTAACTGTATGACCGGCATGCCCTATCGTATGACCGCACATACTCTAAATTTAGGTTGTGTTTTTTAATTTTTAAGAGTATTATATGAAACCAATAACCCCATGTTCGGTTCATTAAAATGCATAATTACTTTCTATTTTTAATTTGTATTCTTAATTTTCTTAATTCAATTATCGTACTGATACTTCTGGTTAATGTTAATGGTTATATGCTGTTCATATATGGCTAGGAATGTTACTAATCGAATTTAATTCCATGTTAAAATTTAATTTTTAATACCGCTAAATTTACTTTCATTAATTGTAAGTTCTTCTAAGTGCATTTTTATATTACCTTAATATACGTGCAACTGATTTAATTATGTAAAATCTATAATCTTAATTGAATTTTATTACGTTTGACACATACTCGAATTCACTCGTACCTCAAGTCACTTTTACATTGAACCTCATACGAATACATTACCATTAATGCTACCTGTATTAGGATTAATAATTCACTTAAACTTAAAGGATTTTATAACCCTACTCCCATTTTCAATTATTATACACTATTTTTAAACTTTGTTAATTCGAAAACCTTCCGAATCCCTACACATACACACGCCATGTATGCACACTATATATACAAACCTTATTCTAAAATCATTGGCATACTTATTGGAAATGAAATGCACCATTCATATCCTGAATTAGTTTAATCTTAATAATTGTTGCTTACTATATATAAATTTTTGCTCATGCATTTATTCAGCTAATATAACAACCCTCTAAGCTAATCTGTCCCTCAAAATTATAAAATGCACACATGACCAAAGGTCTATACTTCATCCATTACGTAATTCTATCTCTCTTCTCCCTGTATATTCTTAATGGCTAACAACATCTGAATATCTAAAACTGTAACTAAATAAATTTTAATGTTTTTACTAAATTAATTTTACTTTTTTAAAATAAATTTTAATATTATGCTACACCAACTTATTCGTACTTGCAATAAGCCTACATTTCTGCGATCGTTCTCCCACTGCTGAAGACTCTATCCAACAATAAAATGAAGTAAATTTTTATCTACACTAGTCCACCAAATTAGTTTATTAAATGTACGATCATGGTAACTTCGGAAATCCCTGAACCTTAAAATTTAAATTTCTCTTTTACCTAATATTCATTAGGTATGTATATTTTTCCACAGGAAAATAAAATTTTGTTAAAAATTTAACAATATCATTGGTTGTCTAACTTAATTGTTTGTCTAAATTAACGTATTAATCCTTTTATTCTGTTGCATAAATTAAAGTATTAATCTTTGAATTTTTTATATTTTATAATAACTCTCTAAGCAAGTGTCATATTAAAGATTTGATTACTGTGCATTGTACTCAACCACCCCAACTCACGTGTTGTATATAAATTTGTAATTATAAAAACCATTAGTTATCATCTAGTTTGAATTAGTTAGGGTATTAATTGTATTGTATTAATATCATTCTAGAGGGAAGAGCCCTGTAAAAATGAAAATGAATAATTCCTATATAATTATCAATATTCATTTTTACATAAGAACCAAAATCGCCTAACGCGAGTTTGGATAAAAAATTTATTTCTTGCTTTCTATTTTTGAAGTTTCACAATCATGCTATCTACCATTTCTATGGTTAAGTCGAATCCATGTTTGTGTCATTGAAGGTTCGTTGTGAGAAACGAATGTCCCTTAATTTCATTCCCTTAAAGTACAAACAAGACAATTGACGGTTTAGACCGTTTAACATTTCTATCACAATATTACCCATATCTCCATTTTTCCATTTATTATAGAATTTATTATAATTAATTATGGATGTCTTGCATCTAACCCTCATCCCTAAATTTTATTAGATTATGCATGCACATTGAATGTGGTATGATTTGAACCCTTGTTTTTGCTTCTTTATTTATTTATTTAATTCTTCCCAAATGTACCAATTCATTAATATTTACTGTATACTCGTATAAGTATATTTATTTAATTAATAGTTTCACTCACTCTTTGTACAATGGCTATAAACCTTTCCTTACTGTATTGCTCTAATTCATCTCTTCTAAATTCTCCCAATAATGACTTGTACTGTACGTACAAATTAAATAACTATGGCATAATTTGAATAACTATGACGTCATAAAGTAGCTTAATTCCCTTCACATTTTCCAGTCATTAATTTCCCTTCATCATATCTCTAGTATACAATGTATCGAAATTCTTTAACATAATAATAAAAACTGTACACTCTATACGTCATTATTTATATGATGTTCATTTATACATTCATATCCTTTCTTGACCTTTATCTTTTGTTAATTTTATTAATTATTCATTCAGCTACCTATTGTCTACCATTGTCAACCTGTTGTGTGACTACCAATATGTGTACAATACCTTGTGCATTCGTACATGTCACCTGATGATCATGATTACGTACATAGTTACGTACATGTACATACGTTCACATGTATTCTTTTTATTTCTTTTCTTTAAATTAATTAATTTCTCGCAATCTCATAAATGCTTATGCGAGAGTTCGAATTCTGCTAACCACAGCGGGAGCGAGCCCTTCTCAGATGAAAATCTCCTCTCGCTCTGATTCAAATTTATAAAACATTATCATGCGTTATGTTATATATCATGTGTGATGTGTTATGTTATATATATATATATATATATATACCGTATTTGCCATGTACTTTATGTTATACTCTTAACATCCTAATTGTCTATAAATATGAAACGCTGTTAAAAAAAACTATAGTTGACTGTTTAATTGTAATTAACTGTAATAATTTAATATGATGTAATTAATGTATTTTAATGAAACTGTAATTGACGATAATAAGTGAATGTGAATTAATTGGTAATTATAATCATAATTGTAATAAACCAAAATTACAATGTACTCAGTGATGTACTTAGATTGTACTCAATGTACTGCTCCGAAATTATGTCGCCCTTTAGAAATGTATACTCGGCGAAAATACGATTATTTATAATTATTTTTTAAATTTTTTATTTGGAATCTTTCAAAATTCTGATCATGTGTTTAAAGGGGGAAACTTAACCTTCAAACTGCACTCCCCCAAAATTTAGATTATATATAAAGCATGTTATTGTAAAATAACTGCTACTTCTTTTTCTTCTTGACTTCACTTACTCCCTTGTTAGCAGCCTCTCAGCGAGGAGGGGGTAGAGGCCCCTTGCCTCCTTAATTTTTTAGATTCCGGCCTGAGCCATAGTCGAAAGAGGTCGAACCTCTACCCCTGTAAATTCAGAGCAGTACCTGTACATTTTTAGAAGTAAATTACAGTGAGAGAAACCTTTTATTTTTCCCCTTCGAGTTTGGCTCTCTTCAGAGAATTTAGTAAATAAAGTAGAGAAAATAGTTCCCGATAAGTTACAAAAAGAAAATCGGCGAACCTTCAGAGAAAGTATCAGAGTGTTATATGTAGAAAGAGAAAAAAAGAAATGAGAGAAAAATTAGAATATTATAGAAGAAAACTATCGCGAGAAGTATCCGTTGCTGCCTCCCAACCAGAACCAAGGCCATAGACGAAGGGGTTAATATATATATATATATATATAATATGATATGCAGAGACCGTGCTGATATTGAGGTTCTGAATATATGATAGTTGGACTGGGATGCTTTAAACCCTAGATCCTGTCCCAAAGCTGGATCCTATCTTCTTTAGATAGCTGGTGAAGGAAGCTATAGTTTTGGTGCATCTTTGCGAGTAACCCGTTGCCCACGTCGGGCTAACATCATGAAAAAGAAAAAACTACAGTATAGTGTTTGTCATTTACCATTTCTTATTCAGACTATAGTGGAATTAATTTTCCTAGAAGAGTTCCTTGTTCCATTCACGGTTTGTACGTATCATAAAAGACCTCAGGGTCCATTCTGAGTTCAATCCCATGTGTGTGTGTGTGTGTGTGTATAAGTTGAGCACCATTTCGTGTTTTCTATTATCTTCGTGGTTATTTTCATTATATATATATATATATAGAAAAAAAGCTGAAGTTGAATGAGTATAGTTCTATGTACAAATTAAATATACCACTGATGATGGGAGTTTGACTTTTGAAACGTCTGATATTAAATCTTTAGGATGTTGACGTTGACGTTGATCATCATTCTTATCTTTTAAAGGACATTCATTTCTACAATTTAAATCCATTTGAATTCACACTGCAAAGACAGGGTCTCTCTCTCTCTCTCTCTCTCTCTCTCTCTCTCTCTCTCTCTCTTACACAACACACACACACACACACACACACACTTTCCTCTCTTCCTTTCTCTCCAATAAGTTCATAATCTTCGATCAGGCGGTTTTATTAGTGTAATAAAACAGGAACGAAATTTTTAAATTGTTTTTAAAAAATTAAAAACTAAATAAATAAGATAGAATTTATCGAAATTAAATCAGCAAATAAATGCGTATTCTTATTTAACTTTCTTTTAATATAACGAATAATATAATCAAACACTAGTTATTAAAAACCATTCCAGAAACTATCTCACGCCTCAACTGAAAAAAATTAAAATTTAAACTAAAGATAGCGATTTATTTTTCTTATTCCAACTTCAGAAGAGATTGTTCTCTCTCTGTTTTTACCCTTTTTTAAGCTCAAACTCATGCCAACATTTTTTAATTTACTTAAATGAAGTATAAGTCCTGCTGGTCTTAAAATTTGGTAAGGCAACAGCAGACTTCCACTCAGGCAAATAGGAATATGCTTTTTTTATTGTTACAGCTTTATAAAAATAAAAATGCTTTCCCACTTGACACAGCAGAGAAATTAATTTTGTTAATATAGTGTTGGAAGTCTTTTTTTATCGATACTGCAAATATGAATGATTTCTGTACAAATATAATGTTAGGTTTGGTTATACTTTGGTTGAAACCTCTGATTATCTCAAAATATATAGTATGTACTGTATATAGAAATTCAGATAGGTGGAATAAAGTGGAGTTTCATAAAATACAGTATATATATTTCCATAAAGTGGAAACTGAATTTAAGATTACGTAAGTAGATTTTCATATCTTGCTCGAGATTATGCATGTTGAAACCATGCAGGATCGGCTTTATCGGGTATAATTTATGAGTTGACGTTGTTCAGGGTTTCTAAAAATGATGAACTTCAGTTGTAATAAGCCTATTTCCACAATATCGAAGACTTTCTAACCCACCCTGATTTTACTTATATATGTATATATGCAAGCCCCTCGGGCTGGAGATGTGATGTCCTCTCTTTCTTCGTTGACATCTGTATGCAAACGGGGAAGGATGCATGGGCGCTCGTGTGCCTCCTTCAGCAAGTAGTTCACTTTCTTCCACCGTAGAATTGGTAGACACACAAGCCCCTCGGGCTGGAAACGCGGTGCATTCTCTGTCTCCGCCTCCTGCAATGGAAAAAGGACGCGTGTGAGCGAGTTTTTTCCTCGGTCCATGATGCCAGGCCTTACATATTGAAGCAACCATCCCCTCACACTCCTAGGAGATCGAATCCCGGTGAAAGAGAGGGAGGATGGGTGTTTGTGGACAGACGAAGGAAAAGCAGGCTTCCTAAGCCTATAACTGCGGCAAAGTCGCCAAGGCGAAAAGTCTGTCTCTTCTTTTTGGATATCGGCCTCTCGAACGAGAAATGTGACACTTCACACATGTTCAAAGGAATGTGTTGTGAATACAGTAACTTAGTAGTTACTAAACTGAATATGAAATCTCTGCACTATGAGCCATTTAAAGTATAATATGAAGCAATGGCCCCAAAGCTTATGAAAATATATATTCACTTTAACGGGAGATTCTGGAGCATCCAAGGTAGCAGTAGTAATAATAGGTGCCTGAATAATAATTCCTGAGTTTGTAGTACTACTACTACTACTACTACTACTAATAATAATAATAATAATAATAATAATATAAAATATTCAATCATTCATAACGGTTAATGTGTTGAAATAGTTTCAAATAACGTAGGATTTTAAGAAATTCATTTGTACATAGATATTCATAAAATTTGTGATAGTTTAGATTTGATACTTTTGCAAGAACATTGGTTACCTGAGCAGGAACTAAAATTTATTTCTAGACTAATTTATATATCATGCCTCCTCAGCAGTTGACTTATGATCTGTTATATAGTAGGCCCTTTGGTGAAGTTGGTTAATAAGAAAAATCTGACAAAATTTATAAGATTTCTTCGAAGCTAGATTAGATTGCTATCTACCATACAATAGGGGAGAAATTTGGAGTACATCGATTTTTTTGTAAGAAATTAAGTCACTATCTGATAATCCCAAATATTTTGACTATAATAATGAGGGATTTTAATGTAGATGTGAACTAGGAATTTTTTGTAGAATTGTGAAACATCTGCGAGTCTGCTAAATTTAGTACAAATGACGTAGAGTTATTAAGCGTAACAGCAACAATTTTACATGGGTTGGTGACATGAATGGCACCACTAGATGGATTGATTACTGTCTTACCATAAATAATTTAAATGATCAAATTGTCAATGTTCGTATTCTGCATGATTTCCTTCTCTGATCATAGACCGTCAGAACTAATAATCACTTTTACCAACTTCTGTAATACTCTACTGTGAATAATAATAGCTCATTAGGCAAGAATGAGCGTGTCGACTTGGCTAATATTAATATGCAGCAGGAAATAGAATATAAAGATAGGACAGGGCACCTATTTAATAATTTAGAAATTGTCACTTGCTTGTAGTATTTCCTGTACAAATGATTCTCATTTTAAACGCATTAGTAGGTATCACAGTGATATAGTATCCATATTAATGGCAGCAGGAAGACCTCTGATTAAATCTTAGAACTCTCATACTAAAGCTATTCCTGCAATGAGTAATGTTATTGACCCACTGAAAGTGAATCAAACGACGCTTATGATTTATAGTGCTTTCTTGGCAGACCGAGAATAGGATCAGTTTACATGAATAAGGGTAGGAGTAGGGATTAATATAAAGCAGCCATAGGATGGTGTAAATAGGAAGGTATTATTTGAGCCCTTAAAACTTGCAAGGCTAACTTAACTGATGATAACAAAATTTCAGAAATTTGTTAAGAAGGAAATGTATACCAAGGATGCCAGTAGCATGACCGCAAAATGGGAGAGTGCAAGAATGTTGCAATGCAATTGCAAATGTTGATCAATGTTGTGAGGGGTTGCAAAGGGGTTATGCAACAAAGGGGGGAGAGGGTTATGCGATGAAGGGGGAGGGGGTTATGCAGTGAAGGGGGGAATATGCAACATCAATGTTGCAAAGGGGGTAAGGGTTATGCAACAAATCAATGCTGCCAAGGGGGAAGGAGGGATCTTCAGGGGGAGAAGGGAGGATGACCTCCCCCAAAGGAGTAGCCTTAACCTAAGAGAAGAAGAGAAAGGAGAAGGAGAAGGTCTTTGGGGGAGAAGCTGGGATGTCCTCACCCCGCAAAGGGAAACCTAACCTAAGCCTTAACCTAAGAAGGAAGGAGGTGTTCGCCTGGCTGGAGCCAGACGCATTATGAGCATCCAGGGGCCAAGCAGCTGCTATATAGAGAATCGTGAGTTGCCAGATATCACTCATTTATATATGTAGGGGTTACCAGAGGACATTTATTTAGATGAGTTGCCAAATAGTGTTTTTTAATTGTTCAGGTATACCTCATTAGGGTGAGTTGCTAGATACCACCATTTAATTTTATTTACATGAGTTGCCAAATAATGTTTTAATTTAGATGAGGAGATTTGGCAGACACCAGCATTTATTTGAATTTTTATTTACATGAGTTGCCAAATAATGTTTTTATTTATATGAGGAGAGTTGGCAGATACAACCATTTAATTTAATTACTTATTTATTAAAGGCAAGATTGACTTTCTCCTTAATTTTGTTCAGCAAGAGAACTAATTATTTAAACGATACCCAATATTAACAATAAAAGAAATACACTAGACAATTGGCTTAGCAAAAAGAAATCGTTCATCTTAATAGTCATTATAATTAAATTTCAGAAAAATTAAAGTAATTGATAAAAGAATTAAATGAGAAGTCTATATATACTTTTATATTAAACCATGCATTTTAACAAACTTCCCGTTCTTTGTTCAGTTTCCCAAATTTTAGCCAACTCCCCATATGAAAGCATGCAAGCAAGCATCCATCACCATGCATTTTTCTTACTATTTGTAGCATGAATAAAATAAAATAAAAATTTAGTGATGGATTCCGTACCATGTTACGGATTTCTTGTCTAAATTGTAGGTCTAAGGTGGTTCAAAAACAATGCTACTTGACATCTTGTATTTTAGAACGGCTGCCTTTAGCATATAAAAGCACATGTCAGTACAGTGATTTACTCTAAAGCTAAACCTAAAATAGCTATTTACTTTTGTCGTTCCTCTGTATATATATATATATATACACACAAGAGGTGTCTTCACAATTTCATACATTTTTTTTCGTTCATCTTATTAATTCTTTCGATTTGAGTAATCTATATATACACATTTATATTAAATTTCCATATGAAAACAGGTTTAATAATATGCCGTAGATATACTAAACTGTATATTAAATTTGGTAATGAACAATTATTCTCATAGAATATCGTTTATTTTCACATTATGCTGAGACGAGAAGGAATGGAGGCAGGACCGCAAAGGCTGACCACAAACTGGCTATTTTGGAATGTGGTAGACAAACTTTCACTCAAAGACACATGTTCCTACTTTCTTTCTATGCGTTTGTTTTTCTGTTACTGTATATACTGTACATGTTTTTGTATTTTATTAACTTCGTTGTTTATATGTCTTATTTTTATTTGCGTGTAATTTGCATGGTATCTTCTTCATAGATATTGTCTCTGTTATTGAAATTAAATGAATGAATGAAAATGAAAAAATGGAAAGGTTTATTATTATTAATTTTTATTATGCATTTTTTTTCAAAATTAGCACACATGAACATTGGAAGTACTCAACAATTGGAATTGAATAAAATTACTTTTGCTAGTAAAGGTAAAACTGAATTTAAAATTCACATATATATATATATATATATATATATATATATATATAGAGAGAGAGAGAGAGAGAGAGAGAGAGAGAGAGAGAGAGAGAGAGAGAGAAGAGAGAGAGAGAGAGAGAGAGAGTCGAAAAACTGAAGACGGGCACACACATACACACACCCACACACACACACACACACACAGAAAGAAAGTTTTGTTTATTCTACTGTATATGGAAATAATATTCATAGCTTTAATTTTTCAGAAGTATATTGGAACTCATTTACCGAGTTGGTTTATGATGGCCGTAAGTAGTTACAAGAAAATTAAAAAAAATATAAATAATGGAATGAAAAGAAAAACAAAAATATTTATAATTTCTTTATTTTAAAATCCTTTCGATAAGATCGTAAAGGGAAAATTTGAAAAAAAGAGAATGAACAATTCATTTTATTAAACTGTAAAACATAATTGATTCCTTGTGCAGATTTTAGCTGTGAGCTTCGGGTTCGCTCCAGCATGCTGGCACCTGAACCTAACCTAACCTATGATTCAGACCATAGGTTCTCTGGAAGATAATGGAGAATATATTTAATACACAGATTTTCAAAAGACCTTTTAGAGAGAGAAGAAAAAAATATACCTACGAGGAATATATGCAATAAATTCAGACCATAGATTCTCTTTGTAACTGGAACCTAACGTGGTCTAAATTACATTAGTAATAATAAGCTAAATCGGTTTTCCTTTTCACCGAATTGTTCATTTTGACAAAGATCAAGCTTGTCACCCGCCTCAGACCTACAGTTTATCATTATTATTATTCCGATGATTCGATTAAGCTTATCGCTCCTCCTCTCGAGGATGAAGTGGTGAGTTGGCTTCTTTTACTCTCCATTTCACATAGGTACACCTGCTCATCAGGGATTGTATGTACCAAGAAATGTCACCATCCGGATTCGATCTCTCAACCAGCACCCCAGCGTCTTAAAAACTAGGATACCTAGGGCGCTCATTTATCTACTAGCCTAAAGAGACATTCATTTTCACGAGCTAAGCACAATTTAATCACAATCCTACGAGAGAATTGGCAGGTAAAAATGTCAAGCCGAATACATTAATCAAAGTTGAGGATCGAATAGTATGACCGCAAACATATATTTTGTAAATATTTGAAACCATCGTGGTAGAAACTGCAAGTAGCAATTAACACAAACACACACACACACACACATACACACACACATATATATATATATATACATTTTAACTGCAAACAACACACAGTATAATTAATGTAAAGAACGACGCTTGTATAGAAGAACGTTTCGCACAAGATGAGGAGGGAGAACGAACAAATGAAAAATGAGGTAACCACCCGGGAATCGAACCCGGGAACTTCCGATTGCCGGTCAGATATGCTATCCACTGCACCATGGGCCTCAATTGATCAGAAGTCGTAATTCTCCTACATACGAGCAGAAACGAATGCCCTGAGGGGTAAGGTAGGTTGATTTTCCGCATTTTTTAGATATCGACTTTGGACTAGTCGAGATAGTCAGGGCTTAATATGATAATATCAGACAAACAATTTCAGATCCCTAGCTTTAACCGTTTTTTGAGGAAACCATTTCAAAAATCGTCAAAAAATTGTACCGAAAAATACCGACAGAATGTGTTTGTGCCTTGATTCGAGTCCATAAACAGTATGGGAAACTTCAGATGTCAGCTTCACGTCCCTTTCAACACTGAGAATGTGAAGGCAGATCAGGCAGCTCCAGCTTGGTGCAATTCAGCAATGCTTCTTGAAGCGCCTGGTCAGAAAAGTCTCTGTGAGAGCAGGTTCACAGATGCCACTTTGAGAAAGGTTGATTAGTTCTGACCAGTGGGTAGCTTCAATGTTGATGGCTGTGATCTTCTTCAGCCTCTTCTTGGCTGGCTTCCCACTTCTGAAAGAATAATAATAAATTTATTTTTTATTCCAGTTTAAGATTTAATCCCTATTAGTCTCAGAATTGCTGATTTAAATTAAACTTAAATTTAAAAAAAAAAAACCGAGTTCTATAAATCCCCATAATCGAATTTTTTTTCAGAAAGAAGGTAAGATTATTTCCATTATCAGAGGGGAAGGGGGCAATTGGGATAAGAAAATGTGAAAAAAAATTCGATTATGGGGATTTATAGAACTCGGGCCTTTTTTTTATTGAATAAATCCCCATAATAAAAAAAAAATTTCACATTTTTTTAAATTAATAAATGCTTACCTGATGGACAGAATTTTCTTGAGAGCAGCTTCTCTCACTTCCAAGTCATCAGACTTCATCATGGAGTACAGCACATTCTCGGGCAGCAAGGCAAAAGCATTGTACCTCAGGTTCTTGAAAGCAACACCCTGGATTTCTTGAGACTGCTGCTTGATCCTCTAGGTCATGTTGAAGATGTACAGCTGCTGATTGTGGAACTTGCTGTCCCTTTTGATCTCAAACCAACTGACTGCATACACTTCCACAATGAACTTGATGGCCTGGTAAAGCATATCCTGTAGTTCTGGAGGGTAAGCACCTCTGGTCCACAGACACATCAATCTGATTGCCAAAGTCAACCATCTTGCATGGTTTAATGGTCCAATTTTCCAGGCAGCAAATCTTGGGTTGACTTTGCCCCTGGAAATTCCAACAGGTAGCTTACAGGTGCAAGCAGAAATATCAAAAAGTTTATCCAGCTTTTCCTCCAGATTCTGCTCCTGGACTGTAGAAAGAGATTTCCTCTTTATCTCTTTTGCTTTCTTGAAGCACACTTTATCCACCAATTCCACTACATAATATTCCTCATACAGGGGCAGCCGCGGGTTCACTACCTGCCAGATCTCAATCACATCCTTTGCTATCATTTTAGCAATATCATAGTCTTTCAAGTCAGGGTGGCTGTTTTGGAGGAAATAACTGTCCTGAATAACTTGGCGGAGGGTAGGAGGCTGTGTTTTATCCAAAGGGGAAGGCTGGCCACTGATTTTTTTGGCACTATCACTTCGAGTTAACACTGCAGACTTCCGTTTTTTACCCAATTTTATGAAATATCTGAAAATAAACAATTAAATGAACGCATCATAAAATAACTTAATTTAATACACATTTTATAGGTAAATATCATTAAAAAATACAAAATAATACACTAATAAACATCTATAATGCATTTACAATAAGTTTCAAGCATCGTTTTGATAAAAAAGCCGAATTTTAATTGATTATTTTGATGAAATAAGGTCCGATATTTTGTTTGTTTACATTGCAAATTCGGCAATTTTACGACTTAAAAATAATTAACAATCCTCAAAAAATACAATCATTTTCACAAATATGAGTTGATGCAACGTTTTTTATACATTAATACCTTTCTATCTAGACTAGTCCAAGATCACAGTTCCAAAATCAACCTACCCTACTGAGGGGGCACCTCCCGCATGCCGCACATACATACATTTTAACTGCAAACAACACACAGTATAATTACTGTAAAGAAGGACGCTTGTATAGAAGAATGTTCCGCACAAGATGAGGAGGGAGAACGAACAAATGAAAAATGAGGTAACCACCCGGGAATCGAACCCGGGATCTTCCGATTGCCGGTCAGATATGCTATCCACTACACCATGGGCCTCAATTGACCCTTCTGTTCAATTGAGGCCCATGGTGTAGTGGATAGCATATCTAAAAGGCAATCGGAAGTTCCAGGGTTCGATTCCCGGGTGGTTACCTCACTTTTCATTTGTTCGTTCTCCCTCCACATCTTGTGCGGAACGTTCTTCTATACAAGCGTCGTTCTTTACATTATTAACTGTGTGTTGTTTGCAGTTAAAATGTATATATGTGCGGCATGCGGGAGGTGCCCCCTCAGGGCATTGGTTTCTGCTCGTATGTAGATAATTACGACTTCTGATCAATTGAGGCCCATGGTGTAGTGGATAGCATATCTGACCGGCAATCGGAAGATCCCGGGTTCGATTCCCGGGTGGTTACCTCATTTTTCATTTGTTCGTTCTCCCTCCTCATCTTGTGCGGAACGTTCATCTACATAAGCGTCGTTCTTTACATATATATATATATATATCTATATAACCAAATCAACAAGTCAGGAATCTTGGGAAAGCTAAGAATTGTATGACCGCAAATAATAATAATGCACAAAAACATTCTGCTTCTAGAGATCTTCTAGATTTCTTATTTTCTAATGATCTTTGTGTCATCGGATTTTACTGTGCTGTCTCTGGTAATGATCTATGTAAGGATTATGAAGAGTAGCGGCGTTAATTCTGTTTCCTATGGTACTGAGCTGAGCGGCTATGATGAAGATATTCCTATAACGACTTGCCGCCGCTCAAGTTGTCCATATCCCTATCCAAAATCGGAAAAAATTGAGGATCGAATAGTATGACCGCAAATAATAATAATGTAAATTATTGTCGTGATAGAGATGGCAAATGTTGATCAATGTTGCAAAGGGGGGGAGGGATATTGCATAAAGGTGTGGGTTCTAAAATGGGAAAACCGAGAAAAGTATGTGCGCAAATGCAAATATATTCAAGGTAGAGATTGCAAGTGGCAATACACGATGTGACCATTAAATCTACGGAGAGAAGATAAAGACACCATTAGTCGACCAATCAGGACGTCCAAAGCGTGGACCCGTAATATAGGTGTTACGATTGGTAAACAAATTTATCATAGCCCTGCCCAGTTACATCGACAACCAACCATTAAACTTATAAACCGCCTATTAGTCTTTTAGGGTGGTGCTTGGGGATCATGCATATAAAAGGAAATATTTTCAGCTGGGAGTCACAGTAGTTATTGTCACCAGTGAATAAACATTCCCTCAGCCATGAATCAAGAACTTTACAGTTTACCGGATTTATATCAAGATGATGACATTGCAGTGTTGTCTGCAATTAATCTTCTTAACGCGGCTGACTGGGATGGATTATTTCCAACGCAAAGAGTTGATGATATTTGCAATGACGCTCCTTACGATCTGACCCAAGGGACTGCCATAGAAATGTAAGTGCCTGTAATTTTATTTTTTGTAGGAAATTATTCGGAAACTTCTTATTTATTTAATGTGCCTGTCATTAGGAGAAAGAGCACTGTTCTGGATTATTTCATCATATATATGGAGGGTTGTAGTAATTCATCACATCACATTAAAAGTGCTTCATTTAGGTATCCGCAATTATAGAATAGTTCTCAATTAATATTATGCTAAAGTCCTGTTTATGATTCATTGAATTATTTTTGTAGCAATCTTTTGCATGTTTTAAATAGTTTCATAAATTCCGTAATAAATGTTATTCGGCATTCTCTCTTAAAGGAACTTCTCTGATCGGTTCAAAGATATCTTCACTTTGTAATATTCTTACTATATATATACTCTGCATAAGTTTTGAGTGTTTATTAAAAAAGATTCAATATGAACTAATGAATTATTCTTTCTCCTTTAAGGTCCGATGAGGATTTGACACGTGTTATACAATCTTTTCGTTTTGAAGAAACCCATGTCATGGACCTGAATCGGAAGTATAAGATTTACCAGGTAGTCAGCCCAACGATTGTCACATCATTAACGAAATAATGTATTTTTTATGTTTCCATCTTGTTTTTGGGGAAGAAGGCACAATGTATTTTCATCAATTTATTAAATGAAAGAAATCATGTTTTTAGTACAATAACAATCTTAAACTACAGAATGTACAAACTAACATTATTGGTAACAAATATATATATATATATATACGAACAAAACATCATACTATACAACGAGTAAGCACTATCGGAAAACGGCCTTTTATCTGTCTGCATACCATTTCGTCGTTTCGTTGAGTGTGGCACGGGTCGAATAATTTTAAAGAATTTATAAAGTCTTTACCACGTGACATATGCAAGAGAAGTGAAAGGCCGTACATTTCACACGTATTAATAAAATATCCTTGCAGCCGGAAGGGATTCCATACAAATTCGGGGATATGCAACTGATCGAGAAATTTTACAACAACAGGATCAATCCAGGGTTGAGTGCCGAGTGAATCAAAATAGTACATGCGGTCCCTATTTTTAAAATAGATTGCAAACCAATGAATCCCTTCACTACCAATAACATCTGTGTTCACAATAAGGCTACCGCAATTTCTCGTAGATGGCAATTTCAATGTTTCATTCTTCGCAAACACACCGATAAATTTGGAACGTGTGATTCGTTCACTATTCATTACTCTCTGAAGTGTATTCGCATCCATTTTAAAAGTCAGTGACAACGCTCCTAAATCTGTCTACTTCTATTAGGGCTTGTGACTCGAGGTAAACTAGTACACTTATAGGCGCGTCTATAGGCTTGGCGAATTCCAATCTGACTGAGATGTTTCCACTCTGTTGTGGACTTAAGTGTGTATTTACACTAGCAGATAAGTCAGGTGTGATGTCAAACGGATAAAGGTTAAATTGATCGATGAATTTCTTTCGTTACCCATTCCCGAGCTCATCACAATCACCTGCAATATGGGCCAGATTACTATATGCTCTCGCGCAAAGCGGGAACACAGCGTCTGATGAATAATCCATATCCATACCCCCCAACGCAATGCCATTAACGTATAGTTATATTTTTAAGGCCGAAATTCTCGAATTTAAAGGCACTCTTTTTATATTTTCCATTCACCGAAGCATGGTCCTGCATCCCGATTAATATCCTTTTAGGTAGATTTCCCAGGGCGATGTTTTCTATCTGCTTCGATGCCAACCCTGCTGGCACCGTGTATAGTTTGATCTGTGCTCTGTTAATTGGGTATTTTACTGTGGCGTTTAGTAAATTTTTCTCAATTTCTATTTGTTTTGGTGAACTTAATTTCACTCGCCGTACGCGGAGGTATGTCTCCATAATGTGAATCACAACGGGTTTTGCTCCCTCTTCTTGATCAGCATCCAGATTTAAACAGATCTCAGGATTCGTGCGGGTGAGCTTTATTTTCATATCCACCCCGTTCACAAGCAACTTCTCCTGGAATGTGAAGTCTGTATGCAGGCGTCCAAAACACTCATATATCTTTTTAGAATTTTTAAATTTGTCCTTTATACTACTTTCGTCTTTAGCTTGATAATAGCCCTCGGCACTTAAAAAGGTATCCTTCGCTTCTTTGGAAAAGTTCAGCACATTTTCCAGATAGGATCGTAGGTGGTAGTACCCCGTTCCTGCCGATATGTTGACCTGATTTAAATATACGTCACACTGGTTGAATAAGGAGTGCAGAAAGTTTGTTTCAGGGTATACAGCATATTTGTCATCACAGTCCGTTCCATCAGAATGGGCTATACGTAGTTTAGCGTACATGTGCACACAGCTTGGATCAAAAAAGTAAGGGCCTGAGCTGGGTATCACGAATTCTATAGGGGCACTCGGGGAACTAATTGTGTTTAAAGGGTTAATTGTAATAAAGTCACTGTGTTCAATAGAAACTTGAGTTGGAGGCATGTCAAAGAGGGACAGCTCCGATTTACAACATTGTGAACTACACGGATGGATGAAGCGTGCCATGACGAGTTAGAAATAGTGCCTCCTCTCTCGACAAGTAGTAAACAAACTATGATTCATGAGATCAATGTCCTTAGCTTATATCAGTCAAAAAAATGGTCAACCATAGGTTTCATTCGCTTAGAACACTTCTTTTTTATATCCTTTTACGTTTAATGCCACGTGGTGGTAATCCCTTCTTCCGGACAGCCTCTCTTCTTCCCACCACCACGCATTTTTCTCTTTGCATCTTTGACGATTTCGTCCCGTGTACGCTTTAAGTGTCTTTTTAGAGCTTCTTTAGGTTTAGCCCCAGCCAATATGTCTTCTGCTGTTAAGACCTGATTGTAACGCTTTCCTCCGAGGTATCTGGCACCCCTCTTCAGCAAGGGGACAGCCGTACGTAGTATGGTTGAAAAAATGGATCCAAGTCCACTACCACGCTGGTATCTCATACCTCGATAAACTGTGAAAGGCTTTCTGTTCATTATAACTCAGTGCGTCGAAAGTGCAGCTTCACTGTTAAGCTCCCATGACCGAATTGGAAATTTTTCCCTCAATCAATCTTCTATATATTGAGATCTTGGTTATTAGATTAGCTGCGACATTCACATAATGGGGCCTGTCATATGTAATACTCAAACTCCTTCCTCTATCGTTGGGACTGTGAGCAATGCGCAGCAGGCGTGCCTGGGTATCCCCAACAAACTGGTGCTCCACTATATTGCTGTAAATATAGCACATGTCTGGGGGTTTATAGCCGTCAACCATTTTCTCCAATTTCAACTGATACATTAGGCTGGACAAGTCGTGTTGTGCCTCGTAAACGGTATCTCTTTGGATGACTGATCGATATCGTCCATTGGTCATAATTTTGAACACTTTGGTCTTTAATATGGCGATTTTAGGGCCACAGTGTATGCATGGGGATCATTGTTTACGATTTCGTATACTAAATCGCCCGTGAGAATTGAGCTTTTTAAACTTACGTTTAAGTCTCTCACAACATCCTCGGCCTCACCATAGTGACCCGGTCCTAGTGATACTTCTGTACTGTGCATCCTCAGTCCAGGCGGTACGCATGGTTTCATCCCGAGTTACCCCTGCTTTTTCACACTCATTACAGTCTCTAAGAATCGTAAAAACGGGTTCTTTATATTTAATACTTAAAAAAGGGTATTCAACTGAATTTCGCATATACCCACCTCATACGTATCACGACCCAATTCAATGGGTCCGTGGAGTTCTGTTACAAAGTTGGCTAGTGTGTTGTTAGGGTGTACAGACAGGGACGAGGAGGACGGGAGTGTGACGTAGAAATGGTTAGGCGCCATGTTGCATACTATTTAAGCTTCATTATTGCATCAGCTTTTATATAGGTGTTGAAGCTTTCTGGGTATCCTAGCCATTTCACCAGGTACATTTTTCTCTTTCCTGAACCTTTGCTTCCTAAAATTTTCTCAATTTTAAACACATTTTTTCCTAAATTAAATGTCACTTTCTGCAACTCCTCGCGGTAAAAGCCTCCTGCGATTTCTTCCCCATTCAAATCTTCTACGTAATACAACATTATCTCTTCTTTAGATTTCATAGCCCTAATTTTAAAAATTTCGCGTGTCCATCCTTACTCAAATCCCTTGGCGAATTTATTTCCCGAACGTGACAGCCTTACATAATCAGTGATTTTGAAATGTGTAGTGTATAGTGGTGGTGCTCTATCTCTTCTCACCTCTGGGCGCGTACCTCTTTCTAAAACTTCGTTAGGTGTTGTCCAATCGTGCGATGGTGTGAGCGGTTGTAGGATGAGGCCAATGATTCCAGATGTCTAGAAATCTGTATGTTTTTTGTGTAAAATAGCGGTGCATGCGTTCCTTTATGGTACGTTGAACTCTTTCAGCTAAAGATGCCTTATGTATAGAATTGGTAGTGTAGTAGCTGATATTAAACTCTGTCAACATGTTCTGAAAAGCTCGGCCTATAAATTCTTTCCCCATATCCGTACAAAAATAGCCAGGAACCCTGTTTTCTTTCAACATTAACGTTTTGGTGGCTTTAGCAACTGTTTCAGGCGATTTATTTTTCAGAGGAATTAGCCACAGATATCTAGAGAATACATCTATTATGAATAGGATGTAGCGGTAACCATCGTTATACACTGAATATCTTTGCATGTCTGTTAAATCTGCTTGCCAAATAGAGTCAATCGAAGCAGCTGTTGTCTTGGCTGTTTTAAACCTTTTTCTCACAGGTTTGAAGTGTATAAGCATCCTGCTCCCGCAAAAACTCTCAACATCTTTTTTCCCTCCGTAAACACTTCTGTACAGTCTATCTACGCCTCCGTAGGAGGCTGGGCTAGAAATATCATAACAACGTCTTCTTAATATGTTAGCCATTTGCGTATTTTAGAGGCACGTGGGTAGCATTGATCGTTGTTTAACCACTTCTTTCTCATCTTCAGATGTGTTACAACCGGGGGTGATGGCGTCTTCAATTGTGTCACCTGCGATGCATGTTCCAAGTCTTCTAACCTGTTCAGATTTCGTATCATTGTTTTGGGGATATTTATTTGTTGTAGTCTTGCTTTAATATGCTTCCAGCCTATCCCACTTTCCCACCAGATCATGGACGATGTCTATGATATTCGATCCTTGTACCTTTGCTCCCTCCACAATGATCTCACCTGTATCGGTCCATTGTATGGTGGGGTCCTCATTCAATAGATTATAAAGCCTTAAATCTTTATTCCTCAGTGTATATGGGAGGGTGCTTTTTAATACATGCTCGATATGTTGTGTGGCCGATCCATTAATCTTTGGTTGGTCAGCTCTATCGTCGGACACAGACCCTATGTCACCATGTCCATCGTTCCCCGTGCTGTGCCTAATAACCACGGGAATCTCTGTCGGATTCTTATAATTTTCGTACTCGTGAAGAAATTTCTGCAGAGCTTCTTGGTATAAGATTCTTTTCTCATCAGGTGTTTTTTCACTGTTTAATAGGGTTAACAATTCGCTTTCCATTCTTTTAAGCCTGCTTTTACGGGGATCTAGATCCGTGTCTGGATTCTTTGAACTTTGCAGTGAAGCATACACCTCGTGTGGAATCACTACCACTTTCTTCATTATATTAATCTAGTCAGTAAAGGACCCAAAACTGAAAATAAGATGGGGAGGAATGACCCCTCTTTGTACAATAATTCGTTTTTTTCTACAGTTTGACTTTTACGAGCGAGTGCACGTATTATGTTCTTGTAACGGCGTAGGCGAGCCTTCTGAGGTGGTTTCATTGATACATTGCAATTTATAACGTTAAGACAGATTTCACAGATGCATTTTAAAAAGTCGGAGTCGATATTTTTAGCAAACATCTGCTGCATTGCCCGGGGCAGTCGATGATAGATTTTTATTAATTCATGGTATTTCTTTAGCCTCTTTGTCATTCTGGAATATACACCGTTTCAGGCTCGTTTGGAAATATATTCGTTCTTAGAAGCACCCTAAACGTGTTTCGCGGATGAAGGTCGCAAAGCAAATATCCGTAACGCGGGCTTGTAGCTTCTTTATAAACTTCCAAAAACTCCTTACGCTGATTCGGGAACATTTGATTGGCTAATACCCCAATTTGTGATACATCTCTACGTTGCGCGAATAAGACTAGATATTGTGTATTTAACGACACATCGCGCATGTATCTATTTTTGAAAAATAGATTCTGATTGATGAAGAACACGCTTATGTTAAGATGGTGGGAGAATACTGTAAATGTCTCGGCAAACGTTTTATCCATCTCCAACATGAGATCGTCAATTACAATGACTGTATGTTCATTTCCCTTTAACGAATTAACGTCATATACACCTTTGTGGAACAAAATATCATCTTGGTACTCGTTGAACACTGATTGATACGTCGAATAGCACCATATAACTTTATGCACAAATTTTGAGAACATCTCTCCCTTTTCTTTAATGATTTTAAGCATAAACACAGTTTTACCACATCCTGTAGGGCCAGATACAATACATGTGGATGGGCTCGTGAACCTGAATTTTTCTACAGAATCCATTTCTAACACGTCATACTCATAAGTGGGTCATTTACAAAATATAATAAATATTTAAGTGATGAGCATTATATTCTACAGTCTTGCTTTTCTCTTCTCCCACAGAACCGTGAATGACGATGAGGTACCCGCCCAGCGTGTGTACAGGAGAAAGTTCTAAGCTCCGCCCACCTGTATGGTTGATCACGTAACTCCTGCTACTACCTGGGCATATCTCTTCCCTGCGTGCTCAGTTGATCGCAGCAAGCCCTGGATCTCAGACGTGTATCCTCCCGCGTAGACGAAAAATAGTAGTGGCTACCTTTAATATTGCGTGTTCGACGTTTAGGAAGTGGTATTCCACAAAGTGTCAAGATGTAGTGGATACTGAAAAAAAACCTATTCCACCCTCCTTTGATATTTTAAGGCTACATTGAATCGGTCGAAGGAGCAAGAAGTACAAATACTCTACAGCTATTCTGGCGAGAGCATTGTAGGATTTCGTGGTACAAGTGATGTATTGAACTATGTTGTAGGACTAAACTTTATAGAAGCTTACATATACCGTGAAGTAGAAGAAACAACACGTGCAGAAGAGAAGCAACGGATATGGTTAGTGAATCTTGTTGATGAGTGGTACGACAAATGATATTATGTCATGTTGCATCATACCGAGTACATGTACCATGCGACTGAGTATGTAATCTTGTCATCATGGGGAATCTTAAGTATTTTTACCACTACATTAATATATATCATGACGAGGTTTGTAGTGAGGTTGTGGCTAAAGGTCTACATGTGTTTTTAACAGACTTTAGAGACGAGAATCGCATGCTAAGCAAAAACGAAAAATATGGTCATATGTTTCTCTCAAATAGTGCGCCGGAGTGTGAATAAAATGTGTTTAGTTCATGAAAATCCCCCTATGCAAAAATGTCTGGTTCGTATTCTGGTGAGTGGGAGTGATAAAACATTAAAACCGGTATTACTTCATGTACCGGAACATTTCTCAAAACATCTACCCAATATAATGGGATACAAGTATTCATGTTGGAACTGCGCCGTACACGTTTCATTAGCTTATGGTGTGACTCACTCTTCCAGTCGAGCCGATCCGTTGTATGTGGCTCATAGTCATCTCAGAGCTTGAACCGACTGGACGTGCGCTCCTCGAATACGATGGAACTTCCTTTGAGCAGCATTCTGAACGCCGTGTACGATGTGTCGGTGACTAAGTTGTTGCGCGTCTTCAGGCGTAAAACCGGTGCCATTAACTATGTACTGGAAACGACTTGAAGACAAACAAATAAACGGAATGTTGTTTATTTAAGTGTTGAGGAGATGAATAGAAACTTCGTGGTAGTTGAGAAGTGGAGTGAGGATTGTTATAAAATTCATGCAGGTGTAGGTACAAGAAGAGAGCAGATTAGTGACACCCCGTCATATGCCGTTGTTTGTACGTTGTGTATAAATAACAATCGGCCATGCATTGATATACGACTGATGTGGAAGAATTATTCTGATAATAACGCTCTTGTCCCTACGCGAAACCGTTTCATCCTCGACAGAATGTTTGAAATCGTCGGATTCCGCAAGCTGAAGCCTATATTAGACGCGTGTATTACGGATATGCTTTATTTTGATACGGTTCTTGAATACGCATACACAGCTCTGCTCGATGGGTTTACCGAGTGTAGGACTGAACAAGGCTAGAATGGTCTACAGCTGGGCGCTTATTTAAAAGTTTCAAATTCTTTGAAATATAATGAACTTTGGTAAAAAAACACTTGAGCGGTACAGGGCTGAGCTCACCTATACCGTTCACCCTGAAGAACTATTTCTTTATATAATGAGCAGCTGTCGTAACGACTTAGAAGATTATTTCAACTGCCGCTATACAGTGTGATGCAGAATTCACGATTGAAATGCTTGGGTCGGTAAAAATAAACCCTCGATTGGAAAGGAGTGTTTATAAACTTGTATTTAATAATGATGTTGTGGCTAACGATGACCTCTTTGTGCGTGCTTTTGATTGTATTCTAGTCGCATTTAAAGATAACTTGCCAACTGAATGTAAAGTCGGCACAAAAATAGTATTGAACGATATGAAGGCCATTTACATAGAGTATAGGTTTACCTATAACTTGAGCGGTGAAATAATATTAAGCCGCGTTTACTGCGTAGTGCAAAGCAAGCAATAATGACGTGACTGTAGACTCGATTACGTTTGAGTTTAGTGTTTTGCGCAGTAGAACAAAGTGAATGTATTTTGAAGAATTTTCAATATATTTAAATATTTAACATAATTGTGTGTATATATATATATATATTTTTATTTTATTTTTTTTTTTTCTCCTGTACTGCTATATTGATGTTTATACTCCATCGTTTTGTATTTCTTATTTTTTATTTTTTTATTTTAGTTAAGTGCAGTAGAAGATAAAGTGTGTGTATTTATTTTCAATATATTTAATTATTCAATATAATTGGGCATATATATATATATATTTCTCCTCTACTGTTTTATTGATGGTTATATTATTTTTATTTTATTTTTTTTATTATACAGGGTGTCCCATAAGTCCGGCATCATAGGAGAAATTCATATTTTTCTAATTCTACAAACCATAATTCATATGCACGGGATGCCAATTTCCCGTCCACCATTCTGTTCAGTGACGAAGCTGTTTTTTATGGAAATGGTGAGGTAAATCAACACAACACCCGCTACTGGTCTCAAAACAACCCTCATTGGTATACCTCTTCAAAGGAACAAGGTGCATCTCGGGTGATGGTATGGTGTGGCATTTGGAAGGATCGCATCATAGGCCCCCTCTTTTTCGATGAACATGTCACTGGAGGCACCTACCTACGTATGTTCAAGGAAGAAGCATTTCCCAGTGTCTTGAACGAAGAAGGAAATTTCCCAACATGGTTCCAGCAAGACGGCGCTCCTACACATTACAACACCCAAGAAAGGGAATACCTGTACCAACAATTCCCTGGTCATTGGATAGGACGTCGAGGGCCTGTGGAATGGCCAGCTAGAAGCCCGGATCTCACGCCACTAGATTTTTATCTCTGGGCCACTTGAAAGCGCTGGTATACGCAGAGAAAATTAGCAGTGTTGAACATTTGCGGCAGCGCATTATTGGGGCATGTAACACCATTACTCCTGACATCATTCACCATGTGCTTGCTGATTGGGTATCACGTCTGAATTTGTGTATTGAAAACAATGGTGGACATACTGAGCACGTTCTGTTAATAAAAGCTTTTGTTTTGCCTTTTTTATTATTTTTCCTATGATGCCGGACTTATGGGACACCCTCTATATGTACATCTTCCTCGTTCATATTTCTTATACTATCATTATTTTTTATTGCATGTCTTCCTCGTTTGATTGTATATTTATTTTCTATATATTTCTGAATCCAATAATTCGTTTAGATAAACAGAATGATGTAATTGCGTTTTATTTAATTCTTTTGGTTGTAAACGATATTATTATTTAATTATACCAAATGGCTGGTTACGCCTTCTAAACCGACTGACGGAATTCTAAATCAAGTGTCAAGAATATATGTTTTAATTAAATAAATAGCGCTATCTGGCAACTGAACCTGTACACGTGACAAAGCCATTTACGCCTTCTAAGCCAACTGACGGATTTCTAAGCCAAATGTCATTAATTATGCTTTAGTTAAATAAATAGCGCAATCTGACAACTCATCCTGTACAACTAAACAAGCCATTTACGCCTTCTAAGCGAACTGGCGGATTTACACCTTATAAGACAGCGGGCGTTCAGATGAAGTCTTAATATGCGTTTGGCTCGTGCCAGGCGAACACCTCTCTTCCCCTCTCTCCTTCTCCTCCCCTTCTCTTGGGGAATAACTCCACCTCCAAGTTGCATAACCCATTGTTGCTCTTGCAACATCCCCCCTTTGCATAAACCCCTCCCCCTTCATTGCATAACATAACCCCCTCCCCCATCATTGCACAACCTCCTCCCCTTGTTGCATACCCCCTTTGCAACATCTTGCAACATTGATCAACATTTGTAATTGCATTGCAACATTCTTGCACTCTCCCATTTTTTTGTCATACTACTGATGCCCTCCCATCAACAAGTAATGGAGTGTCAGGGTCAGAAAGACATTGCAGGCTTGTGAAAAGCACAGTACTCAAACATTATTAATAGTGTAGGGAGGGTTAGTCATACTGTAAGTGGCAACGGAACGCCCTTGGAAGTCTGATAAAAGAGTAAAAGTGAGATTCTTCTCCAAGTTTACAATAACCTATGGAATGAATATTTAATTTATGCTAATGACTTGGTGAATCTGCATATCTTATTGCTTTTCACAGCCATACTTTCACACAATTATATTCCTGCATAGTATCTTGCTCTTGTGGAAAATAAATTTGGAGACATTCAATTGTTGTCTCCTTCTGTTTCTCAAAATTACTTGATAAACGTTTGCTATGGCGAGTAAATGATTATTTACACACATCTCCATATGAATTTGGTTTCAAAAGATCCCATCCCACTGATTTGTGTATCTATGTATTGAAAGTATGTATTGAAAGAAATCGTAGTTAAATACATTGACAGTAATTCAACTATTTACAGTTATTTCTTGAATATAAACAAAACATGACAGAGTGAATCATAATACAGGTTGTCCACAAAGTCCTCTTCCGGTTTTAAAATTTTATTACAACAAAACCAAAAGAGATAGACTAATGCAGGTTTTTGCATTTTGTTGCTTAACTAATGAAGTTTCTTTCTCGACTTACATGTAATCTGAGTGTCAAGTTGCTGTTGATAGAAGCTTAAACGAAACTGGTTACTACACAGGAGAAAATTTACTGTGTAATCTGGTTTGTAAAGCTTCGACTATTTGTACTTTATACGCGTAAAGATGCAATCTCTTGTGTACAACTTTGTGTACCGTTGATCTTCGTAGCTGCAGTTCACTGGAGGCACGACGAATAAACTTTCTAGGGCTGCTTTCGAACGTCTCTTGGATGAGTCTTGGTGAGTCAACCACACTTCCTGTCTCCTCAAACTTGCAAAACCACCTCCTAATGCTGCGTTTGAAGGGAGGATCCTTGCCATAATGACGGCAGTAATTCCGTTGAACAGTTGTCACTAATTCCGACTCTGCAAACCAGATTACCCATTGAGGTTTCTCCTGTGTAGTCGTCATTTTCATTCAAGCTTCAATGAATAGCACCTTGACACTAAGATTACAACCTGTAAATCAAGAAAAAGCTACACTAATTCAGCCACAAAATGAAAAAAAAAAGCATTATTCTATCTCTTGGTTTTGTCGAAATAAAATTTTAAAACCGGAACAGGACTTTGTAGACACCCTTTATATTAAATATACTGACTTATACTGAAATATACTGAAATATACTAAGGCAAACGTTGAATGTTGAAAGATAACTTGAGGATAAATAACTCAGTCTGCGTCCATGATATGGTATGAAAGACTCTTTTGTTATAAGTATGGATTGTCTTCTAAAACTACAAATTCTGCTCACAGAACCATATTATAATTTTAATTTCACTAAAATTAAGGTTATGCATTTCTGGCCCAAAACCTCTAATCAGTTACAAAAACCAAAAAAAATCGAAAATGACAGAGTTGTACAATGTTTTTCTGTACAACTTAGATCAGGAGTGTTCAAACCTGTGCACGCGGGCACATTTGTGCCCGTGAAGCCATTTCGGTGTGCCTGCGAGTAGCTCCTAGATAAGGTTTTAGAGACCGGTTAATAGAAATAATATTGCAATTAAAACCAGATAATATTTTTTCTGTTTTATATATTCTTTATCATAATATTTTTTATGTGTGCCCGCCTGTGAAAAAGTTTCAGCTCCTCTGACTTACTGTTGATACTGTATTTGATATGGCAGTAATATATTCACAGTATTCTAATCCGAATATGCCGTTGGAGGCGGAGAAGCCTTTGTGGCAAAATTAATGAGATGTAGTTCATTTATTTTATTATAGTGAAATGGTAAGTAATAATAATATAATAATAATAATAATAATAATAATAATAATAACCAAATCAAAATTTACAAAATTTTACTAATTTTAAATTAAATTATCTATCGTATATTTAGTAGAAAATAAGTGATGTTTAATAAAAAAAGGTTAAATTATGAAATTGAAAGTGCTTAATGAAATAATTAAAAAATAAAAAGGGACTAAAACTAATTACTGTGATAATAATGTCAGTAGTGAACTTACACATCAGTAGGAACTAATGCAGCACTTCTTTAGTGATTTACAAAATGCATTTAGTGAGAAAGACTAATATTTATGGGAATTGCAGTAGTATTACCGAAAAATGGTAGAGTGAAATGCAACTGCATCCAGTATTGCAATGTTGCATTGCAATTGCATGCAGCATGATGAGAGTGTTTTTGAACACCCTCTTCAGCCCCCCTTCAGCCCCCGGCAAAATATATATATATGTGAAATGAATGTGACTTCCAATGGGTAACATAACCTCGCTGCTCAGGCCCACAAAGATATATATATATATGTGTTAAATGAATGTGAACTCCTTTTACATATATACAGTATACATTTTAACTGCAAACAACACACAGTATAATTAATGTAAAGAACGACGCTTGTGTCGAAGAGCACATATGTACGGCATGAGAAGGTGCCCCCTCAGGGCATTCGATTCCGCTCGTATGTAGGAGAATTACGAGTTGTGACTGATCGGGGACCTTAGTGCAGTGGTTAGCATATCCGACCAGCAATTGGATGATCCCGGGTTCGATTCCTGGGAGGTGCCTCATTTTTCATTTGCTCGTTCTCTCTCCCCATCTTGTGCGGTCGCTCTTTTACACAAGCGTCGTTCTTTACATTAATTATATATATATATATATATATATATATATATGAGTTGTATGTATGTGAACTCCAAGGGATAACCTAACCTGGCTACACAGTTATTTACGTACATGTAAACTAGCATCGCTATGCCTCAAAAACACACGCAAAGGTGAATTAACGCAGTTCTATCCCAAAAAACGAGCCCCTAGAGTACCTCGCAATTATACATAGCCACATCTCAACACAACGTACACGGAGAATTAAAGCAGTTCTATTCTAACAAAATAGATGCAAGCCCTTACAATACCTCACAATTCCCATCACAAACAGCCCCATCTCGAAAATAAATGCCATACCTCATAGACAACACCAACACCAACACCACCACCCATAAGACCGGTAAGGTTTAAAAAATGGTCAGATAACAATCAGAACTAAATATCAACCTCGTTACAGAAAGCAGAGTTGTGATGTATTGGAATTCTGTCTGATCATTCAAACAAAAATGGAACACGGTAAACCAAATTTGGTGCTCTTCCAATATGTACTCTACCGCGAAACTGTGATCTACCATATTCCAATACGTGCTCTACCGTGAAACTAGCCTTATAAGGCTAACTAACGAAAATATCGACTTAACCTAACCAATCGTTAGGTCAACTATACGCCCTTGACGATTGGTTAGGTTAAGTCGTGATATTTTCGTTAGTTAGCCTTATAAGGCTAACTAACGTACCTGCTGCTAATCCGAATAGTCTAAGGTAGATCACGTATTGGAATGTAAATTTTAAGGTAGAGCACATATTGGAAGAGCACCCCAAATTTAAAGCAAAAACAAAATTTTTGCCTTTATCTAGACATATATCTTTAAATCTTATAAAAATATTAATATAATTTTATAATGAAACTAGATTTTAGTTTAGGGCTAACTTATTTATTTTTTATAATATATCCTATTTTTGAACGGGTCCTATGTTTCACAATATATAAAAAGTTTATTTATTTCAGAAATACATACACGGTTATATATATAGGACAAATATATACAGGAAAAAAATCTATATAAATACATTCTTTAGTTGGTATCAACATGAACGCATGTGTAGAATAATAAATGATCATTAGTTGCCAACGACGTCTTTAAACCAATATTAATTTTCTAAACGCATTTAAAGCGTTTTAGATACGTCGGTGACTATAATTTACTGTAGGTTTATTTTATATTACTTCCTTTAAACCCACCAGATGACAAAAAGTTGTCAGGTGTATCAAGACATAGGTACCCCCTAATAACTTTATCTATTATTTATGCAAAGCACAATTCTCTCTCTCATATATATATATATATATTATATATATCCGGAACACACCATATATACTAACTTAATTGGAATTACCCGGATGACAAAGATTTCATGACACCTTATGCGACCTAATTGCTGAACAATAATTACATGTGGAGAATCTGGTAACTATCTCCACCAGCTGGTATGAAAAGTAGACCTTTAAACCAATATTATTTTCCTAAACGTATTTGCTAATCAAAATATGTTAATGAATTTATGCAAATCGTTTTAGATACATGGGTGGCATTAATTTATTATAGGTTTATTTTATATTACTTATTTTAAACCCATCAGCTGACGGAAAAGTTGTCAGATGTATCACGACATAGGTTCTGCCTAATAACCCTATGTACAGTTATACTCGAAGGAAAAGTCTCTCTCATCCCAGAACATAACATATACGTATACTAACTTAATTGGAATTACCTGGTTGACAAAGATTTCATCACACCTTATGAGAGCTAATTACTGAACAATAATTATATGTGAAGAATCTGGAACTATCTCCAACAGCTGGTGTGAAAAGTTGCCTTTTAAACCAATAAACGTATTTTGCTAATAAAAATATGCTAATGAATTTATGTAAATCGTTTCAGATATATGGGTGGCTATAATCTACATCTCTCTCTCTCTCTCTCTCTCTCTCTCTCTCTCTCTCTCTCTCTCTATATATATATAATATATATATATATACACACACACACACACATATATATATATATATAATATATATATATATATATATATATATATATGTGTACACAGTGGTGTAGTGCTGTGGGAACGCGTGGGAACGGCGTTCCCTTACTTTTTTTGGTAGACGGAACGGCGTTCCCTCACTATTTCAAATAAATCCGAACTTACAAATCTCTAACGTCATGAAATTTTAATTCCCATCCCTAGAGGAAATATGAGAAATAATCATTAACTGCTTCATTTCTTTTAGCTTCGACTGAGGCAATGCTAGCCTATAAAGATCTGGTGAAACAGTCACCACGGCGTACCAGTTGTTAACTTTTTTTTAGTTAATCATTCCAGTTGTTAGCTATTTTTATTGATCGTACTGGATGTCGTATATCTAATGACACTGGAAATACTGCATCTTCAACCTTGGAATATATCCTAATATCCAGTGCATATGACCTCAAAATATCCCTGAAATTGGTCAGATTTCAAAAGATTTCCCGGGGGGGCTTACAGTGTCCCCGGACCCCCAGCTGTATGGGCTCGCCGCGCTCGCCATTGTCCCCCCCGCATCTGAGTAACACTTTCAAAATGCGTTCCCTCACTTCTTTATTTAGCACTACACCACTGTATATATATACTTATACCAGAACATACCAGCTCTTGAGAAAGTAGCCACTGAGGCCTTTAAACCAATAATATTTTTCTAAACGCAATCCTTCATTGCCATATTGTTCAACCAGATGAATTTAAAGAAATGCTAGCCCCAATTAAAACATATAGCCGTTTTCTAAATATACGCTTACACATTATTATTATTATTATTATTATACAGGGTGTTCCATAAGTCTGGAACCATAGGGCAAAATAAGTAATTCATGTTTTTCCGTTTATGCAAGTGCCCATGATGTCTTTGAGTAAGGAAGAACGCATCCAGGTAATTCTGCTCGTAGGAAATCGGAGTCAGAGGGAGGTCGCTGAGGAATTTAACAGATTGCATCCTGACCGCGTGACCGCGCGCCGATAACACACAGCTGTGTCGGCAAACTTGTAGCAAAGTTCAGGGAAACGGGATCCATAGGAAATAAACTACGCAGTGGACCTCCGAGGACACCCACCGACGATGACACAGCCGCTACCATCCTCGATCATTTCACAAACAGTCCCCAAAAGTCTCTTCCCGTTTTTATTGCCGTTTTTATCATTTTGACCTATGGTTCCAGACTTACGGGACACCCTGTATATATATAAACGATTATTTAAAAATCTGATATCCTTCGCGATAAAAAACAGTTGGCAACTCAGCCTACATTCTTGGCACATAACTGTCGGCGTATTTGTTTTCAGACTAATAATTAAGTTTTAAGTATATATAAGTTTCTGGAAATTCTTTCATTAGAGGGGAAAACAGGAATAATTGGAGTTATTAACACATATATCTATATCAAACACAACACAGCCAGTATGCGAAAATACAAGAAGACTACACACTGGTGCTACTAATAACAAATGTTCTGAATTATATTCTCACTGGCTGTCTCATTCTCTCTCTCTCTCTCTATCTCTCTCTCTCTCTCTCTCTCTCTCTTACGAAACAACTACATATCTCTAAGGCGTGAAGCGAAAAGTGTAATAAAAAAGTCCAAGCGCGAATTTGAAATCTCCATAGCTCTTGACGATAAAGAAAACCCCAAGCGATTCTTTCAATACGTCAATAATAGAAATCCAGTAAAAAGCGTCTTGGGGCCTTTGAAAAATCTAAACGGAGATCTAGTTTCTGAAAACAAGGAAATGGTTACCTTGCTAAATGAATTTTTTACGTCAGTTTTTACTATAGAAGATGTAACGAATATCCCTACGGTCATAGACATAATACCTTTTGATAATGGTAATATTTTGGATAATATTGTCGTTAGTGAAGGGGAGGTAATGCGCTATATTGATAAAATGAAAACGCGTAAATCACCGGGTCCGGATTCCATATATCCCATACAACTAAAAGAATTAAAAGATAGCATTGTTGTGCCGCTAACAAAGATTTTTAATGCGTCTATTTCTGAGGGGTGCGTACCAGATAATTTCAAGTTAGCAAACGTAACACCTATCTTTATGAAAGGCGATAAAGGTGCGGCGGGAAATTATAGGCCAATCAGTTTAACGTCTGTTGTAGGTAAGCTACTGGAATCAATAATTAGGGATCGTCTAGTCGAACACTTAGAATTCCATAAGCTAGTTAGAAATACGCAGCACGGATTTAGGCGAAACAAATCTTGCTTAACTAATCTTTTAGAATTTTTCCAAAGCGTGGTTGACGTTTACGATAGACATCTGGCGGTTGATGTAGTGTATTTAGATTTTCAAAAAGCGTTTGACACCGTGCTGCACAAAAGACTCATTGAAAAAACTAAGGCTCATGGAATCAGGGGTGTAGTAATAAATTGGCTAGAAGAGTGGTTGCGAGGCAGGAAACAGGGTGGTCGTTGATGGAGCGGAGTCGTGTTGTGCTAATGTAGCGAGTGGCGTTCCTCAGGGTTCTGTATTGGGCCCCTTGCTTTTTCTTATATATATTAACGATTTACATGTCGGCCTAGTCAGTACAGTTTCAAAGTTTGCGGATGACACGAAGCTGGGTGGTAGGGCGATTAATGACGAAGATAGAGGTAAAATCCAGGAAGATCTGAATAAAATCGTTGATTGGTCAGTCACATGGCAAATGAGATTTAACGTGGATAAGTGCAAAATTTTGCATATAGGTTCGCGTAACGGTAATTTTGCGTATAGTATGTCAGGGAAAGATTTAACAAGGGTAGAGCGGGAAAAAGATTTAGGAGTTATAGTCACTAGTGAATTAAAAGTAGCGAAACAAAGTACTGCAGCGGTCAATAAGGCGAACAAAGTGTTAGGTTTTATAGCTCGAAATTTTTAGTACAAATCGCGCGATATTATAGTTCCACTTTATAAATCATTAGTTAGACCCCATTTGGAGTACGCGGTCCAATTTTGGAATCCGCATATGCGCAAAGATATAGACAAAATCGAAAGAGTTCAAAGACGAGCAGCTAAGATGATTCCGTCGCTTAGGTCAAAGTCGTACGAGGATAGGCTTAAGGAGTTAAAATTGACAACACTCGAGACTAGGAGGTTAAGGGGTGATCTAATCCACGTTTTCAAAATTATGAGTGGGTTCGATAACGTAGATAGAGCTAGCTTTTTCGAAATATCTCAATATAATAGGACTAGAAATAACGGGTGTAAGTTGACAAGTAGAAGGTTCGAGACAGCAGTTGCGAAAAACTTTTTTACGCATAGAATAGTAAATAGCTGGAATAGTTTGCCGGTAGAAGTAATTAGTAGCACGTCTATAAACATGTTTAAAAATCGATTAGACGCATATGTTGATAGAGTGGGTATAGTTTAAGGTAGTAAAATTAAGGCTTTCTGGGGATAGATCCCACAGCTCAACACAAGTGTGGGATATAGGGAGGCAGCGTCTTGGGTTAGGGGATACTCCCTGTCCTTACACACCCCATTTAAAGAGATTCCTCTGCCGAGCGGTGCCCTCCATAGTACTGTGAGGTATTGAAAAACTCATGATCTTCACTTGCCCCACAAACACCTTTAAATGGGAGACCCAAAATGGGTGCACACACATTTCTACATTACTGTACAGTCTTTACAGCCACACCTACACTTTTTCTCGTAAGTGTATATATTGTAATGTATATGATTGTAAATTTTGACTTGGTCCGCAATCGATATGGACCGTGACTTGATGGATACCGTAATGAAATTGACTGGATTCTTTGGATCTGATATATTTGCATGTCCGTTATCAATAGATATAGAGTGTAACATATTTGTGGATAGTAGTCTATTATGACTTGATCCTCTGGATCCAGAGATTCTATCTTTAGTTTTAAATCGATAATTAATTAGTTTTAAATTGATAATTATTTAGTTTCGTAAAAATTGGTCGTTGCCAATTTACCGGCAGTTTTTACATAAATTTCTTATGTTCTTGTGGTTCGGAACCCACGTAAAATTGTAGGTCCCCTCCGCCACCACGGAGGACATACACAGTACACGATTACGAACACAGTTAGGTAGACCAGCCATGAGTGGATCCTAGGGTCTTTGTTGGTCTGAAACATTATAACATTATAACATTATAACTCGAGATTCCCGGGTATATAATGTTTCCCAAGGACCGCACCCGTTGGGAGGGGGGAGGGTAGGGTGGATCAATTTTACATTTGTTTCGATTTCCATATTCTAATAGAGACAAAACCTTGCGCATGCATGAGAAAATAGCCTCTGCAAAATCTTAGCTTAATAGGTAATCATCTTCTGCCCCCGGAAGAGCGATGAAAATCATATTTTAGTAGTCAAAAACGTATTTTTCTTATAATTTTTAAAATATTTCAATATGCATCAAAATTATTCCTAATAACTATAAAGTCGATGAAAAAGACCTCATATGATCGTTTTTCCAAGCGCGTTGTCCTACGTTAATAGCCTTTGCAGTGAAGGCTGCAAAGAGAGAGAATGTGAAACTGAAGCATCTGGTTGCTCTGGCTGTGCTGCTAGAGTTCATGTCAACTGTGACTGTCCTCTGCCTCAGAAGATTCCAAAACTAGAGCTAGAGTGGCTCATTACCAGAGGATCAAAACCTCAGAAGTTTCTGGCTTCCGGATGGCATCTGTTGATGTGAAGGAACGGTGAAGCAGGTGAAGGCTGCTAAGAGGAAGGAGGAAGAACAGAAGGCAGCTCATAAGAGAAACAGAAAAGAGGAAGAAGAAAAGGAGCTACTGCTTAGAGCTGATGATGGTGGTGATGATGAAGATGAGGTGACTTCCTTGCAAGAGTCTCCAGGCAGAGCAGCTCCTACTGCTGACAGATTTTTCCAGTACTGCACCAGGCACAAGCTCCAGTGTCAACACTGGCAACGTCTCCACCTCTGCCAGGAGGAACTACATGAATATCTCAAGCACTGCTGCGGCTGCAGTCAGGTTCAAGGTGGCAAACACTCCTGCAGCAGCCATTGCAACTGGTTTCTTGCAAGATCTCATCAAAGCTGACCACCTATCTGCTGATAAGGCATATCTAGCTGTTGACAGGATGAAGATGTGGAGGGGCAAGGAGTCTGTAATAGGTGCCTCGGTGGAGGCCCTGGAGAAAACGACAGAGGGAGAGGAGATCAAGGGAATTTTCTTTGATGGAAAACAAGATAAGAAGACAAAGATCATGAGGTACAATGAAGAAACTGGCCGCTTCCATCCTGATATTACAACTGAAGAGCACTATAGTGTTACCTGGGAACCTGAGGGGAAGTATCTCTTCCATTGTACACCAGAACAACATGAAGGAAATGAGAAACCTGCACTGAAGATAGCTCAGGCTCTGTTTGAGTGGATTAGTGCTCATGGTGCAAAAGATTCTATTGTGGTCCTTGGTGGTGACTCCACCAACACAAACACAGGACCTGATGGAGGAGCCATCACTCACTTGGAGAGACTGCTAGGTCACAAGTGTCACTGGCTGATATGCCAGTTGCATATTAATGAACTCAGCCTCAGGCAAATGATCATCAAGCTTGATGGTCCCTACACGCACAAGTCTGGGTTCAGTGACCCAATAGGAAAACTTTTGGAGAAGATCAATGACATACCTGTCAACTTTAGCTTCAAGGCTCTGCCAGGAGAAGATATAATTGAACTGCCAGAAGACATTGTACAGAACATTAGCACTGACCAAAAGAACTGCTACTTACTGATCAAAGCTCTCAAGACAGGAGATTTGAGCAAGGAAGTTGCTGGTCTGAAGTGTGGCCCACTGAATCAGTTACGCTGACTGACTACATGTAAGGCTCTGTTGATGCTCTGGATGAGGCAGCATGGTCTGAAGGGGGAGGTGTTGAAGAAGCTGGAGGTGCTGCTGAAGTTCTGCCTGGACTTCTACTTCAAGATGTATTTTGAGATCAAGTTGAAGCACCACATGAGGTATGGAACTCACCATATTGTGACCGCTCTGGGACTGCTGAGAAATCAGACCTCTGAAGTCAGGAACATAATCACTCATGTGATAGTTCGTGGAGCATATGCTCACAGTGAGAACCTCATTGCCTCTCTCCTGTGCAGTGAGAATGAGGAGGAGAGGGCATGGGGGGTTGAGATGATCAAGAAGATCAGAGGTAAGTCTGAGTATTGAGACATGAGTCTGAGAACTCAGAGAAACCCTAAACTGAATTTTGATGCCACTTCCCCAATTACTCTAATTAATTGGGATAAGGAGAAACTGTATGAGCCACTCTTCACTTGTAAGATGTCAAGAGAAGTTGAGGAGCTTCTCAGGTCTACACTTGAAGTTGAGAACTTCTCAGTTCACACTCAAAGCTGTGAAAGAGCAGTCCAGGAAGTTTCAGCTGCAGCTCATGCAGTGTATGGGCAAGAGAGAAGAGTTGGTTTTGTTCTTGCTTGGATCGATCACAGAGAATTGTTGTCAGTTTTCAAGTCAAAGCAAGACATTATGAACATGTTTTAGAACTCTACAAGACCTGCTAGACAAATCAAGATGCTTTCAGAAGAAAAAATCTGAAAACATTCAGTTGACCAGCATATTATTACAAGCTGGGGATGGAGGAGGGACTTATACAAATATTAAAGAAGAATTGCAAATGCAAAAAAAAGGTTGACTGTCGCAGCAGCTTGCCTAAAGGTGGGGGCAACTGCCATCACACTCAGTGATGGCGAAAAGAAAATAAATACAAATTGGTGGAGGCGTTTCTAAAAAAAAGAAAATGCAAGACCAAGAAAAAAGAACAAAAAGATTCTGCCTGATGAAGAGAACAGCCGCGAAATGTGGTGTATAGGAGACTAAAAATCAAACAATTCCTTAGTTTTGCGCCATTTTGTGTGATTTTTGTTATTTTAGGGGTTATGAACCACTTTGGCTGATCTTAAGTGGGTCCAAGCCTGCCCCTAGAAATGCTTAAGGGTGTATGTTAACAATATGGAACATATGGAGGTCATTTGAGGCACTCAAGTCTTTAAAATTGGCCAAAAATCCCATTTTTCGACAAAAAAGTGCTATTTTGAAAACTTAAATGTGATTTTTCGCAAAAGTTGCAAAAGACGAACCCCTCTTAAAATTCAATTTTACATTGGAATACATACTGCCAATCTTGAAATTCCAAGTTTTTCAATACTCGACTGAGCATGATACACACTACTGTACACCGAACTCCGTAGCCTGCTAGGGGATAGGGTGTGTGTAGTTTTAGGAGACTTCAACTGTCGCGGTATAAACTGGAAAGACAGGACTGCTGATGCCGAAGGGAGGAGGCTAGTTGACTTTCCTCATAGGAACTTCCTCACTCAGTGGGCCTACACGAGACGAAAGAGTTCTAGACTTAGTATTCACGACCGAGGACAACGTCGTCACTGGCCTCACCGTTTGATTAGATTCTGTGTCTGCGTTCCTCGGGTAAAGCGTAGTAACTCAAGAGGCAGTAAGCTCGATCTATGGCGGGCGGACTTTGTTAGCCTCCGGGATAGCGTAGGTGAGATGGGGTTAGAGGTCGGCGGCGATGTTGAGGGAGTGTGGAGTGCATTCCGGGACCAGTTTATGGTGCTGCAGTCTGCTGCCATACCCTCAAAACCGGTCACCCCTGCTTCAACGCAGCCTAAGTTGTTCAGTCGTGACATCGCTTCGGCTATCCGAAATAGGAAAGCTGCGTATAGGAGGGCGAAGACCAATCGTTCCCATGAGAACACTGAGGCGTATGTCCGCCTGTGCAGGGAAGTGAAGGCGAAGGTTAGGGTAGCGAAACGTAACGAAGAACTCCGGGTGGCAAACTCCTGCAAGGGGAACCCAAAGGAGTTCTTCAGTTATGTTAATAGTAGAAAGCCCAGTAGAAAGTCCCAGCGGCGTGCTGTGGACCTCCTACGCGGACATCACTAATGTGCTGAATGAGTACTTTGCCAGAGTGTCCACCAGGGAGGACACCCGCGTCATCCACGAGCCAGGCGTCACGCACGAAGGTTCTGGCATGGATAGTGTTCGGTGTACCGCGACAGTCGATGCCGATAGAATAGACAAACTGAGCGCTTTTAAGGCTCCTGGACCAGACCAGTTCCTCCCCAGAGTGTTGCGGGAGGTGCGCGACCAGGTGGCTCCCCACCTGGCTACAGTCTTCAACAAATCGTTGGAGACGGGCCAGGTGCCTCGTAACTGGAGTGAAGCCAACGTGACCCCTCTCTTTAAGAAAGGAGATCACGAAAGTCCAGGGAACTAGCGTCCCATTAGTCTCACTTCGGTAGTAGATAAATTATTAGAGGAGATAATAGCGGATAGGATCGTTAACCATTTGGATTTCTACAAGCTGCTTGGGGACTCCCAACATTGGTTTAGACGGCATAGGTCGTGTCTCACCAACCTGCTTGAGTTTTTTCACGTTATGTGAATTGAGTATGATAAGAACAGGGCGATTGAAATACTTTATCTCAACTTTGAGAAGGCCTTTGATAAGGTACCTCACCGCCGGCTAATGGCCAAAGTCCGCGCTTTGGGTATCATTGTGGAAGTGGGTAGGTGGATTGAAAACTGGCTGAAGAATAGGAGGCAGAGGGTTGTAATTAAAGGGGTTAGTTCGGGTTGGGCCTCGGTCACTAGCGGGGTTCCTCAGGGTTCCGTTTTGGGGCCACTGTTGTTTATCATTTACATAAATGATATCGATGGTGGCATTATCAGTAGGATCGCCAAATTCGCTGATGATACCAAGCTTTGGGCCAATGTTGGGACGCCCGAGGCGATCGAGCAACTGCGGTTGGACCTAGATAGGATAGGAGAGTGGTCCGAAAAATGGCAAATGCCGTTTAACTTGGGTAAATGTAAGGTGATGCAAATTGGCTACGCCAACCCCAAGTCTGACTACTCCATGTTGGGAAGTAATATCGAGGCCACTGATTTGGAAAGGGACTTGGGTGTGCTAATTAACAGCGTCCTTAAGTTTACGAAACAGTGCGAGAGGTGGAAAAGAAAGCCCAGAAGCTGTTGGGTTATATCAGGAGACAATTTCGATTCCGAAACAAGAAGATTGTGCTTTTATCTGGTTCGGCCGCACCTGGAGTATGCTGTGCAGTTCTGGTCGCCCACACTCAGGAAAGATATTGAGAGGCTGGAGCGAATGCAAGCGAGGGCCACAAAGTTAATCACTTCCGTTAGGCATATGGGCTACAATCGACGCTTCCGCGCGCTAAATTTGTTTTCGCTGGAAACTCGGAGGCTGTGCGGTCAACTCATTTAGTTTTTCAAGCTCCTACGCGGATTCAACGTTGTTGATTTTAGAAGCATGTTTAGTTTAAATGATAACTCAACTCGCAACAATGGTTGCAAGTTTGATTTGAAACGGTTTAGCACTAATGTGTGTGGGAATTACTTTACCTATAAGATCTGTGACACGTGGAACAGGCTACCTTCAGAAGTTGTGAACAGTTCTTCTGTGGATCTGTTCAAGGAAAAGTTAGACCGAATCTTGCACACTATTTGAGGGTGTATGAATTTTTCACTGGCACCCGTTGCCATTGGTACCTCCTCGTTCTGGGCCGCAAGGCCTTTTGAGGTACTTCTTTTCTTTGTAACTCCTTGTAACTCGGGTCTGAAGAAATACTTCTTGAATGTATATATATATATATATATATATATATATGTGAAAAAAATATATAGGGCTATGGGTTGATTGCCTGATACCCTCATCCGTTGGAAATTTCCAGCAGACTTCAGTGGAGAGTTAACGACAAAAGCCCTATGTTTTTTCGTTAGAGAGTTATGTATATGTAGGTCTTCAAAGGACCTCTTTATGTTTATTTGTCTTCCGTATTTGCGCTGCCTAATGGTAAAGAAAGGAATTGCCTTATTGTTTCGTTGGGCCTCACTTCTGTTTCGATGTAGGGCGCGACGATCTTTTTCGATGTAGGGCCGTTGTACGATGGAGCTACACAATGAGTTGACGCGATGTAACTAATATAGGCAGTCACTATTTAAATACCAGAAGGAACAGGCCTATCCTTCCTATAGTTATTAAGTTTTATATCAAGAGGATTCACTCAGAACTTATAGGAAGATAAAGGACATCTTCCTTGCTTAAAGCATTGCTGTAACATAAGCAGCTCCGACTGAGCCGCTATAATATAATCTTCGTATTTTTATTATCTGCTGATTTCGCAAAGGTCATTGACTCGTTTCTCGATGTAATTTTCATGAGTTGGAGTGGAAAACTTTGAACACAGATCATAAGTTTGGTTTTCTTGTTGTCATGCAGGCCCGATGCCTACATATGGGTTCTATGTAAGTATGGCAATCATTTCATTCCCAATAGCCTATGTCGCCAATCCCGAGGCAATCTTGTAAATATTTAATTCAATTAATTAACAATTTATATTTAATTAAGAAATAAAGGTACCACAAACGATACCATGTTGTTAGCGTGTATAGTTTTTCCATATATATATATATACAGTATATATATATTTTTTTTCAATGAATGCCATGTAAATTACAACTATTAATAACAGATAAACGCGCGTACATACAAGTCCTTGAAGTAAAATGTATCCCCCATCAATAAAAAATAGAGTTGTTTGTTTTAAATGCAACATTCACTAATTTGTCCGTAGGATTAGCGAAAATACTGAAACATCATTAAAACATTAAACATGCTTACGATGGCCATAACAGGATATATATACATACAACCTGGGTCCTCCTATACAATCGTGCAGCAAGCACTACGATGCTTAAAATTCGGGCAGTCACCCTCTCGCTTTCTCGGAAATGATGCCACATGCTTCAATACACAGTACCCATCTAGTAATTTGTTTTTTACGTACAGTTATTTACATGTACCAAATCATTTTAGATACACAGGATGGTAAAATTTATTAAATTTTACCAACAGAAAGCTGTAATCATTTTATTCAAGCCGATGACGTGAAGGGTTATTGAATACACACACACACACACACTATATATATATATATATATATATATATATATATATATATATATATCCTTAACGTTCTCATAATTTACAGTTCCGTCTATTACATTCTTTTATAAAGATTCCAATCCTCCGTTCAGAGAATGTTTGGTTCCAGTGTTTATAATTTATGGAACCAAACAATAATTTAAGCAGTTCTGATGAAACCCGATTATGCCTGGTAGGGACTAGTATGCCTGTCGCTTCATAAAAATTAATTATTGTATATTTACGGAGGGGGGGGGGTTATGCTGGAAGGAGGGACCAAGGGCACCTGCATGCAAAATGTCCCTCCTATACAGGAAGAGGGGTCCAAAATCAAGGTTCAAGGTGTTTGAAGTGCCTGCGCACTTTGCATTTGAAAGGTTGGGGGGTCATAGAGAGGGGAAAGATGGATTGAGGGTGAATGTTACATAGCTGACCATTAGAGTAGATGAAGGATGCATTGTCCATTATAATAGCGATTTACAGATCTACATATATACAGAAGCTAAGGCTAACAAAGACCCTAAGATCCACTCCAAGGTTAGCCCGAAAGAAAGAAGAAAGATGGGGGTTAAAAGAAGAGAATAAGGGGTTAAGAAAGTAGCAAAACCTATCATTCGTGGGTTAACATTCATTCAGAAAGAGAGAGAGAAAGACTTGCCATCATCATTCTCTGGCAACTGCCGACAAGTCGGAAAAATAGTAGAAGAGAATAGGAAAGGGGAGAAAGATGAAAAGAAATAAAATAAGAACGCTTACACACCATGCAAACACAGTCTTAACTCAAACACTGTCATACCATGCAAACTACAGACATGCAAGTAAAAAGAGGATAAGAAAACAAAAAAAAAGTAGGAAGAGTATAACAAAAAGTGGGTTAGTTTACGCTACAAGTTACATCTAAGTTCGTGTTAGTCTAATTTTTTTTTTATATAATTTTATTGCTGGCATATCACACGTTGGCATGCCAGAAGCTGGTATTTATCGTCAACAAATTCATCCTCGACCATTACCCCCAGAGCTCCTGTTGCTAATTGTTTTATTATTTTAAACAACGTTAAAATTTTTAAAATGCCTATATAAACGGTTTTTAAACATATTAACGCTGGTAGAGTTCACGACGGACGCGGGAAGGTTATTCCATTTATCAATTATGAGGTTAACATATATTCTGCTTGATTCAGAACAAAAATTAAATGACTTATAATGGCAAATTAATCATCAGTATAATTCCCTTCTTTTTCTATAACCTCTTCCCACCTGCAAAAAAGTTCTTTTTATGCCACGTTCGAAGAAATCCCTTGGTTTCGATTAAAAAAAGCGATCACTTCATTTTCGATAGCTTCCCTGCATTGCAACTTTTGTCCATCTAGGTGGTGTTGCAGACTTCTGAATGAATGGTAGTCTGCAGGTGCGATGTCCGGAGAATAAGGTGGATGAGGCATTTTTCCCCAACTAAATGCCTCCAATTGGGTAGTGGTGATTCGAGTAGTGTGAGGGCGCGCGTTATCCTGGTGGAATAGAACACCTCTGCGATTAATTAATGCGGGACGTTTTTCTTGTAATGCCATCTTCAATCGTTGAAGTTGTTAGCAGTAGACTTCAGATGTGATTGTTTGGTTATCTGGCAGAAGCTAAAAATGAATAATTCCTTGCATATCCCACCAAACGCACAGCAAAATTTTCTTTGGATGGGGTTCATTCCTTGGCTGAGGTTCAGGCTTTGTCTCACGGCTAAGCCACTGATGTCGACGCTTAATAGTGTTATAGAGGACCCATTTTTCATCCCCAGTGACGATCCAATTCAAAAACGGTGCCTCTAGTTGCCAAGAATGCAGTGATGTGTAAATATCGATTCGATGTTGAAGATTCGTTTGTGACAAATCAAGCGGAACCCATTTTACAACCTTCACTACTTTTCCTAACAGTTTCAAATGACGATGAATGGTCATATGGCTAACGCCGAGTTGCAGGCCAAGTTCTCTTACAGCTACCGTTGGGTTTTCCTCCACTGTTGCTTTCAGCAACTCTTCATCTAACTCATTTGGTCGTCCTGTTCGTTGATAATCTTTCAGACTGAAGTCTCCATTTCTGAACTTCTCAAACCATCTCCTACACATCCATTCGCTCACAACATCATTTCCATAAACTCTTTGAATGTTTCTTGCGGATTCACTAGCGTTAGATCCTTTATAGAACTCATACAGCATCACATGTCGAATATGCTCTTTCGTGGGCTCCATGTTTTTTCAATTACTGTAATATCGTAGGGGTGGCGTTGTAACTGTATGAAAAACACCAGAGAAAATATTCACCTGCCTACTCCTAAACTAGCCTCAGCCTACACTAGCCTAAATCATTCTGTATCATTCTGTATTGTGATAAAACCTGCGCGAACCTGTCGCCGCGTGTATTTTGCAACATTTCTAAAACTATTTCACATTATCTTGAGGTTATTCTATTATCTATCGTCCGTTTTCTAATCGAGCAGAATTTATGTTACAACCTGATACTTTAAACATAAAAAAGTTTTTAGCGATGTTAGTAATGAAACGTCTGCCACGCAACTTAAATCCGTTATTACGAGTATTGCAATTATCGAAAGTGAACAGTTTGTCAAAATTTACGTTATCGATTTTATTAACGATTTTGAAAACTTCAATAAGCTCCCCCTTAATCTCCTAGTTTCGAGTGAATGCAAGTCTAACACTTTAATCCTATCTTCGTAAGACTTGTTGCGTAATGACGGAATTAGTTTCGTGGCGCGACGCTGAACCCTTTCTAACCTATCAATATCTTCACGCAAATACGGGCGCCAAAACTGAACGGCATATTCTAAATGAGGCCTGAATAGGGACTTGTAAAGGGGCAATATAATATTTTTCGATTTAAATTCGAAATTACGCGTTATGAGTCCTAAGATCCTATTAGCTTTTGCGCAAGACTCCAGGCACTGGTTCCTAACTTTTAAATCCTTAGATATGCGTACGCCTAAATCTACTTCCTCGTCAACGCTCGCTAACTGTCTATCATCCATCGTGTACGTGTAATTGTTGTTACGAGAACCTATATGCAAAACTTCACATTTGTCTACATTAAATTGCATCTGCCACTTATCCGTCCACTCGATAATCCTATTTACATCGTCTTGGAGCCTATTTCTATCGTCCACGTTAAGAACTTTACCGCCTATTTTAGTATCGTCCGCGAATTTTGACACGTTACTAGTCAAGCCTACATCTATGTCGTTAATGTAGATTATGAATAGCAATGGGCCTAACACTGAACCCTGTGGGACACCGCTACCTACATCCAACCACCCCGATTGATTACCATTAACAACGACCCTCTGTTTCCTAGCACGAAACCATTCCTCTAACCAGTTAGCTACCTGAACGCGTATACCGTGCGCTTTAACCTTCGCAATTAATCTTCTATGCGGAACTGTATCGAACGCTTTTTAAAAGTCTAAATAAATAACGTTAGCCGCTCTATGCTTATCGTATTCGCGCATTATTCGTTATAAAACGCTAACAAATTAGTTAAACAGGAACTATGACGTCGAAACCCATGCTGACTAGTATTAATCAAATCGCGACTTTCTAAGTGATCGATGATACGCTCCCTAACTACAGATTCCAAAAGTTTACCGACAATTGACGTTAAGCTAATAGGTCTATAATTGCTAGCTACTGTGCGGTCGCCTTTTTTAAAAATGGGCGTAACATTAGCTAATTTGAAGTCTTCAGGAATAATTCCCGCTTCCAGTGACTGATTAAAAATCTTCGTTAAGGGGCCTACGATAACGTCTTTCAAATCTTTTAAATGTCTAGGATAAAGCGCGTCAGGGCCTGGAGCCTTGCTAACTTTTAGCTTATCGATATAATGAGCAATCTCACCCTCGTAAACAGTTATTTTATTCAAAATAGTCTCGCTACTAAATGGAACGATATCGTCCACATCGGGGACATTATTTACGTCTTCTACGATAAAAACTGTGGCAAAAACGTAGTTAAAAATACCCGCCATCGCCTGAGCGTCGGAAGCCAAAGCGCCGTTCGCGTCCACTAGAGAGCCTATTTTATCTTTCATCGGTTTACGATTATTCACTTAGTCAAAAAACGTTTTTGGATTATGTTTACTATCCGCAGCTATAAGTATCTCTAAATTACGCTTAGCATTCCTAACTGATCTTTTAACCTGACATCTAAGCTCGATATATCTATTAAAGTTAGCTAACGTGCCATTGCGCTTATTAAGTCTATACCCTCTGTTACGCTCGTTTATGAACTCGCCTATTTCCCTATTCCACCACTTGGGCCTACAATTATTTCTAGCGCGCTTGGGCCTACGAGGAACAAACTCCCTTTCGATATTCAAAAAACTTTCTTTAAATGCCTCCCAATGAAAATTTGCGCCATCACCACGTCTAAAATATTGTCATCGCGCGTTGGTTCGGTAGCTATCTGTCGTAAAAAATTATCTTCCATGAACTCAATCAATCTCAAACCCTCATCATTAACAGTAAAAGTCTCGTAATTAATGTTAGGGCAGTTAAAGTCTCCGACAGTTATACTATCCCGATTATTAATAAAGTTACCAAGAAGTGTGTAAAATCTAGTATCGGTATCGAGGGGTTGAACGGGAGGTCTATAAACAACAACAAAATTAAAGCTAATACTACACGCCCTAACTTCAACGCATATCGCATTAATTGCTGCCGGGATATCTATCTTAACCTCCATAGCCCTAAGGGAATTACGAATGTACAACAAAATGCCGCCACCAATCCTATGTAACCTATCATTAGAAAAAAGTTTAAAACCCGCTATATCAAGTTCCCCCAACAAGTCCCGAGTCACGGTATTTAACCACGTTTCGGTTATAACAACTATATCGTAGTTCTCGGAATAAATTAGCGCCTTAAATTCGTTCAATTTACTTCTAATACTATGCGCGTTACAATAAAAGACGTTTAAATTATTTTTTACCACGGATCGGCGTTTTAAACTATTTTTCACGTCGGGCCGGCGTTTCCCGGACCCACAACGTTTAAAGAAGGCTTCGACCTATACAGCTTTCGAACGTTCTCATCGATTAACCTACCTAGCCTACCATTCCCTATTTCATTGAAATGCACCCGATCTTTTATAAAAGGCTAGGATCACTAAATTCTGACAACAGCTTTACGAAGGGTACATTTTCCTCAGCACAAATATCTTCTACTTTAGTATTCAAAAATATTGTTTTTGACGTAAACCTAAGACCCAAACCGTGCCTAGGGGTAATACCTAGAACTAAAGACCTATCTGACCTTGCCTTCAGGGATCTAATTAACACCCCTATATCTCTTCAAAAGGTTGGGCATTCTCATGTCGGGCCTATACGAGTCGTTGCCTCCTACCATCGTCACCAACATCGAGTGACGGGAGGCAACATCAATCCTATCTACTTCATCTCTAATTCTGTCAACCCTGGCTCCTGATAGACAGACCCTCCTCCTATTGGTTGGATTCCGTTCAACGAACTCCTTATCCATGTGGCGCACTAAGGAGTCCCCAATTAAAATAGTTCTCTCCTCTTCACATCCCTGGGCGAAAGGGAGGTATTCCTATCACCTAACGTACGTGGCCTAGCTCCACCTTTAACTTCTCTAAATACTTTCCCGTCTACTAATCTCGGACCAACCTTAACCCCTTCCTCAACTCTATCTAACCTTCCCGATAAGCTACCTATACTAGAAAGTAGGTTACGCACCTCACCCTTCAAATTATTAACGTCTTCAACGTTAGTATAGGTTCAGCCTTCGTCAACTGTAACCCTACCCCCGCCCTCATCAAGCGTTTCAAGTCTTTCCGTCACCTCGCGTCCACTACGTTTTATATCAACTATCTCTTCCCTTAAATCACAAAAGAAACAAACCGATCTCTCGGTCATCGCCATAGGACCGCCGTTTAAATCCTTAAAATCCGTATACCGCCGGTTAACCCCACACCTAGCATACGACGCTTTTTGCGACGGCATCGCGCAAGTTAAAGTAGTTAAGTTTATAACCGTCTCAAGTTATCCCAGTGATTTAACATTGCGGCAACAAGAGAGGGATTGAAGACAATCATTAAGGGGCATGGCGCAATTTGGACATTTACAAAATCTGATTAATCAGTAAAGCTGAAGAAGTGTTTCTTGTGTGGTACAAGTAACACAGCTAAATAGAAAACTAATAATGACAGTGCCCCTCAAGAGGCAAACCCCCAAAACCCACTCATGAAATATGGAGGGGGGCCTGTGGAGGAAATTCTCAAATTGACAGATAATCGAAAGGCTGCTAAACGTCATCTATATAAAGTCATGCAAAAACTTAAAGCAGATGACAAAATTAAAATGTACTGTATGATGATGATTTTAAAGATCATATACAAAAAAGTTTTATAGAAGTGGATACAACTGATCCTTTTAAAAAGGAAGGTTGTCATTATTTAACACGTAGTTGGGTGTATAGGCAGGATGCCCCAACAACAAAACTGAGGAGAGTTTACAATTGCAGCCTCAAAGAATCAAACAAACGCTGTTTAAATGATTGTCTCTCAGGTCCTAATCTGATTTCTGATCTTGTGAAGATCTTGCTGAGGTTTAGTTTAAATAAATGTGTCATACAGAGTGACATATCAAAAGCCTTTTTGGGAATTCATTTAAAAAAATTAGAAAATAAAGATCAACTCAGGTTTTTATGGTTTAAAGACCCAAATGAATTGAATAGAGGAGTTGTCACATATAGATTCATTGTAGTCCTTTTTGAGGCTAATCATTCACAAAGATTATTGGCTTTAACTATTAGACACCGTTTAAATCAATTTAATGACTTTAAAGTTAGATTTCTTAAAACAGCATTTTCATGTTGATAACTTAATAGGTTCAACCTCAACAAGACCGAATTATTTGACCATATGCTTCGAAGTTCTTGAGTGTATTCATCCTATTTCTCGCAATGAGCTGGAAGGTTATTCTATAAAGAAGGCACACAGCATGAAGAGAAAGTTGGGAAGATGTTTAATACAGAAGTTTATTGCAGACAATGGAAAACTGAGTAAGCCCTCTTAAAAATCAATATTATTAGCTATTTTCTGGGAATGAAACCTGGAGACGTTAATTATCTCATCCTATCATGCATCTCATAGCTAATGTAATCCTTAATATAACCAAAAATTTTTAAAGGGGTTAGAAAGCATTACCTGAGTTTGATGTCTACATCCTGTTTCAAGTATGTAATTAAAGCCATCAGTTTCAAACATTGAAATTAAGAAGTTTTTGTCGCAAAGAGCAGAGTTTTAATGTTTCAAGTGTGCAATTAACACCAGCAGTTTAATGTTTGAAATTAGTATAGCTATATCGGTATCAGGAAACTTTTACATTGTGAACAGCTAACTGTCTGCTCTCAGTTTTGGTAGGCTGTTCCCAGAGGGACCAGAGTGTAGGACACAAGACCCCTAGGAAAAAATACCCCTAGGAAAAATAATAATAAGAATTTTTTTAATCATTATTTTTATTCTTTATTATTTACAGTTTATGAACACTTCCCTGACATGTAAAATATTACATTCATCATATCAGAAGACTGCAGTAACTAAGGCATTATAAGTATTATACAGTAGCACACATTAACGCTCATATTTACACAACCATAAAAAATTACATTATAAAAGGATCATCATGCCTTATCTAGGTAAAGTCAGCTTTATAAGTATTTTACGTGTAGAGGGTGTCCCATAAGTCCGGCATCATAGGAAAAATAATAAAAAAAGGCAAAACAAAAGCTTTTATTTACAGAACGTGCTCAATATGTCCACCATTGTTTTCAATACACAAATTCAGACGTGATACCCAATCAGCAAGCACACGGTGAATGATGTCAGGAGTAATGGTGTTACATGCTCCAATAATGCGCTGCCGCAAATGTTCAACACTCCTAATTTTCTCTGCGTATACCAGCGCTTTCAAGTGGCCCCAGAGATAAAAATCCAGTGGCGTGAGATCCGGGCTTCTAGCTGGCCATTTCACAGGCCCTCAAAGTCCTATCCAATGACCAGGGAATTGTTGGTACAGGTATTTCGTTACTTGGGTGCTGTAATGTGCAGGAGCGCCGTTTTGCTGGAACCATGTTGGGAAATTTCCTTCTTCGTTCAAGACACTGGGAAATGCTTCTTCCTTGAGCATACGTAGGTAGGTGCCTCCAGTGACATGTTCATCGAAAAAGAGGGGGCCTATGACGCGATTGCGATCCTTCCAAATGCCACACCATACCATCACCCGAGATGCACCTTGTTCCTTTGAAGAGGTATACCAGTGAGGGTTGTTTTGAGACCAGTAGCGGGTGTTCTGTCGATTTACTTCACCATTTCCATAAAAAACAGCCTCGTCACTGGACAGAATGGTGGACGGGAAATTGGCATCCCGAGCATATTGTGCCGTAGCCCATTCACAAAATTCCATCCGCCGGTCGGGATCATCTTCGCTTAATTTCTGTAGGATCTGAAGTTTATACGGATGCCATTTGTGAGCCTGAAGAATGCGATGGATGCTACTTTTCGACACTCCTGTCTCGGCGGACAATCGTCGAAGAGACTTATTGGGACTTCTGTTAAAATGAGCCAGGATAGCAGTCGCTGTATCATCGTCAGTGGACCCCCTTGAAGGTTCACTGCGTGGTTTATCTTTTATGGATCCTGTTTCCTTAAACTTTGCAACAAGTCTGCTAACACAACTCTGTGTTATTGGCTCGCGGTCTGGATGCAGTCTGTTAAATTCAGCAGGGGCCTCACTTTGAGTCCGATTTCCTATGAGTAGAATTATCTGGATTCGTTCTTCCTTGCTCACAGACATTATGGCCTGTAGAAAGAGAAAAATATGAATTATGGTTTGTAGAAATAGAAAAATATGAATTTCTCCTATGATGCCTGACTTATGGGACACCCTGTACAGTAGCACACATTAACACTTGCATTATAAATTTATAGCTCACTATTTTACAGGAGCACAAAATTATTTACACAACCATAAAAATGAACATTATAAAAGGAACATCATACCATATCTAGGGAAAATCAAACAAATAAAGTACAATATTAAAAAGTTCATTAAGTGTTAAGGTTCATTTAAAGTTAATTTTACTTCCACTTAATGCTATGACCTACACTATTCAGAAATTACTCCAAGGTCTTCCTCTCATTCACATAGTCCAGACATAGGTTCTTCAAACGCTATTGATGCTCCTTTGTGGCAATGGATTAGGTAGGCTAGAATTACGCATAAGTGGACTGCTAAACAAGATGCTCGACCCTAATGATAATTGGGAGAAATGCTATGACAATGATTACACGAATATCATTTATATAAAGGCTTACACGAATATCATTTATATAAAGGGAATTGTAGGATGCTAAGTGATTACGCCTAAATGGGACATAGAAACAAGATGCTGTGGCCTGATGATAATTGGAAGGGATGTACTAAGTTGGTACACCGTAAATGAATTAGGCCTTCATTAAGAGAATACTCAAATCTATCACATAAAATAAACGGATGTAAAGTATTTATATGAATGAACACAATAGCAGATAATCCACGATTACGGTTTTGGTATGACACTTGAATTGGGAAATATGCCTACTACGTTCTTTAACGAGAGTCAGTTGGAACGCTTAATTACACACTTTGGGAGTATAGCCTACCGTTCGGCGGTAGGCTGATGTAGGCTTCACGAGAGTTACTTAGAAAAGATGCACTTAGCTTACCGGGACGATGAAAACCTCTGTTGAATGTGTGTTGAGGGTGAACCTATTACTGTAGGCTCGAGGTGTCATTGACCGTCCTATTGAAGCTGGGTGACTAAGCCTTGGTCGTGTCGGTTAGGCCTCCTGAGATGCAGGATGGCCTGAAGTTAATCTTGCAAACGTAGGCCGGGGTGGTGTTGCCACTTAGAAGTTTGTTCTGTAAGTCAAGGTCATCACTGTGGTGTTGACGGGCCTAATGGATTCTCGTTGACGCCCGTTTTTCGTGAAGCGGTGAAAACTGACCAGATGTGAAGTGACTTGGGTTTGTAGCTTCGCCGTCGAGTCACGTAATGTGTCCACCTTGAGGATGACTTTTCGTAGCGGTGAACTTTTTCGGTGCTTCCGAGGATGATTGTAAGCCAGTTGAGGTGTTGTGAAAGAGGCCAATGAAAACGCCTACAGCGGGGAAAACTTAGCTTACTTCGAGTGATGATGCGTTCTTGGGTGAAAAGTGTTGAAGTGGGCCTTGAAGGAAGCCGGCTAAAGCTGACGCTCTAACGACGTGAAGGATGAACTTACGAGATGAACGCACGAAGGGAGTGTGGGTTAATATGAGCTGACTGCGCCTTATATAACCTTAGGAACATTCGAAATCCCGCGGTTCGAGGCTAGCGTCATTGTTTTTCTCTTATTGCTTGAAACCGCGTGTCTTCTGAGTTTTATTCCTCGAGTCCACGTGTGTCTTCAAAGAATGTTTGAGAAATGGCGGTGAAAAGAATTCCTGTGGCTGTTCTTTGTCTGTTTTCTGTCTGTAGTTGTCTGTTCCGCTACAAGTATACACAATTACGAACGCAGTTAGGTAGACCAGCCATGAGTGGATCCTAGGGTCTTTGTTGGTCTGAAACATTATAACAAGTAGTTCCCTCTCAGAGACGAAGGAACGATGATAAAAAGATCACCATTTCTGGGAGAAAATGACGCGGCTGCTCCGAGTATGGACACCAGGTCTTGTGTTTGGCGGTGCTTCAGTGGCGTGAGGGCGCGAGGCATCTTCCTGGACTGGGGAAATTGGTAGAGTTGGGGCTGCTGTAGTAGGTTGTGGAGGAACTGTTGGGGAAGTTGCGTCGTCCTCGAGATACGCCGGCTTCAGGCGGTCGATCGACACTACGTCCTTGCGTCCAGCACGATCGAGGTGAAAGCTTTGTCACCCCTCCGCAGCACTGGAAAGGGCCCGTCGTATGGATGTTGTAGGGGAGGACGGATGGTGTCGTTTCTGACGAAGACGTGGGTGCAGGAGGACAAATGGGCGGGGACAAGAATGCGACGAGTATTGGGATGACGAGGGGAAACCGGACGAAAGTTGCGGATGGTCGTCCTTAAAGCGTTGGCGTACGTGCTTCCATCCACCGAAGGATGTGCTCCTGACGAAGTGAAATATTCACCCGGTAACCGCAGGGGAGTGCTGTACATCAATTCGGCCGATGTGCATTGGAGGTCGACCTTGAGCGCTGCCCGAATTCCCAGGTGAACGAGGGGAAGGGCATCGGTCCACCGTGGGCCGGTGGTGGTCATCCTTAGGGACTCCTTCAGGTGACGGTGTAGTCGCTCGACAAGGCCATTGGTCATGGGCCTATACACTGTAGTCCGAATCCGGGAACAACCTAAAATTTGTGTCAGGCTCTTCCATAGGGCGGATTCGAATTGCCGACCACGGTCACTAGTGAGTGTTGATAGGACTCCAAAACGGGAGACACAACCACTGACGAAGGCGCGGGCGGCGGATTCAGCCGTGATGTCCTTTATAGGGATCGCCTCAGGCCAACGCGTGAAACGATCGATGCAGGTGAGAAGGTACGTGTAATCTTCTGAGTGGGGAAATGGGCCGACGAGGTCCAGATGTACGTGATCGAAACGTGCGTCGGGGGGGACGAAAAACAGCTAAAGGTGCCGTCTTGTGACGGTGAATTTTTGCTTTCTGGCACTTTATGCAAGCTCGGGCCCAACGTCTGACGTCACGGTTGATGCTGGGCCAGACGAAACGAGAGGTGACGAGGGGCTGAGACGCGCGAACTCCGGGGTGATAAAGAGAATGAAGCCTATTAAAACTTCCGCGTCGGAATCTCTCGGGGACGTAGGGACGATGCGATCCTGTAGAAGCGTCGACCGTGACGGTCAGTGTAGAAAAAGGCAGTGGAATCTCTTCCAGTTGTAATGACGTGGATGCACTACGGAACTGCTGCAGTTCATCGTCTCCTCATTGGGCTTCTGCTATGGCTTCGTAGTCGATGACGTCACCGCTAGACGGAACAAGGAACGCGTTAATCGTAACTCGTGATAAAGCGTCCGCTGCAGTATTTTTGTGGCCTTTTATGTGCCGTAGGTCGCTGGTGAATTATGAGACGTAGTCCAAGTGTCTCATTTCTCTGGGGGAATAACGGTCGGAATGAGAGTTCATTGCGAAGGTGAGTGGGCGATGATCCATAAAGATAATGAATTCCCTCCCTTTTAAATAGTGCCCAAAGTGTTTGGTCGCCAGGTAAACCGCAACCAATTCTCGACCGAAAGTGCTATACCTGGTTTCCGTTGGTTTGAATGCTCGTATGAAAAAAGCTAAAGGTTGCCAACCATCTCCGGACGCTTGTTGTAACACGGCGCCTGCCGCAGTGTCAGAAGCATCCACGATGAGGCTGATTTCTGCGTCAGGATGAGGGTGAGACAGCTGTGTCGCGTCAGTGAGGGCTGATTTAGCCGACTCGAACGCTCGCTGGGCCTCTTCAGGCCATGGGATTGACGTAGAGGATCCCCTCCTGCAGGGGCGCAGGAGGGCATGCAAAGGGCGGAGGAGATGCGCGCAATGGGGGATGAATCTGCAGTAAAAGTTTATCATACCTAAGAATTCCCACAGTTTTCTTTGAGTGGTAGGGGAGGGGGAAACTCCTTGCTGACGTCAACCTTGTGGGTGTTGGGGGAGATGCCCTTGCCTGTGATGTGATGACCGAGGAACTGCAGTTCGGAGACGCCAAACTGGCACTTGCTGGGGTTAATAACGACCCCATATTCCTCGAGTCGAGCGAAAACCTGCCGAAGGTGTTGGGCATGTTCTACTTCGTCGTTGCTGGCGACGAGGAGGTCATCTATATAGGCAAAACAGAAGGGGAGACCACGGAGGACGTCGTCGATGCATCTCTGAAAGGTCTGTGTCGCATTCCGGAGGCCGAAAGGCATGCGGATGTATTCGAAAAGTCCAAAGGGCGTTATTATCGCAGTTTTGGGAACGTCCTCTGGGGCTACCTGGATTTGATGGTAGGCCCTTACGAGGTCCAGTTTGGAGAAAACCTTATACCCAGAGAGATTGGCGGCGGAATCGTGCAGAAGGGGGCGAGGGTAGCGGTCGGGCACTGTGCAAGTGTTGAGCGCCATGTAATCGCCTACAGGACGCCAGTCGCCCTCAGTCTTCTTGGGGAACAAGTGTAACGGTGCCGCCCAAGGGCTCTTGGAGGACCTGACGATTCCCAGTTCGATCATGTGTTCGAACCCTGCCTTTGCGATGCGCAGGCGGTCCGGGGCCAAACGTCGAGGACGAGCGTTCTTCGGGGGTCCTGTAGTCTGAATATAGTGGAGGACGTTGTGCTTGACTGGCACTTCGCGGTTGCAAGGGCGTGTCACCGATGGAAACTCAGCCAGTAGGTTACCGTACGGTGACTCAGGACGAGTCACCGAATATACTGGCGGAGGCGCTGACGTACGGGAGAAGGTGCCATGCACGCTGTGGCTGGTCATGTGGTTGATGATGAGTCTCCGGCGTCTGATGTCCACTCCTAGGTCGAAATGCTGCAGAAAATCTGCTCCTAAGATTGGCTGCTGCACGTCGGCGATGAGAAAAACCCACCGAAAAGTTTGAGTCCGAGGTTGTGAGTGTAAGAGATTTTTGACCAAATGTTTGAATGGGAGTCGAGTTCACCGCGTGTAATTCAGTCTCCCAACTGGGATGTAAACACTCTTGTTGGGAGGGGGGGGAGGATACTGACTTGTGCGCCGGTATCGACCAAGAACTGTAGCTTGGAATGGGCGTCTGTGACGAAGAATAAGCGGACGCCGCGGAAGCCTTGAGCATTAGACGACTTTAATGCTCGGCTGATACGTTTCCCGCTCGCAGACAGGGAACGGGTACCCGTTTCATCCCTAATATATATATATATATATATATATATATATATATATATATATATGAAAATTATTTCACGACACTAACACGTGAAAAATATTTATGATGAACTAACCTGTTATGGCCATCGTAAGAATGTTTAATGTTTTAATGATGTTTCAGTATTTTCGCTAAACCTACGGACAGATTATTGAATGTTGTGTTGCATGTAAACAAATAACTATTTTCTATTGATGGGGGATATATTTTGCTTCAAGGACTTGTATTTACGCTCGCTTATCTATCTGTTATTAATAGATGAATTTACACGACATTCATTAGAGAAAATATATACACAGTGTATATATATATATATATATATATATATATTCAACAATTATTTCTTCCGACCCGAGTTTGAGAGAGAGAGAGAGAGAGACAGAGAGAGAGAGAGAGAGAACTTAATTCAGAACATTTGTTATTAGTAGCACCAGTGTGTAGTATTCTTGTATTTGCGCCTTTTGGCTGTGTTGTGTTTGATGTAGATATATGTGTTAAATAACTCCAATTATTCCTGTTTTCTCTCCTAATGAAAGAATTTCCAGAAACTTATATATACTTGAAACTTAATTATTAGTCTGAAAACAATTACTGCGACAGTTATGTGCCAAGAATGTAGGCTAATTTACCAGCTTTTTTTATTGTGAAGGATATCAGATGTTTAAATAATCGTTTACATATAATAATAATAATAATAATATGCAAGCCTATATATAGAAATCGGCTATATGTTTGAATTGGGGCTAGCATTTCTTTAAATTCATCTGGCTGAACAATATGACAATGAAGGACTGTGTTTAAAAAAATATTATTGGTTTAAAGACCTCACTAGCTACTTTCTCAACAGCTGGTATGTTCTGGTATAAGTATATATATATATATATAATAGGGTGTTTCATAAATTAAACGTTTGGAAAAATTTTAATCCACATGGATCCCCTTGTTCGATTTGCTGAGTAGACTGATAAACCGAAGTATTAATTCAATAGTTTAAAGTTTACGGGTCCCCAGTTTGATGCTCTGGCAGATCATAAACGGAAAAAATTAAACAAAAATCTGCCAATGAATTTTTATTCAACAAACGAATACCATTTCACTACACATTTTCACAAAGATACAAAAAACATAACCACTTCTTGCGAATCATTTGTCCATGAAATCCTTCTTGGTTTTATTCGGGTATTTCGCCCTATGCTGCATCACAGTTTTGAGCAAATACTGCTTCTGCTCTTCGTTCTTCGTCAAAGAACAGTTGAACTCTTTGGTGAGCGCGATGGCTCTTTCGGCCCGATCGTTGACGACAGAGATTTTGTTAACAGTTGCCGCTGCTTGCTTGAAGCCCTCTACTTCAGTCCACTCGGCAACTGGCTTTTTCAAGAATTCTGTGTCCAAGTCGAATGCATGGAAGAAAGCCATCGTCTTTCCTGTCACGAACTCCGCCAGGTGTTTCGAGGCAACATTCCTGACGTTCTTCCCTTGGGGTCGCTTGAGTTCCTTTTTCGATGCGGGCTTACCCAAACTGACGACCATCTGAGCCTTTTCTTCATCTGCCACATCTGCGTCGAAGAACGCCATGGCAATAAGAGTCTCAGAGATGTACCATAGGTGTCGAGACATGGCTTCTTGCGCAGCGTTAACACACGAATATCCCGACATGGCAAAGGCTTCCGCGTCACGCAGAAATTCCAGATCAACTGCGGCAGCCTTTCTTGAGGTTGCAGCACGAGTCCAACCTCGGATGTAGACGAGGGACACGAAGAGACCTACGGCTGTCAGAGCTTCCAACTCGTGACTCGACATCTTGAACTGCTTCTTCAGTAGAATTACTTTCAAGGAGTAGATGGCTATCGCCATCCATCGAGCGTGATGGTAAGCGCCAGGGGCTCTGAGAGGGAAATCCACACTTTTGCTTCTCCCAGGAAGATGAGAACCAACTGTAGCAGTTCCTTGTAGTCATCGCGCTGATGCGACGTGCTCACCATCCCTCTCACCAGCAGGACTGACTTCTCCCTCAGTTCCCTCATAGAGTCATTGACTTGAGCAAAATCGTACGGCCGCACGTCCAACCGGTCGATGAACTTCCATTGTGCCTGAAACCTCTTGAAAACGGGTATATCGGGGCCACTTGAAGGGCCGTATGCACGCTTGAAGACGGAGCTGAGGATGACTTCATAGATGTGATGCCGACAGGGGAAGTACATGAGTTCTCTGCCAAGACCTTTCTCAATCAGGACGCAGGCCCCGATATGAATCCCGGTGTTCGACGCTGTCGTATCGAAAGACAGTCCCCGCACGCGCTCTTCCATCCTGTGTTCCTTGACCAAATCCAAGCAAACTCGCGTTATCTTCTCGCCGGTTCCGGACGTCACCTTAGGAACGCCGAGCAACTTCTCCTTGCCGTCGCCAGAGACGAGGACGGCGATCCGGTCAACGCTCTCCTTCCATTGCTCATTGTCAGGTAGGAGCTTACCGTCCCAATGCAAGACAAGAGGCTGACCAGGACAAACTTCGTCGGATTGATAACTTTCAGCAGCCACCTTCCTGAGAGCCTTGCGTGTGCGGTACATGGTACTGGCAGAAATGGACAGTTCATCCAAGTCAAACCTAGTGATTTAGCCGCTGCAGCGTACGACATAGCTGAATCGCGGTACGAAATATTCAGCCGATCGTAGGTAGTCGTCACATCCTGTGAGATCAGATTCCTGCGTCGCTTCTTGGTATTTCCCTTGGAGGAGGATGGAAAAACTTCCACGGTTGGGTCAACGACATCTGAGTCAGTCTCTGACGAAGTTGAAATCACTAAAGCCCCGTATCTTCTGCAGCTCCTTGTTCCTTCCTGGCCTTCTCCTGTTGTTCCTTAATCTTGTCCAGCCTCTTCCTTTTCCTAATCTCCTTATAGTGAAGCTTCATGTCAACAGGGCCCATGCTGCAGGAATTTGGATCTTCACGCTGCATGTCGAGAAAGTGGATGTCCTCCTGATTCTTCATCATTTCCTTAGCCTGTGAATGAGCAATGTCCATGATCTCCTTCGCTATTGCCTCCTTGAACATCGCCTCCTTCACTCGGAAGGACTCTGCTTTATCTGACTTGTGCTTCACAAGCCGGTCGTATTCCTTGAGAAGGGATTCCATCTTCCTCAAGGCCGAATCTCGACGCATCATGGGGATTCTCGCTCTCTCCCAAAATATGAGACAGGCATCCAGGCACAGGTTGAGGCATTTAGTACGTCCAAATTTTTGCTCCTTTTGGTGGTAAAAGTACTTTTTGAGTACTTGCAACTGAGTTGGAAGGCGACTTGATGTGATGTTCGCATCCGTCTGGCCAATAAGAAACACTTCTGTTTTCGCTCTGGTAGACACCTGGAAAAGAAAACAAAGTAAATAATTCCACAGAAATAATTTCACATCGTAATTAATTTCATTAATTAAATAAAGAAAAGCAGTAACTGGGACTCGAACCAGTGTCATAGCCGTTTGGCGGCATCGCTCAAGTCGGCGTACACAGCACGCTATCCACTACACCATCTACGGAGTGGATAGCGTGCTGTGTACGCCGACTTGAGCGATGCCGCCAAACGGCTATGACACTGGTTCGAGTCCCAGTTACTGCTTTTCTTTATTTATAAAACTGATACGTGTACACTACGTTCTCTTTGACAATTCATTAATTAAATAAATTTCAATACCGCAGTAAAATTACATTAATTAGTATCATAAATAATTACCAGCTTAGTTGTCCAATATGCAACAGACTAATTAATTTCATGTAATATTAATAATAAATATCACTACCACAGTAAAATGACAGAAATTAAATAATAATAAATTTCAATACCACAGTAAAATGAGATAATTAGTAGCATATATAATTACCTCCATAGTTGTCCAATAGGCTATACAACACGAACCGCTCAAGTGACGAAGAAAACCGTCTTCACTGCAGGCAGGCGAGAAATGAACTGACAAAAAGTCGTCAAAGTTGGGGACCTCTAAATACAGCGCGATCTGGTTCAAACTTGCATAAACGTGTTTTCTTGTCTTTAGAATACGGAGAAACGTGTGGATTAAAACTCCAAGCTCATTTTTATTTTACCCTATAGGTATGAAACACCCTAATATATATATATATATATATATATATATAGAGAGAGAGAGAGAGAGAGAGAGAGAGAGAGATGTAGATTATAGCCACCCATGTATAAAATGATTTACATAAATTCATTAGCATAATTTGATTAGCAAAATATGTTTAGAAAAATAATATTGGTTTAAAGGGCAACTTTTCACACCAGCTGGTGGAGATTGTTGCCAGATTCTCCACATATAATTATTATTCATTAATTAGCTCCAATAAGGTGTGATGAAATCTTTGTCAAACAGGTAATTCAAATTAGGTTAGTATATATGGTATGTTCTGAGAGAGAGAGAGAGAGAGAGAGAGAGAGAGAGAGAGAGAGAGAGAGAGAACTTAATTCAGAACATTTGTTATTAGTAGCACCAGTGTGTAGTATTCTTGTATTTGCGCCTTTTGGCTGTGTTGTGTTTGATGTAGGTATATGTGTTAAATATATATATATAAAATAGAAAAGAAAAGATAGCCTATCTTTTCTGGATCTAAAAATTTGGAGATGCTCTAATCAGTTCAAATTTGAAGTGTATCGCAAGTCTACTAATAATCACTCTTACGTGCATTTTTATTCTGATCGTCATCCCTCGACTAAATCCTCTATTTTCTCTTCTATGTTTCTTAGAGCATTGAGAGTTGCCAGTCTGAATTTTTAGATTCCGAGTTATGCAATATCATGAATATTGGTACTAAATTATGTTATCCTATTTTTTGCAATTGCAAATGTTGTAATGCAATGTTGATCAATGTTGCAAGTTGTTATGCAACAAAGGTGGGGAATGTTGCAGTAGCAACAAGGGTTATGCAACTTGGAGGCGGAGTTATCCCCCAAGAGAAAGAGAGAGGAGGAGAGAAAGGAAGAGGAGAGGTGTTCGCTCGGCAGCTGCCAAGCGCATATGAAGACTTCAGCCTAGCCACCGTTATCTTATAGGGTCCCTAATCAGCCAGTTGGTATATCTGGCTGAGTTGCCAGTTTACGCTATTTATTTAATTACAGCGTATATTAAGGCTTAATCAGCCAGTTGGCTTAGAAGGCTGATTTGCCAGATTACGCTATTTATTTAATTAAAGCGCATATTAAAGCTTAATCAGCCAGTTGGCTTAGAAGGCTGAGTTGCCTGTTTGCGCTATTTATTTAATTAAAGCGTATATTAAGGCTTAATCAGCCCGTTCGCTTAGAAGGCTGAGTTGCCAGTTTGTACTACTTATTTAATTAAAGCATATATTAAGGCTTAATCAACCAGTTGGCTTAGAAGGCTGAGTTGCCAGATTGCGCTGTTTATTTAATTAAAGCACATATTCTGGCTTAATCCGCCAGGTGGCTTAGAAGGCTCCTTAGAAGGCATAAAAGTACATACACTCACCAACTGTACGCCCATAAAGCCCCTATTATCAAACACACACGCACACACACACACACACACACACACACACAAAAGCATCACCAACAATCGTATAGACTTTTAGGAGCTCACCCCATTAACAGGAGATGGTGAAATGAGGGCTACGACTTTTAGGAGCTCACCCCATCAACAGGAGATGAGGGCTACGACTTTTTAGGAGACCACCCCATTAACACCACGTATCCGATATGAGGGCTACAACCAAGCGTCCAAACGATTGGTGGTGAAACCAACAACCCACCATCAGCCAACTCCTGGTAGACGTCACTAAATACGACCAATAGACAGACCTATTAAACAAATAGGATCCCGTTATTGCAACAATCGATCATGTTGTTTATCTCCCTTTCTCAGTTTGCGTATGTGGTTGAGTTGCCAGTTTGCACTATTTATTTAATTAAAACATATATTCCGGTCTAAAAATTCGAGTCAGAAACCAATCAAGTGATATAATTAAATACAGTGTACAAACAAAAAGGAATAAATAAAACGCCAATACATCATTCTGTTATTTAGACGAATTAATGGAAACAAATATACAATGGGGTGTGTGTGTGTATATGGTCAAAAATAATAACAGCATTATGAACGGGAAATATATAATCAGAAATATACAAAACGTTGTATTATCTAAATATTAGAACAATTCGTACGGGATGTTAAAACTTCGAACAAATCGGATGGGGAAAAAAATGCCAGCCCCTGTTATAGCAACATTCGATCATTTCGTTTACCTTTCTTTCTCTCTCCCTCTCTGTCTCTCTCTCTCTCTTTATCTCTCAAACCCCCCTGATGGGCGAAGCTAATCTTATCTTTCCACAACAAAAAATTTAATACATGCGATAAAAGGCCAGCCATACTGAACTTATATAAATATATATATTGTGTTATATTTATCATCTTTCACATTTAAAGATAAAGTTTGAAACATGTTTCTTCATCAACAAAAATTTAATTACGGGATGGGATATTTCAGTTCGCACAATATCGTATTCAGTGATACAGTACAACTCATTGTTTTCATCTATTGAACTTATATATATATATATATATATATATATATATATATATATATATATATATATATATATATATATATATATATAACCTCGTTCGCATTTTAAAATCGCAAATATCTGCTGGCTTATCAGATGTTCTCGGGTTTCCATGATTTATTCTATCTGTTCAAATTACCCCAATATCAATGATAGTGGACCCTTGTTCCAAGCTCTCTCACAAGCCCATGCTGACCAAAGCTTTTCTTATCTTTATACCAAAAATCTGATGTACAGGATATCACGAAACCCCCATCCCTCCCTCCCACCGTTTCATATAAGGGGTTCCAAAAAACCTTAACACCCCCATTTGCAGCTTACATGTTTACTTATATCGAAATAATTTTTAGTGATTATAAAAATATATAAAATTCTTTATTTATTGCAGGTATTAAAATTGCTCTAGCTGATAAAGTGATAATATAATGGCTTCTCAATTAATGGTGATTCGGAGAGGCAACGTGTGATAGATCGCATACAAGCAATAACATTTCTGGAAGCTCGCGATGCTGGAGCCACCTTTATAACACGCTCATGGGTTGTCAAAAAGTTGCGAAGAAGTGAGGACTTCGTCAAAAGAAATTGGAATAAAACTTTGGATGAATGTGAAATGGATACAACCAAATCTTGGCGCCCAAATTTGCCACTCTCTCAGGAAACAAAGGGCATCATTGAAAGCGGTACGCGTAAGCGGAAAAACAGCTGTGCTAAACTTTCTAGAGAGATCGAAGTGTTGAGAGGAAAGATCGTTAGTGGTGAGATCATTCGACTGTACCGTCATAGGCAATGTTTAAAGCCTTGGCATGAACTTCCAAAGGCAAGAAAAACTTAACTTAACATCGATGACAGAATGTGGTTTGCCCATTATCTTGAAGATTGGGATGTGGATGATTTCATGCATTTAGCTGTCTCCGATGAAGTTTTTGTTTACGTAACACGTCGGCCTAACTAACAAAATGATCGAGTGTGGGCCAGGAAAATTCTCCTGACCTGAACGTCTGTGAACACATTGGATCAGTTATAAAGGACAAGGTTGAATATCTTGTTTTAAGAACCTGCAGCAAACCGATTTTCGAAGGATACAATGACGCAACACATTGAAACTGTTTTAGCAAATTTGCATAACGATCAAGATCTATTCACGTCACTTTTGGCAAGCTACCCAAAGCGAATTCAGGCTGTCTTGGAAGCCAATGGCGGGATCACCAAGTTTTAATTGTTTCTCATTAAATGCAGGATTAAATTATCTTTTGTAAGGTATGTTTAGTTTTACTGTACCTCTAATGGTTTAGGCCATGGGCGGGGAGCTAAGGTTTATTGGAACCCCGTTTATATATATATATTTATTATATATATATATATATATATATATATATATATATATATATATATACATATTGTTTATTTCTTTATCAGCAAATCTCACACATACATTTTCTCAAGCATACGCGCAGGATATCACGAAGTCCGTTTCGCTCTCTCTCCCCTTCCCTCCCCACGCCCTCCCTCTCTCTCTCACTCTCTCTCTCTCTACCTGGATCCAGTCTTCATCAAATCGTTGGAGACAGGCCAGGTGCCTGGTGACTGGAGGGAAGCCAACGTGACCCCTATCTTTAAGAAAGGGGATAACGAAAGTCCAGGGAACTATCGTCCCATTAGTCTCACTTCAGTTGTAGGTAAATTATTAGAGGGGATAATAGCGGATAGGATCTTTGACCATTTGGATTCCTACAAGCTGCTTGGGGACTCCCAACATGGGTTTAGACGGCATAGGTCGTGTCTCACCAACTTGCTCGAGTTTTTACACATGTTGTGTGAGTATGATAAGAGTAGGGCGATTGATATACTTTATCTCGACTTTTAGAAAGCCTTTGATAAGGTACCTCACTGCCGGCTAATGGCGAAAGTGCGCGCGCTGGGTATCGATGGGGAAGTAGGTAGCTGGATTGAAAACTGGCTAAAGAATAGGCGGCAGAGGGTTGTAATTAAAGGGGCCTGTTCCGGTTGGGCCTCGGTCATTAGCGGAGTTCCTCAGGGTTCCGTTTTGGGGCCACTGTTGTTTATCATTTACATAAATGATATCGACGGTGGCATCGTCAGTCGGATCGCCAAATTCGTTGATGACACCAAGCTTGGGGCCAATGTTGAGACGCCGGGGGCGATCGAGTAACTGCGTGCAGACCTAGGTAGGATAGGAGAGTGGTCCGAAAAATGGCAAATGCCGTTTAACTTGGGTAAACGCAAGGTGATGCACATTGGCTACGCCAATCCCAAGTCTGACTACTCGATGTTGGGGAGTAATATCGAGGCCACTGATTTGGAAAAGGACTTGGGTGTGCTAATTACCAGCGACCTTAAGTTTACGAAACAGTGGGTAGAGGTGGAAAAGAAAGCCCAGAAGCTGTTGGGTTATATCAGAATGCAATTTCAGTTTCGGAACAAGGAGAGTGTGCTCTCTCTGTACAATTCCCTGGTTCGGCCGCACCTGGAGTATGCTGTGCATTTCTGGTCGCCCACCCTCAGGAATGATATTGAGGCTGGAGCGAGTGCATGCGAGGGCCACAAAGTTAATCCCTTCCGTTAGGCATATGGGCTACAATCGACGCTTACGCATTCTGAACTTGTTTTCGCTGGAAACTCGGCGGCTGCGCGGTCAACTCATCGAGGTTTTTAAGCTCTTACGCGGGTTCAACGATGTCGATTTTAGAAGCATGTTTAGTTTAAATGATAACCCAACTCGCAACAATGGTTGGAAGTTGGATTTGAAACGGTTTAGGGCTAGTGTGAGTTGGAATTACTTTACCTATAAGATCTGTGGCACATTGAACAGGTTACCTTCAGAAGTTGTGAACAGTTCCTCTGTGGATCATTTCAATAAAAGGTTAGACCAAATCTTGCACACTATTTGAGTGTGTAGAAAATTTTCACGGGCACCCGTTGCCATTGGTACCTCCTCGGTATGGGCCGCAAGGCCTTTTGAGGTACTTCTTTTCCTTGTAACTCCTTGTAACTCTCTCTCTCCTCCCTCCCGCCCTTCTACCCCCCTCCCTCCTTCCCGCCCTTCCTCCATCCCTCCCTCTCTCTGTCTCTCGCTCTCTCTCTCACTCTCGCGAATACAAGATCGAAAATTAAAGCGTTTCCCCGTCTCTCCACGAATCGGGGCATCTGACACGCCCCAGATTTCACAGGGGCGGCTCCCAGGACCGCTGTTTGGTTGCTATGCAGGCCTACGCGTTAGGGGGCGCCCAAAATTCTCCGCCATCCAATAGGAAGCTAGCGTTTGTGTTTTGTGGGTTGGTCACAGGCCCCCCCTATAAAGGGAGAATCTCGACTCAGAGCCTCAGTTTCTTGCATTTCACGACTAGAGCTTTATACATCATGAGTCAGTTATCTTTGTACAATTCCCCCGATCTGATTGGGGATGAAGACTTTTACGCTCAAGCAGCACGACACTAATTTTCAGAGCTGTAGATCAGGATGAACTTTTATCAACGCAGTGTTTCGGAAAATTGAAAATTGTGGTGAAATGCAAGAACCAATCAATGAAGACACTTTTGAAATGTGAGTAACCTATAAGTACCTAACCTAACTTATTCAGTGTTTTCCTACAAAGAAAAATTATTCCTAGGACTCTTTATCGTTTTTAACAATATAACCTAACCGTAAAAGGCGGCTATAAACGCGTTTTCAAAAATATTTTTTTATTCTCTGCTTCCTTTGTGGTTATTTCAGTATATATATATATATATATATATATATATATATATATATATATATATATATATATATATGGCATGTTTTTATTTGTATATTTCTTGTAGGATTTTATAAAACTTACAATACAAATATTAAATATATTAAGATTTGGCTCCGGGTTCGAGTCCCATTGCAGGCAGATGGTGCATAGCACATCCAGCCAAAACTTTTATGAATTATCTGCACTCAAATTCGTGACATTAATCTCTATTTTAATTACAGGACCAAATCCGAGCTAGGCCGTATTATGGCTACTTTTGATGAAAGGGAGATAAATGAAATGGGGGCTTCTCCGCCCAGCGAACCCAGTGATCTGAATACAGAAGTTGAGGTATTGGCGCACATTCGGTCCAGCGAGTGCCACGTCATCGAGGAGATAATGTAAGTATTTTTGAGGTTAAGAACAAACGACATTGTATTTTCATTTATTAAATGGTAGAAAACATGTACAAAACGGGATCAGTATCCGTTACATACGTCTTAATGGCTACAGTTACAAATGTATATACAACTTTATACAATACAGACATACACCTTTACACATTACAGGGGGTGCTAACATACGGGAACTTTTTTTTATCTGTCTGCATACACTTCTATCGTTCATCTCTGTGTCGCACAAATTGAATAATTTTAAAAAATTCATAAATCCCTTCCCACGTGACAAATGCATGAGAAATAAAATGCAATGCAACCCACATGTTTCAGTATAATATCCCTGAAAACGATATGGGCTCCAAACAATCTCAGGCACGTCTAGTTGCGCAATAAACTTCACAACCACAGAATCACTCCAGGGCTGAAAACCGAGTGAGTCAAAATAGTACATTCTTTCCCTATTTTTAAAATAGATTTCAAACCAATGAATCCCCTCACCCCCGACAATGTCGGTGTTAACGATAACTCCGTACCAGTTTCTCGTACTTGGAAGCTTCAATATTTGATTCTTCGCAAACACACCGATAAATTTTGAGCGCTGAAACGGTCACTTTTCATTACTCTCTGGAGTGTATGCGCATCCATTCTAAAAGTCTGTGACCACGTTCCTGAAACGATCAACTTTTATTAGTACCTGTGACTCGAGATACACGAGTACACTTATAGGTGCGTCTATAGGCTTGGCAAATTCCAACCTGACAGATATTCCCACTCTGCGCTGGACTTAAATGCATATTCGTGCCAGCAGAAGTCAGGCGTAATATTAAATGAATAAATGTTAAATTCTTCGACAAATTCTTTCTGCGTTACACCAAAACCAAGTTCGTCACAGGCGCCTGTATTATGAGCCAGACTACTATATGCTTTCGCGCAGAGCGGGAACACAGCATCTGATGAGTAGTCCGTATTCATGGTCAGTCCAAAAGTGACCCCATTTATGTATAGAGTAATATTTTTAAGGCCGTAATTTGCGAATTTAAAGGCACTCTTTTTATAATTTCCATTCGTCGAGGCGTCGTCCTGCATTCCAATTAATATCCTTTTAGGTAGGACTCCAAGGGCCACGTTTTCTAGTTGCTTCGATGCCAGCACTGCGGGAACCGTGTACAGTTTGATCTGTACCCTGTTAATTGGGTATTTTACTGTGGCGTGTATTAAGTCTTTCTCAATTTCTATTTGTTTCGAGGAACTTAATTTCACTCGGCGTATACGCAAATACGTTTCCATGATGTGTATCACAACGGGTTTCGCGCCTTCTTCTTGATCAGATCCCAGATTTATGCAGATCTCAGGAATCGTGCAGGTAAGCTTCAACTTCATATCCACCCCGTTCAAAAGCAACTTCTCCTGGAATGTGAAGTCTGTATGCAGGCGCACAATACATTCATATATGTATTTTTTTAGAATTTTTAAATTTATCCTTTATTCCATTTTCATCTTTAATGTGGTAATACCCCTCGGCTGTTAAAAAGGTGTCCATCGCTTCTTTTGAAAAGTTGAGGACATTTTCCTGATAGGCTCGTAGGTGGTAGTACCCCGTTTCTGCCGAGATGTTAACTTGGTTTAAATACATTTCACACTGGCTGAATATGGAGTGTAAAAAGTTGGTTTCAGGATAGGCCGTGTAACTATCATCGCAGTCCGTTCCATCAGAATGGGCTATACGCAGTTTAGCGTACATATGCATGCAGATCGGGTCAAAAAAGTAAGGGCCTGAGCTGGGTTTCACGAATTGTATATGGTCACTGGGTGAACTAATTGTGTTTATTGGGTTAATTGTAATAAAGTCGCTATGCTCGATAGAGACCTGAGTGGGGGCATATCAAACAGGGACAGTTCCGATTTACAACATTGTGAACTACACGGATGGATGAAACGCGCCATGACGAGTCAGAAATAGTGCCACCTCCCTCGACAAGTATTAGTCAGCCTATGATTCGTGAGAGTAGTGTCCTCAGCTTATATCAGTCAAGAAAAATGACCAGCCATAAGTTTCATACGCTTAGCGCACTTCTTTTTTTATTTCCTTTTACGTTTAGGGCCACGTGATGGTAACCCCTTCTTCCCGGCAGATCTCTTCTTTCCGCCACGTGCTGGTAACCCCTTCTTCCTGGCAGATATCTTCTTTCCACCACCACGCATTTTTCTCTTTGCATCTTTGATGACTTCATCCCGTGTACGTTTTAAATATTTTTTTAGAGCTTCTTTAGGCTTAGTGCCACCCATTATGTCTTCTGCCGCGTTAAAACCTGTTTGTAACGCCTTCTGCCCTAGGTACCTGGCCCCCCCTCTTCAACAGTGGGACAGCGGTGCGTAGTATGGATGAAAAAACGGGACCGAGTCCACTTCCACGCTGGTACCTCACTCCTCGGTAGACTGTGAACGGTCTTCGAGTCATTATAAACGACGAAAGTGTAGTTTCACTGTTAAGCTCCCATCACCGAATGGGAAATTATTTCCCTCAATCGTCCTTATATATATCGAGATGTTGGTTAATAGATTCGTCGCAACATTTACATAATGAGGCTTGTCAAATGTAATGATAAAACTTTTCCCTCTATGGATGGGGATGTGTGCAATGCGCAGAAGGCGCGCCTGGGTGTCCACAACAAATTGGTGCCCTACAATATTGCTGTAAATATAGCACATGTCTTAGGGAGGAGAGCTTTCACCCAATTTCTCCATGTTCATTTGATACGAAAATAAAAACCCACTCTAATAGACAGAGTTTATTTCCACGACAGTTTCGACGCCCACTGGCATCCTCCTCGGGTGGATACAGAAACACGAATGAACCAAAACAAGAGGGAAAAACAGTCCAGGGACCGACCGTTAAGAAATTCGCACCTAGGTTAGATCTCATTCTCCCGACACCGGAAGGGCATTTTCATTAAGTACATTCGCGCAAATTTAAAACTATCTTCCTGTTCTAAACATACAGATTCTATTATTTTACATAATTATTACATTTATTATTAAATTTATTACATTTAATATTGCATAATTATTTATTACAGAAATTATAAATTTATTATTACATTGGTTATTACATTGTTGTTTATTATACAGAACTTATAAACCGAAAAACGAATGAAAAAAGCCGATTAGGAAACAATCCAGAGACCATTGAGAAATTCGCACCTAGGTTAGATACCGTTCTCCCGACACCGGAAGGGCATTTTATTACAGGGTCCGCTTATAAGTACATTCCCACAAATTAAAACTATCTTCTTGTTCTATACATACAGATTCTAATATGTTGACAATTATTGCATTTATTATTGCATTTACATTTTTTAACATTTATTATTATTACCTTTACCCTAATTATTAAATTTATAATATTACCTTTATTATTACATCTGTTGCATTTATATTTATTTCCACATTCATTACTTCCATTATTACATTTACTAAAAGCGAGTAAGGAAACAATCCAATCCAGAGACATTTAAGAAATTCACACTTAGGTTCGAACACGTTCCCACGACTCCGTAAGGGATTTTTTAACCAAGAATCTCATTAAAGGGTCTAACTTATAAGTACCTTCGCACAAATTAAAATTATCTACTTTTTCTATGCACACAGACTCTATTATTTTTCTTTTGACATAATTATTACATTTATAAAGTACCTTACTTGATTCCCAATCTATAGCATGATTATTTTGGCTGGCGTGATAAAAAATGGCATTATTAGTATTACAACTTCTGAAGGCATATTTGTGTTCTTTAATACAGGTTTCAATATTTCTTCCAGTTTCTCCCACGTATACTAAATTACAACTTTTACAGGGAATGCTGTAGACACAAGCTTGTTCCTATTTTGCAACGTTATTCCTAAGTTCCCATTGATGATGTACTTAGTTTTTTAGATAGAAAATTGCCAACATGTAACGTAGAACTAGGCATGCCCACATCTGTATTTTTAGAACTGATAAAACTCTGTGTCACCAATAATGCCTTCTCCTTCGGTGAAGAATTTTATTTGCAACGTTTTGGTATGGGAATGGGGTCCCCTTTATCTCCAATACTGAGTACATTATACATGGAATATTATGAGTCGGAATTGTTGCAAACAATATGTCCCAGGAATCTAATTTGGTTTCGTTATGTAGATGATATTTTCTTATTTTGGCCTGACCACTGGAACAACTTTGACACTTTCTTTCAGTCATTAAATAATCTTGTTCCTTCTATTAAATTTAAATATGAATGGGAGAACGACAAACAATTACCTTTTCTAGATGTTTTGGTCATTAACGAAAGCGGAAAGCCCAATTTCACGGTCTATAGAAAACTTACTCATTGTAATTCGTACATTCATTATTTTTCATATCATGATGAAGGGGTTAACAGCTCAATTATTTCTTCCATGTTTCTAAGAGCACTCAGGATTTGTAGCCCACATTTGCTGGACCCGGAAAATTCAAAGATTTGGAACATTTTTAAGGATTTAAAATATCCCGAGTGGTTTATCAGAAAGGCGTATTTTAAAGCCAGAAAATCTTTTTATGCCCCTCGGGAACCTTCAGTTAACCAAAAACAATATGTGAGTTTGCCTTACATTGCCGGCTTAGAAAGAGTAAAACCGTTGACGAAAGATTTTAAGTTTGCTTTGGCGTTCAAATATTCGTCTACCGTGAAAAGTAAATTGGTTAGGAATAACGTTGCAAAAGAGGAACAAGCCTGTGTCTACAGCATTCCCTGTAAAAGTTGTGATTTAGTATACGTGGGAGAAACTGGAAGAAATATTGAAACCAGTATTAAAGAACACAAATATGCCTTCAGAAGTTGTAATACTAATAATGCCATTTTTTATCACGCCAGCCAAAATAATCATGCTATAGATTGGGAATCAAGTAAGGTACTTTATAAATGTAATAATTATGTCAAAAGAAAAACAATAGAATCTGTGTGTAAAGAAAAAGTAGATAATTTTAATTTGTGCGAAGGTACTTATAAGTTAGACCATTTAATGAGATTCTTGGTTAAAAAATCCCTTACGGAGTCGTGGGAACGTGTTCGAACCTAAGTGTGAATTTCTTAAATGTCTCTGGATTGGATTGTTTCCTTACTCGCTTTTAGTAAATGTAATAATGGAAGTAATAAATGTGGAAATAAATATAAATGCAACAGATGTAATAATAAAGGTAATATTATAAATTTAATAATTATGGTAAAGGTAATAATAATAAATGTTAAAAAATGTAAATGCAATAATAAATGCAATAATTGTCAAAATATTAGAATCTGTATGTATAGAACAAGAAGATAGTTTTAATTTGTGGGAATGTACTTATAAGCGGACCCTGTAATAAAATGCCCTTCCGGTGTCGGGAGAACGGTATCTAACCTAGGTGCGAATTTCTCAATGGTCTCTGGATTGTTTCCTAATCGGCTTTTTTCATTTGTTTTTCGGTTTATAAGTTCTGTATAATAAACAACAATGTAATAACCAATGTAATAATAAATTTATAATATCTGTAATAAATAATTATGCAATATTAAATGTAATAAATTTAATAATAAATGTAATAATTATGTAAAATAATAGAATCTGTATGTTTAGAACAGGAAGATAGTTTTAAATTTGCGCGAATGTACTTAATGAAAATGCCCTTCCGGTGTCGGGAGAATGGGATCTAACCTAGGTGCGAATTTCTTAACGGTCGGTCCCTGGACTGTTTTTCCCTCTTGTTTGGTTCATTCGTGTTTCTGTATCCACCCGAGGAGGATGCCAGTGGGCGTCGAAACTGTCGTGGAAATAAACTCTGTCTATTAGAGTGGGTTTTTATTTTCATATTTTGACCTTCACGTAGAAAAAAGTGAAGTTTTTTGCATTCAATTGATACATTAAGCTGGACAAGTCGTGCTGTTCCCCGTGAAAGGTAGCTCTTTGGAGAGCTGAGCTATATCGGTCCTCAGCCACAATTGTGAAGAGCTTTTTACCTTTAATGTTTCTACTAAGCGTTGACTTTAACTTCACTGTGCATGCAGGCGTGTCTATGTTTACGACTTCAAAAAGTGAATCGTTTGTCAAGTACGACTTTTCAAGACTCTTGTTTAAACCCGTTACAATGTCCATGGCTCTATCATAATGCCCGATTCCTAGCGATACATTTATGCTATAGTACCGTTCCTCACCGCACAGGACTGAACGCGTAGTATTGTCTAAGGTTATGCCTAATTTTTCGCATTCATCGGTTCTTCTAAGGATCAGAAATATGATTTGTTCATTTTCAAGAGTTAAAATTTTGGTGGCTAACTGGAGTTCACATAACCCCACCTCATATGAATCACGCTCCAATTCAATGGGCCCGTGGAGTTCTGTCACAAAGTTGGCGAGGGTGTTGTTAGGGTGTACAGACAGGGACGAGGAGGACGGGAGTGTGACGTAGAAATGGTCAGGCGCCATGTTGCATACTATTTAAGCTTCATTATTGCATCAGCTTTTATATAGGTGTTAAAGCTTTCTGGGTAACCCAGCCATTTCACCAGGTACATTTTTCTCTTTCCTGAACCTTTGCTTCCTACAATTTTCTTAAATTTAAACACATTTTTTCGTAAATTAAATGCCACTTTCTGCAACTCCTCGCGGTAAAAGCCTCCTGAGATTTCTTCCCCATTCAAATCTTCAATGTAATACATCATTATCTCACCTTTAGGCCTCATAGCCCTAACTTTAAAAATCTCACGTGTCCATCCTTGCTCAAATCCCTTCGCGAATTTATTCCCCGAACGTGATAGCCTTACATAATCATTGATTTTGAAGTGGCAGAGCGTGGTGGTGACGCTCCAGCTCTTCTCACCTCTAGACACGTACCTCTTTCTAAAACTTCGTTAGGCGTTGTGCCAATTGTACGGTGATGTGAGCGGTTGTACGATGAAGCCAGTGAACCGAGAATGTTTATATATCTGTATGTGTTTTTATGTGTAAAATAGCGGTGCATGCGTTCCTTTATGGTACGTTGAACTCTTTCAGCTAAAGAAGCCTTATGTATAGAATTGGTAGTGTAGTAACTGATATTAAACTCTGACAGCATGTTCTGAAAAGATCGGCCTATAAATTCTTTCCCCCATATCCGTATAAAAATAGTCAGAAATCTTGTTTTCTTTCAACATCAACGTTTTGATCGCTTTAGCAACTGTTTCAGGCGATTTATTTTTCAGGGGAATTAGCAACAGATAAATAGAGAATATGTCTATTATGAATAGGATGTAGCAGTAACCGTCGTTATATACTGAATATCTTTGCATGTCTGTTAAATCAGCCTGCCAAATAGAGTCAATCGAGGCAGCTGTTGTCTTGGCCGTTTTAAACCTTTTTCTCACCGGTTTATGAAGTGTATAAGCATCTTGTTCCCGCAAAAATCTCTCATCTTTTTTCCTTACAACCTCTGTACACTCTATTAACGCCACCAGAGGAGGCGGGGTTAGAAATGCAATAATAGCGTTTACTTAATATGTTAGCCATTTGCGTATTTTAGAGGCACGTGAATAAGGCTAGCCGTTTGTTCTCTTCTTTCTCCTCTTCAGATACACTGCTACTGCTGTGGGCGATGGTGTACTCACTTGTGACACATGCGAGACTTGATCCAAGTCTTTTAACCTATTCAGATTACTTATCAATGTTTTGGGGACATTTATTTGTTGTAGTCTTGCTTTAATATGCTTCCATCCTGTTGGTGAGGGTCTGTCCCACTTTCTCACCAGATCATGAACAATATCAACGATATTGGGACCTTGTACCCTTGTTCCTTCAACAATGACCTCGCCTGTATCGGTCCACTGTATGATGGGGTCCTCACTCAATAGATTATAAAGACTTAACCCTTTATTCCTCAATGTATGTGGGAGGTTGTTTTTTAGCACGTTTCGATGTGTTGTGTACCGTTGTTCTTTGGCTGGCCATCATCAGGTCCTGTGTCGCTATGCTCAGCACTACTCGAGCTGTGCCTAATAACCACGGGGAGCTCTGTAGGATGTTTATAATCTTCGTACTCATGAAGAAATTTCTGCAAAGCCTCTTGGTACAAGATCCTTTTCTCATCAGGTGACTTTTCACTGTTTAACCCTTCGTTAGTACCGTGGGGTATTTGAACACCCAAAAAAAAAATTTTTGCTCATATTTCTCAATTGGCAACACTAATACTCCTGTTCTTCCCAGTACCTTCCTGAAAATGTGAGTGGAGGAAGCACCAAGAGTCCTGCAGTCCTGCCCCTGCTTGTGTGAGAAGTAGACGAGATTTTGTCCTCGTCGGGTGTGCAGTCACCCGTCGGTATTAAACAAGTAAGTTTTCATGATTTATAAATTTTTTTTTAAATTTTATTTTCAATGGAAAATAATATAAAATAATATAAGTAAAATAATACAAGTTTATCTAAGATAATAATGCAGATTACCAAATAATATTTGCTGTATGGAAGATTTCTAATGGATTGGAGCTATAAAATTCATGTTAACTTTTCAGATACAAGATGGCCAACGACGAAAAAGGGATGGAGAGGATTCGGAAGTTGTTGGACGAATGTGACGTTGCAAGTGATCCAGAAGATGACAGTGAAGGGGAATCAGATTTCGTGGAGGAGGATGAGTATATTCCTGACTCTGATTACTATGAATCGGGGCCTGATGATCCACCACAAGAGCCCCAACGGAAACAGCCCAGACGTGATGGGTGGCTGGGAAAAGACAAGAAAACGTGGTGGGAGAAGAAAGTACGTAATGTAACAGTTCTTACCCGTTCTCATAATGTCTTCCGGGGGAGAGAAGGACCAAGAGGACCAGCCCTAAATGCACAGTCACCTACTGACTTCTGGGGACTCTTCATCACTCCTGAAATAGTGGATTTATTGGTTGACAAGACTAACCAGTTCATCAGTGACAAGAGAGAATTATGCTCAGACTAGCAAGGCAAGTGACACTGACATTGTAGAAATGAAAGCCTTTCTTGGCCTACTATTTTTAGCTGGTCTTTATCACAGCAACAGAATGAACCTTGATGATCTGTGGAATTCTGATGGCACTGGTGTAGAGGTATTCAGACTGACAGTCTCATTGCATCGCTTTCGTTTTCTCCTATGTTGCATACGATTCGATGACACAGCAACACGCCCTGCAAGAAGGCAAGTGGATAAGCTTGCCCCAATCAGAGACCTCTTTGAGATGTTTGTTGAAAACTGTCTGAGGAACTATTCCCCATCAGAGCTTGTGACAATTGATGAGATGCTTCCAGCCTTCAGGGGCAAATGTCCCTTCAGACAATATATACCCAACAAACCAGCCAAGTATGGAATAAAGATACAGGCAATGACTGATGCACAAACTTACTATGTATGTAAAATGGAAATATATGCAGGAAAACAGCCTGATGGCCCATTCAAGGTAGACAATTCATCCATTGCTGTGGTCACAAGGCTTACCTCACAGATCTCAGGATCAGGCAGAAATATCACGTTTGACAACTGGTATACCACTTACCCACTACTCTAAAAGCTGCTTGATGACCATCAACTGAGTGCGGTGGGCACACTCCGAAAAAACAAACTTGAGATTCCTAAGGAATTCTTAGAGGTAAAGAACAGTGCTAGGTATGACAGTATGTTCGGCTTTACAGATAAAGTGACACTAGTCTCATACACGCCAGACAGTAAGAAGAAGAAAAATGTTGTTCTCGTCAGCAGCATGAACTATGATGACAGAATTGACCCAAATTCTGGTGATAAGAAGAAACCTGAAATTATCACCTTCTATAATTCAACTAAAGGAGGCGTTGTATGACACTTCAAGAAATAGCCGTCGTTGGCCCATGACTGTTTTCTACAATCTCCTGAACATCTCTAACATAAATTCCTACATTCTATACTGTCACAACCTCAGAACAAGCTAAAGCGCCGCTTGTTCATCAAGAATGTAGCTATGCAGCTTATAGAGGACACTCTGAAGAGGAGAATGCAGAACATACATCTGAAGAAGGATCTCAGAGAAGGAATTAGAAGAATGTTGCCACGAGCTGTAGAGTCCTCAACACCCTTCCAGCCACAGAAATCACGGGGGGCAAAGAGATGTGCATTCTGTGCCTGGTTTCGTGATCGTAAGGTGAAAACAGTGTGTAACAATTGTGGTAAACATGTGTGTAGAGAACACAGCAAGTTGCTTGTCAGTTGCATTGAGTGCGAAGGTACAATATCAGGTGATGAATCAGAGTGATAGGTAATGATGAGGATGTTTGGCAGAAACAAACTTCTCCTTCATGGTTTTGTAATGACCTCACTTATATTTTTCTTGCCATTTCATTTTATTGGAACAGTTTGCGGTTATTTTAATGAGTTTTCTATTATTTTTTGTCTTCTATTATTGTCTTGGTGTACTTTGGCAGGAATAAACAACATATTTTTTATAGTGAATCGGTAACAGAACTTTTTGCTATTTTTATGTCACAACATTAACAGATCTCTTTAGTTAGGATTGTAGTAAAGAATGAGAAAATTAAACTCAATTATGCTTTTATGTACTTATGTTTATAATTTTATAATTACAATTTATAATGATACTGAGAAAAAAATCATATCTGTATAATCCTGCACGCCTTTACCTAATAAATGAGTATTTAGAATCAAAACTTTATTTTATTTTTCTTCGACCAGTTTTTTTTACACAAAAATGAAAAATTTCAGCTACATTGAAATTAATCTGTTCATTAGTGAGTGGAGGAATATGTTGAAGCAGCTATATGAATATATTAGAAACGTTAGTAATTTTTTTTAATTTTTTGAATTTGGGGTGTTCAAACACCCCATGGTACTAACGGTGTTTGACCACCCCACGGTACTACCGTAAGGTTAATATGGCTAGCAAGTCGCTTTCCATTCTTTTAAGCCAACTTTTACGGGGTTCTAGAACCGTGTCTGGAGTCTTTGAACTTTGCAATGAAGCATACACCTCGTGCGGAATCACAACCACCTTCTTCATTATATTGATCTAGTCAGTAAAGGACACAAAACTGAAAATAAGATAGGCAGGAATGATTCTCCTCTTTGTACGGGGCTCCAATAAACCTTAGCCCCCCCCGCCCATGGCCTAAAGCATTAAAGGTACAATAAAACTAAACATGCCTTCCAAAAGATAATTTAATCCTGCATTTAATGAGAAACAATTAAAACTTGGTGATCCCGCCATTGGCTTCCAAGACAGCCTGAATTCGCTTTGGTTAGCTTGCCAAAAGTGACGTGAATAGATCTTGATCGTTACGCAAATTTGCTAAAACAGTTTCAATGTGTTGCGTCATTGTATCCTTCGAAAATCGATTTGCTGCAGGTTCTTGAAACAAGAGACATTCACCCTTGTTCTTTATAACTGATCAAATGTGTTCAGAGACGTTCAGGTCAAGATAATTTCCTAACCATTCATTTCCAAAGAAATCGATCTCATGTTTCCGCAACAACTGTTGCAGAAGTGTGACCTGATCGACATCCATAACATTGTTTGGGTTTCTTAGAAAAGGAATGACATGCTGGAATAAAATAATATCACGAAAATACTGTCCATCCCAACTCTGACCATTTGGCTTCAGCATCCACATGAGCTTGTTTGCAGTGAACAAAACAAACACACCAACACAGTCTGGACTTTTTAATAATTCGCGATAATGTTCATTGTCATCGATTTCATCTGGTGTTGTGGCCCACACTCGATCATTTTGGTAGTTAGGCCGACGTGTTACGTAAACAAAAAATTCATCGGAGACAGCTAAATGCATGAAATCATCCACATCCCAATCTTCAAGATAATGGGCAAACCACATTCTGTCATCGATGTTAAGTTGAGTTTTTCTTGGCTTTGGAAGTTCATGCCAAGGCTTTAAACATTGCCTATGACGGTACAGTCGAATGATCTCACCACTAACGATCTTTCCTCTCAACACTTCGATCTCTCTAAAAAGTTTAGCACAGCTATTTTTCCGCTTACGCGTACCGCTTTCAATGATGTCCTTTGTTTCCTGAGAGAGTGGCAAATTTGGGCGCCAAGATTTGGTTGTATCCATTTCACATTCATCCAAAGTTTTATTCCAATTTCTTTTGACGAAGTCCTCACTTCTTCGCAACTTTTTGGCAACCCATGAACGTGTTATAAAGGTGGCTCCAGCATCACGAGCTTCCCGAAATGTTATTGCTCATATGCGATCTACCACACGTTGCATCTTCGAATCACCAATTAATTGAGAAGCCATTATATTATCACTTTATCAGCTAGAGTAATTTTAATACCTGAAATAAATAAAGAATTTTATATATTTTTATAATCACTAAAAACTATTTCGATATAAGTAAACATGTAAGCTGCAAATGGGGGGGCTAAGATTTTTTGGAACCCCTTACAATAATACGCTTTTTTTTACCCACAGTTTGACTTTTATGAGCGAGCGCTCGTATTATGTTCTTATAACGACGTAAGAGAGTCTACTGAGAGGGTTTCATTGGTATATTACATTTTATAACATTAAGACATTTCACAGATGCATTTTAAAAAGTCGATATTTTTAACAAACATCTGTTGCAGCGCCCGGGGCAATCGTTGATAGATTTTTATTAATTCATAGTATTTCTTTAGCCTATTTTTCATCCTGGAATATACACCGTTTCAGGCTCGCTTGGGAATATATTCGCTCTTAGAAGCACCCTAAACGTGTTTCGCGGGTGAAAGTCACAAAGCAAATATCCATAACGCTGGCTTGTGGCCTCTTTATAGACCCACAAAAACTCCTTATTGATTCGGGAACATTTGACTGGCTAATACCACAATTTGTGATACATCTGTACTTTGCGCGAATAAGACTAGATATTGTGTATTTAGAGACACATCGCGCATGTATCTATTTTTGAAAAATAGATTCTGATTGATGAAGAACACACTTATGTTAAGGCGGTGGGAGAATACTGTAAATGTCTCGCAAACGTTTTATCCATCTCCAACATGAGGTCGTCAATTACAGTGACTGTATGTTCATTTCCCTTTAGCGAATTAACGTCATAGATCCCCTTTTGGAACAAAATATCCTCTTGGTATTCGTTGAACACTGATTGGTACGTCGAATAGCACCATATAACTTTATGCACAAATTTTGAGAATATCTCCCCCTTTTCTTTAATGATTTTAAGCATAAACACAGTTTTACTACATCCTGTTGGGCCAGATATAATACATGTGGATGGGCTCGTGAACCTGAATTTTTCTACAGAATCCATTTCTAACACGTCACACTCCTATGTGGGCCATTACAAAATATTACAAATTTTGAGTGCTGCTCCTTATATTTTGTTTTCTTCTTCCACAGAACCGTGAATGATGATGATGTACACCACCCCATCATCAAACGAGTCCGTTGGCCGTGCAGCTACAGAACCCTTCCCCGCCGACGAGCCCTCCCCAACGACACCTGTAGCACGCGCAAGTTCAAAGCGGAGGCGTGATGAAGAACCCTCCACGTCAGGTATAAAGCGTGCCAGGATTGCTCCGGTTGTTAGGTCACCAGTAATAGAGCCCCAGCCCTCAACTTCTTACGAAACAACTCCCACAATAGTAACTTCATCAAATATACCCCCTTATTCAATTCCGGGTAAATCCTCCACAGCAGCTTCCGGTTCTGTTGAGGATGGTATAACATTCGAGTTGGTGTGCACCGCAACCCCCACCCCGGCCTTGACTAGAAATCGGTATATAGTCAGGGTTGATCCTAGGTCCATGTATAGCAATGGCATTGAACACGAACTACGGCGCATAGTTGAACGTATTGTAGAGTTTGCCCTTCAGAATCGCGACGAACGTGAAGTCAGGACGATGCTGTCTTTTGAATTCGGGTCAGATGACGGAGATGTAGATGATTTTTGGATAGTAATACCGTTCAGACGTTTGGCAGCTGAAGATATAGAGTATATATTAGGTCGTATAATGCAGGCCTCTCAAAGTAGTATAGCCTTCAATATGGACAACTTCACGGTGAATATTGACCGTGTATTCCGTGTTGCGGGTTAGAGTGCCACACCTTATACTCTTAACTTCAATTCTCAGGCTATTTTTAGACGGCATATAAACGTCGATCGTGGTTGTGGCTTTATAGCAGTAGTCTTAGCTCGTATGTTTACTGTACTAAATACACGGACCAAAAAAATTGGCCTACGGTAGTGGGACATGCCCGTAAACTAGCTGTAGACTGTAAACTTGAGTTTGACTGTAATATGGGTCCTGAAGAGCTGAGAAGGGTAGAACAGGAAATGAATGTTCGTATAGTTGTATTTGGACTGGATGATCGTCGTAGAACTGTGTATGTTTTTGAAAGCTGTGTGAGAGATCATACAAGACCCCCTACTTATTTTAGGGCTGTCAGGGACAACATATCTTCCCATCCGTAATATAAGGTGCCTTTACGCGAGTTATGATAAAAGCCGAAAATATGGACGATATCATGATTTGTGTAAGGGGTGTATCGAGTTTGCGGATGATATAGTGAAACATTGTAAAGATTGCCACATGGTATGTGAGCAGTGTAAAAGCTCCAAATGTGAAAGCCTTGTAGTTGAAGCTGAGAGGAAGGATTGTGATGTGTGTAGAGCACATTTTTCAATAATAATTGTTTTGGGCTCCATAAATCAATTGGCACGTGCTGGAAAATGAGAATCCGTGAATGTGGTGTTTCATATGATGGATAATTTGGGAAATTTCAAGCATAAATGTGATGAAATTCACTGTTCTACATGCCATGAGAAATATAAGGCGGTTGGAGTAAAGCATGTATGTCATATGAAAGACGTCAAGCCTAAAAACAACCCTTGTATAACTGTGTACTACGATATAGAAACATACACGAACGCTGAAACCAAATAGATTATTCCACATTTACTTGTGAGCCATACTATCTGTGATGAATGTATGGAGATCGAGTGTGATGAGTGTCACAAATGTGGTAAACGGACAAACGTTTTAAACGTTTTTAAAACGAAAGCTCACGATAGCCCTGTGAAACTCTTTGTGTCCTATATTGTCAAGTTAGCGGACAAGTTCCAAAAAATTACTGTATATATTCTTGCTCATAACGGGGAGAAATATGACGCACAGTTCCTTTATAAAGAGTTGCTTGAACACGAGTCATCTGAGATATTTACAGGTGATCCCTTGAAAAGAGGCAACAAACTAATACAGATGCAAATAAAAGGTAATGTACAATTTAAAGACACTTTATTATTCACACCTTGTAAATTAGCAAAGCTACCAAAGGTAATGGGCGTAGTCGCTGAAGTTTCAAAAGGATATTTCCCTTACACATTCCTCACTAGCGAAACTTTAAATTACGTAGGACTACCTCCACCCAAACATTAGTTTAACTATGAATGTATGAGTACAGATGAGCGTGAAGATTTTGACCGATAGTACAACAGATTTAATGGATGTAATCCTTATAATATAGCTGATGAATGTGAGCGTTATTGCGTGAATGATGTGCGCGTGCTTAGAGTATGTTTCCAGGCCTTTAGAAGGATGTACATATGCCGTTTCAAATGCGATCCGTTGCAAGTCGCAACCACCATCGCCTCATTATGTTTTACGGTGTTCAAGAATAACTTCATGCCTAAAGACACCTTAGCCATTATCCACAGAAACAACCCCGCAGTTATGGCACAAGGCTATTTACTGGCTCATACACCTACAGCAGCAGACAGGTGTATACATAAAGCATGCCCGCAACACGGGTGAAGTACCCATTAAGGTTAATGGTCGTGTTTTTTGGGTTGATGGTCTAAGTGAAAACCGCCACTGGTGAGAAGACTGTGTACTCCTTTAACGGTTGCTGGTGGCATGGATGCCCCCGTCCTGAGTGTGGAATCGTAGGAGATATCCACGGTAGATCTCCTGCCGACTGTCTTGCGTGGACCCACCCGCGATCAACTTATAGGCTCCCAGTTCACTCACAAAGTCTTGTGGGAGCATGAGTATGATGCACGGATGGATGCAGATGGACAGTACCGTGAAGAAATAAACACGATCAAACGTTCAATGGTGCAGGATCCTCTCAAATGCGGTGATAGCTTGTTCGGAGGGCGTACAAATCCCTTCAAGCTATACTTTCCGCCTACGGAGGGTGTGAAGCTCCATTACTACGACTTCTGTTCTTTATACCCCTACGTGATGAAGAACAATCCGTACCCCGTAGGCGCACCTGAAAAAATGGTGGGTCCCGCATACCAACCATCGAGGAGTTTTCGCCAACTTGAATGCGCTACTTTGGACTCTCTTTCGTAGATGTGCTCCCCCCTCGCGATTTATGGATGCCGATCTTACCCGTCGTTATAGATCACAAGCTCATGTTTCCCTGTGCGTGAAGTGCGCAGAAGAGAACAATGGTGATTGTGACCATACACCACCAGCGTAAGATCAGAGGTGTATACACAAGCCCTGAACTGGCCTAGCCGTTCGCCATGGGTATAGAATAATGAAGATACATGAGGTGTGGAGGTTTCAGAAGCTACCCAACCTTTTCACACCATATATAAACGCATTTTTGAAGGATAAGGTTGAGGCGTCAGGATATCCGCGAGGGGTTGATACCGAAGATGAAAAAACGTCTTATATTCAGCGTTACCGTGACCGTGAAGGTATACAGCTTGATCGTACCCAAATTGTAAAGAACCCTGGCAAGCGCTTTAGTGCAAAGTTGTGCCTAAACAGTCTTTGGGGAAAATTTGCACAGAATACCGGCAAAGGGAACGTTCATTTGGCACAAAGTTATAGTGAAGTCTGGGATTATGCCAACGCACCCGATAAAGAGGTCATGGAGATTGTGAATGTAGGTAATACTTACATAATAAAGTACAACAATACCGAATTGGCCACAGATACCTCACGGGTTACAAACATTCCTGTAGCCAGCTTCACAACAGCCTACACGCATCAAACTTTGGGGCCTATTGCATTCTCTTGGGCGGAGGGTTTTGTACGCCGATACAGATAGCGTGATATTCACAGCGAGGGAGGTGAATACATGCCCGCTATTGGGAGTTCCTCGGAGACTAACTGACGAGATCAAGGATGAGTATGGAGACATCGCATACGCAGACTCGTTTGTGTCAACAGGTCCAAAAACCTATGGGGTACGGGTGAGGATAGGGGTGATACGAAGTATATCGTGAAGGCTAAGGGTATCACGCTTAACCATGCGAATCGGCGGGTCGTTAACTTTGATTCGTTTAAGGAGATAGTGTGCTTGGAAGATGATGCGGGTGACCGCCCGCCCCATCTGACTGTAGGTACCCACAATTTTCCCCCCTCGGCATCCATAAATCGCGAGGGGGGAGCACATCTACGAAAGAGAGTCCAAAGTAGCACATTCAAGTTGGTCGAAAACTCCTCGATGGTTGGTATAGCGGGACCCACCACTTTTTCAGGTGAGCCTACGGGGTACGGATTGTTCTTCATCACGTAGGGGTATAAAGAACAGAAGTCGTAGTAATGGAGCTTCACACCCATCGTAGGCGGAAAGTATAGCTTGAAGGGATTTGTACGCCCTCCGAACAAGCTATCTCCGCATTTGAGAGGATCCTGCACCATTGAACGTTTGATCGTGTTTATTTCTTTACGGTACTGTTCATCTGCATCCATCCGTGCATCATATTCATGCTCCCACAAGACTTTGTGAGTGAACTGGGAGCCTATAAGTTGATCACGCTGGTTGGCGTGAAGGACCTTAGGGGTACAAAAGTGTGCCGTAACACCTATAGGAAACGTTACCAGGTACCTGATACGTATGATACCGTGCCCTTTGGATACCATATTCTTTGATATGTCTATTGATAACTTATTTATTACACGTATTTGTAAAGATATATACACCATGAATATTTCGTTTATTAAATAAATCGTGTTTCAACGAGCGTTTCACTTTCTCCTTTGCGTGCGTGCTTGTGTGTACAGTTAAAAGCTAAGCCCTGCCTACTGTAAGACCGGCAACGTGAGTCATGCCGCAACCTGAGCATGCCTCTATCCCTGCGTGCTGAGTTGACCTCTGCATACCCTTGTGCTCAGACGTGTATTCTCTCGCGTAGAAGAAAAATAGTAATGGCTACCTTTAATATTGCGTGTTCAACATTTATGAAATGGTATTCTGCAAAGTGCATAGATGTAGTGGATACTGAAAAACTACCTATTCCCCCCTCCTTTGCCTCTTTTAAGGCTGCATTGAGCCGTGTGAAGGACCAAGATGTTCAATACTCTACGGGTATTCTGGCGAGTGGGTTGTAGGATTTCGCAGTACAGACGATGTATTGAAGTATGTTATAGACATAAGCTTTATAAAGGCTCACATATACCGCGTAGTAGAAGAAGCAAAACCTTCAGAAGATAAACAGCGGTTATGGGTGGTGAATCTTTTGGATGAGTGGTGTGACAAGCGGTATTATATCATGTTACACTATACCGACTATTCGTACCCTACGGTTGAAAATGTAAATCTTGTCATCATGGACAATCTTAAGTATTTTTACCACAATGAGGTTTGTAGTGATGTTGTGGCTAATGGGCTGTGTGAGTTTTTAACAGACTATAGAGACGAGTATCGCTTGTTAAACAAAAAGGCCAAATATGAACATATGTTTCTCTCTAATAGCGCGCCGGTTTGTGAAGATGTTTAGCTTGTGGAAATGAACGTGTGGTGAGTGATAAAACATTAAAGCTGTTATAAAATGTGCTTAGTTCGTGAAAATCCCCCTTTGCAAAAATGTCTGGTGCGTATTCTGGGGAGTGGGAGTGATAAAACGTTAAAACCGATATTACTTCATGTATCGGAAAATTTCTCAAAACGCCTGCCCAATATAATGGGATACAACTATTCATGTTGGAACAGCGCCGTACACGTTTCATTAGCGTGACTCACCCAGCCCCCGTCATGTAGCTCATAGTTATCTCAGAGCTTGAACCGAGTGTTTAGGCGTGAAACCGGCACCATTAACTATGTACTTGAAACGATTTGCAGGCAAGCAAGCAAACGTAATGTTATTTATTTAAATGTTGAGGAAATGAATAGAGTCTTCGTGATAGTTGAGAAGTGGAGGAAGGACCGTTATAAAATGCCTGCAGGCGTAGGCACAAGAAGAGAGCAGATTAGTGATGCCCCCTCATATGCAATTGTTTGCACGTTGTGTATAAATAACGAACATACATGCACTGATATACGACTGATGTGGAAGAACGCAGCTGATAATAACGTTCTTGTCACTACGCGAAACCCGTTTCATCATCGACAGAATGTTTGAAATCGTCGGATTCCGCAAGCTGAAGCCTATATTAGACGCCCATGTTACGGATATGATTTATTTTGAAATGGTTCTTGAATACGCATACACCGCTCTGCTCGACGGATTTATCGAATGTAGGAATGAACAGGGCATGAATGGTCTAGAGCTGGATGCATATTTAAAAGGTTTAGATTCTTCGAAATATCCTGAACTTTGGTGCAAAGCACTTGAGCGGTACAGTGCTGAGCTCACCTACACTGTTCACCCCTGAAGAGCTGTACCTCTATATAATGAGTAGCTGTCGTTACGACTTGGAAGATTATTTCAATTGCCGCTATGCAGTGAAGAAGAGTTCACGATTGAAAATCTCGGGACGGTAAGAAAAAATCCCCGATTGGATATGCGTGTTTATAAACTTGTATTTAATAATGATGTGGTTAACGATTACCTCTTTGTGCATGCTTTTGATTGTATTCTAGCCGTGTTTAAAGATAACTTGCCAGCCGGGTGTAAAGTGGGAACAAAAATAGCATTGAATGATATGAAAGCCATTTTTGTCGAGTATAGAGCTCCGTATCAGTTAAACGGTGAAGTGATGCTTGGACGGTTTTACCACGTCGTACAAAGTAGTAGCGATGTGGATGTAGTCTCTATTACGTGTGAATTTAGCGTTTTGCACCGTATAACATGAAGGATATATATTTAATTTGTGAAGTGATGCTTGGACGGTTTTACCACGTTGTACAAAGTAATAGCGATGTGGATGTAGACGCTATTACGTGTGAATTTAGCGTTTTGCACCGTATAACATAAAGGATATATATTTAATTTGTATGTATATATATTTCCTGTACTAATATGCATTTTGATTATACGTTTCGTATATTTTCAACATATTTAATATAACTGTATATATATATTTCCTGTACTAATAAGCACTTGATTAAACATTTCGTATATTTTCAATATATTTAATATAACTGTATATATTTTTCCTGTACTAATATGCAATTGAGTATACGTTTCGTATATTATTACTATATTTAATATAACTGTATATTTTTCCTGTACTAATATTTTGATAATACAACGTTTTGTATATTTCTTATTTTATATTTCCCGTTCATGATGCTATTATTATTTTTGACCATATATACACACACACACCCATTGTATATTTATTTCTATTAATTCGTCTAAATAGACAGAATGATGTATTTGCGTTTTATTTATTCCTTTTTGTTTGTACACGGTATTTAATTATATCACTTGATTGGTTTCTAAAGCGAATTTTTAGACCGGAATATATGTTTTAATTAAGTAAATAGTGCAAACTGGCAACTCAACCAGATACGCAAACTGAGAAAGGGAGATAAACAACATGATCGATTGTTGCAATAAGGGGATCCTATTTGTTTAATAGGTCTGTCTATTGGTCGTATTTAGTGACGTCTACCAGGAGTTGGCTGATGGTGGGTTGTTGGTTTCACCACCAATCGTTTGGACGCTTGGTTGTAGCCCTCATATCGGATACGTGGTGTTAATGGGGTGGGCTCCTAAAAAGTCGTAGCCCTCATCTCCTGTTGATGGGGTGAGCTCCTAAAAGTCGTAGCCCTCATTTCACCATCTCCTGTTAATGGGGTGAGCTCCTAAAAGTCTATACGATTGTTGGTGATGCTTTTGTGTGTGTGTGTGTGTGTGGTGTGTGTGTGTGTGTGTGTGTGTGCGCGCGTGCGTGTGTGTTTGATAATAGGGGCTTTATGGGCGTACAGTTGGTGAGTGTATGTACTTTTATGCCTTCTAAGGAGCCTTCTATGCCACCTGGCGGATTAAGCCAGAATATGTGCTTTAATTAAATAAACAGCGCAATCTGGCAACTCAGCCTTCTAAGCCAACTGGGTGATTAAGCCTTAATATACGCTTTAATTAAATAAATAGCGCAAACTGGCAACTCAGCCAGATAAGCCAACTGGCTGATTAGGGTCCCTATAAAACAACGGCGGCTCGGCTGAAGTCTTCATATGCGCTTGGCACCTGCCGAGCGAACACCTCTCCTCTTTTTTTCTCTACTCCTCTCTCTTTCTGTTGGAGGATAACTCCGCCTCCAAGTTGCATAACCCTTGTTGCTCTTGCAACATTTCCCCCTCCCCCTTTGGTGCATAACAACGTGCAACATTTGCAACATCTTGCAAAATTTGCGCAATTGTAGTGCAACATTGATCAATGTTGTGTTGCAACATTGTGCACCATTTGCAATTGTATTGCACTCATACATTTTGCACCCACACTAGTGTTGTGTGTATTCGAGCGGATGTGCACAATGTAACTCAGTATATGTAGGCCAAACGGGTAAAACGTTAGATATTAGGGTAAAACAGCATAAATATGCGTGCAGAACAGCTAATAATTCCAATGCTTTATTTAACCATATGTATAGATATAATCATAGCATCAAGTGGGATAGTTCTAAAGCGCTTGTTAAAAACAGAGATATAATACAGGGTGTCCCATAAGTCTGGAACAAGAGGGTAAAATAAGTAAGTCATGTTTTTCCGTTTATGCAAGTGCCCATGATGTCTTTGAGCAAGGAAGAACGCATCCAGGTAATTCTGCTCGTAGGAAATCGGAGTCAGAGGGAGGTCGCTGAGGAACTTAACAGATTGCATCCGGACCGCGCGCCGATAACACACAGCTGTGTCGCCAAACTTGTAGCGTAGTTCATGGAAACGGGATCCATAGGAGATAAACCATGCAGTGGACCTCCGAGGATATCCACCGACGATGACACAGCCGCTACCATCCTCGCTCATTTCACAAACAGTCCCCAAAAGTCTCTTCGGCGTTTTTATTGCCGTTTTTATCATTTTGCCCTATGGTTCCAGACTTACGGGACACCCTGTAGAAATAAATATTCTAGAATGTGCATTTATCCATTTTAAGAACAATTTCAATAACAGTGCGGGAATGTATAAAATTGACAATATCTTGTTAATGGTTATGCCAAGTTGTTTATTGTAATTAGCCCAAATTTGTTGCTCATATAGAGTAGGGTGCTCCAAAAAAAAAACATGATTTTGAATATTTGCTCCCCAGTTATTTTATCATTGCTATCATGCTCCTGAATACTTTTGGGAATTTCTAGCTCGATCCTAACATATTAAGCCTTGCCACCAGCCTCATGTAAAATTGAGGTTTTGTGATTTTCAAATTATGCAATTAGGTCTGATTTATAGGTATTATTACTTAAGATTAAGTCACATAAACCTCATAAAAATAAATTAGGGTTAATTAGAATTGATTTAAAAATACAAAGCATTGATATAGTATAAGTATATGTGCCAAAAAAACAAAACAAAGACGAGCTTAAAATTTGGTATTTCTTCTTATTTCTAGGGAAATTAGATGAAGATTGGCCTTTACCGAAGCTTATGCCCCCTCACTCCTGCGTAATTGTTTATAACTGTAGCCATCAGGTTTATTTTTGTTTTAGCAGGAGTGAGCCTCTTCCTTTTGGCAGTTATAAACAGTCCGTTTTGATCTTATTTTGATTTTACAGAAGATGGTTTAGTGTCCCTTTCTTGAAATCAGGAACTAGTTTCCTGTGGCACTCTACAACCTGAAGCATGTACTGTCTTTGGGGCTCGTCCTTGGTAATGTTATTTGACTAATCTTGAATGAGCTTCACAGCTCTTTCTGCGATATTTTTTTACTTTTGAATGGGTTTCGTGGAAGTTCTAGTGTGATACTTTTCGAACGCTTTCTTTTCGATTTTTTATCAGAATTTGAAATCACATTTTCATCATTATCACCATCATCTACTTCTAAATAATCTTCATCAACAATGTCTATCTTATCGTTAAGTTCGCTAGTTGAAGCCTTTTGTATCGCTCTTCTTCGCATGTCTGTCTCCATTCTGTAAGTGAAATTCTCTTCCCTATTCCTTTTAGCTTGAGCCTTTTTTGAATACTTTTTATCTTCGGATCCCAAAAGAACTTTTCTACCCTCTTTCATTGCATTTATGAAAACAATATCCTCTTTTTTCTGTTCTGTCGTCCTCAACCGATCAGTTTGAACTCTGCGTTCAGCATCTTTATAGGCAATAAAAAAATAGGAGTCAAGGTCTCTAACAAAATTTTCTTCCTTTACCTTGTTGGAATTGGAACCTTTCTTTTTTTGGAGTGTCCTATAATTCTCGTAAAGGTTTAAAATCTTTTTCTTGACTTTATCTTTACGTTGTTTCGATTCCTGATTTCATCCACTGCTTTTCTGTATCTTCTAATACTTTTTCAGCAATTGTACCGTTAAAATTTCTAAATTTCTCTTTCTTCATTGGTCCATCTTTTAGGTAGAAAAAATAGCGTAAAATGTCCCCCTTCGTTGGGATTCGAACACCAGAGAGTTTTTCGATAGGTTTTTCTATTAGCCATATTATATCATCTTTTCTTAAGGAAATATTTGAATTATCCTTTGATTTTTTATTTGGATCATCTTCATTATTATTACCGTTTCCGTCTGCCATTGAAAAGTAATTAATTATTGCTCTTCTTGACAAAAAAATAAGTATTAAATTTTGTAATAATTATTTAAGTTTATATAAACTCACGTAAATCTACGATTTATTTAATAAATACGCTATTTATGATAGGTAAATCTGAAAAAAAAAAAATGTAAGTATTAAGTATAATAAATTAATTCAATAAAGCATATTTTTCAGCTGCCTGGTGGCAAGGCTTAGTATGTTTCAATGTAGCTAATATTTTTTTCTGGCATTAATATGATATAAAAAAATGAGAAGAAGCCCGGGGAGCAAAGTTTTATGAGCTTTTTTCAACATCTTTTAATGTTTGGAGCACCCTAATATACAGTATATAAGTGCAAGTACGAGAAAGTGTTTTGATCTTCGTTTCTACAGAATCTGAAGTTCCTTATGCTGTAAACATGTTTGCTTTGGCAGCGAAACTTCGATATTGTTTTCTTATGTCTGAATTGTCAGTGAAGGAGCTATATAATTTAACCCATATACAGGGTGTACATAAAGTCAGGATCTATTTTTGTGAAGCACTTGGAAATTACATGGAATTCAATCATAAAATGATAAAGTGGTAACATTTATTAAATAATTAAGAGTAGGATTCGACGTGACGCCCATCAGTATCCCTGCACAGCTCAAATCGTTCCGCAGCATTTCTACACACATCTGGAGCATTTGCGGGGTTATGTTATCTGCAGCAGTTCGTATACGTGTACGTAAGTTTTCAAGACTCGTAATCTTCGTCTGATAGACGTGCGATTTGATAAAGCCCCATGCAAAGAAATCTAAAGGGGTTAAATCTGGTGATCTCGCTGGCCAAGGTCTGTTGCTTCCGCGTCCGATCCAGCGATTTGGAAAACGTCCATTTAGATAATCCTGAACAATTTTGGCATAGTGACAAGGAGCACCATCATGTTGATAGACGACGGGGATAGGATTGTTAGTACCGTCGTCTATCAACATGATGGTGCTCCTTGTCACTATGCCAAAATTGTTCAGGATTATCTAAATGGACGTTTTCCAAATCGCTGGATCGGACGCGGAAGCAACAGACCTTGGCCAGCGAGATCACCAGATTTAACCCCTTTAGATTTCTTTGCATGGGGCTTTATCAAATCGCACGTCTATCAGACGAAGATTACGAGTCTTGAAAACTTACGTACACGTATACGAACTGCTGCAGATAACATAACCCCGCAAATGCCCCAGAATGTGTTTAGAAATGCTGCGGAACGATTTGAGCTGTGCAGGGATACTGATGGGCGTCACGTCGAATCCTACTCTTAATTATTTAATAAATGTTACCACTTTATCATTTTATGATTGAATTCCATATAATTTCCAAGTGCTTCACAAAAATAGATCCTGACTTTATGTACACCCTGTATTTAAATTCCTGTACTTACTCTATTGGCTTATCTCCCATTTTAAACTAATATTAGCTAACTATAGTCAATTTATGGATAAATATATAATATGTTCTTACGTACGTTCTTCCTTTACAACAACCGCTTTTTTATTTTATTTTGTTATTTTTCTGGCATACACTGTTATATAATTTTTTTTCTAATCTGTTATTGCTTCTATTACTTTATTACTCTAATCTTCACATCATGATCAACCCTTAAAATATTATCAATACTGTAAATGAAATTACTGAATCTGAAAACGTAGTGAACTCCGACTCTATCTCAGTAGACAACTACCTAAACAAGAAATACAACAATGGCAACCTATCTTTCCTAAACTTAAACATTCGCAGTCTCCCAAACCACTTTGACGAATTGCCAGCTAACGTAAAATTATTACATCATAGATTCATGTGCATTATATTAATTGAAACTACAATTAAACTACAAGAGTAAAATAAATATTTGCAATTGAAATGTATTATTCATAATATCAAATATTCAATTTTAGGCATCCAACGACCACAAGCTGGTAACGTATCAACTTTTATTACAAATATCGATAGAATTCTAACCTTCAATCATATCGGTAACAATTATGTTCACTGTAGGAGATTTAAATATTGGTCTTACAAAAGAACATTCAAATAATAACGCAAGCTTCCTTCACAACATCACTGCAAGCGGTTTTAAATTAGCTATTACGAAGCCAACTAGACTTCATAATGACATTAGAAATTCGACTTTGCTAGATAAGATCTGGGTGCAGTCCCCGCTTCAATGCACCTCGGGTATATCAAATGTCACAGATCACTTGCCTTCATACACCGTGCTAATCACTAAGCCTTCCACACAGGAAAGTATAGAAGTTGACTATAGATCTTACAGCATTATGCATTAAAATTCCTTAGAAAAATAACAGCTTTGGAGTGGAATAACCGAAAATAATCATGGCATTTTAACAAATTTCAAGCATTCTCAAGCACACTAATGGATATATTCAAAACAGATTTTCCTCTTAAATGAAAAGTAATATCTAAAACTAAATGCAACAACCAATGGATCACCCCAGCAATCATTGTGAGTATTAAACACAAATATACTTTCTTCAAATTATGGAAAACTGATATTATTACCGAACACACACAAAAATTACTGTAACAGACTTAATACAATCATTAAAAAAAGCTGATCATTACTGTTCAAAAATTGATGAACACAAATCCAATTTCAAAAGGCTATGGAACACTCTGAAGGATTTAATTAACACAAAATGGTGAAAGCAAATCCTTTTTCCTCCCTCACACAAGGCGGAAATTCTTTTATTGATCCCAAAGACATATCCAATCTATTAAACAACTTCTCTGCAAATATTGGTTCCAATACTGCAGCCTCATTTCTATTTTGCAATAAAAAAAATCTGAAAAATAAAGAGTGAATAATACTATCCCAGTAAAATTATACAAATTAGTTTCCGATGAATTTGCAATACCACTCAGTAAACTAATGAATGAATCAGTAACACTACTGTAGGTATATTTCCTGATAGTCTGATAGAAGCCAGAATATGCTTTTCATTTAAGTCGTGAAATCCAAACACTCCATTCAATTATCGCCCCATTTTTGTATTGCCAACTTTAAGTAAAAATAAAAAATCCTACACAACAAACTTACTAAATTTTTGATCAAATACAATATTTTAACTAAAACGCAATTTTAGTTTAGAGGTGGGCATACAACTGAAGATGCCATAAACAAGCTATTAGAAATGTTTATCACAACCTAAACAGCAAAAAACACACTATCTTGGTTTTCCTCGGCTTGTCAAAAGCATTTGATACACTTTCGCATGAAATCTTATTGAATAAACTCCACATATACGAAATAAGAAAAAATATCCTAGATTTATCCTACAAGGTGATGCTAACTAGGGGAATCCCACATGGATCCACTTCTAATTCATATCAACGATTTGCATCTGTCAAATATTTGAAAACTAAATGATTAATAGAAATTCAATGTTGCTGTCAATATGTTGAAAATTATCAGAAAAAATCAACATACATCACACATTCAAAGAGCAATCACCCACCACCACTACCACCAAATGCACCATCATTATAACACCCAGGGATTTTATATGCAAACCAAATTGTAAATGGAACTACAGGAAATGCACTCTTTTTCAAATGAGCAGATGCATGGAGTGCAATAGTAGTGCATTGCAACTGCATGCAACATGATGAGAGTGTTTCTTAGGCCCCCAAGCCCTCCCCCTTCATCCTCCCCCACCAAAAATATATATGTGTGTATATATATATATATATATATACACACACACACACACACGAGTATATGTGAAATGAATGTGAACTCCAATGGGTAACCTAACCTAGCTACTCAGGCCCACAGAGATATATATATATATATATATATTATATATATATATATATATATGTGAAATGAATGTGAACTCCTTATATATATATAATATATATATATATATATATATATATATACATATATATATATATATATGCTGCAAACCCACAAGGAAAATGAAAAACGATTCCAAGGTGTTTCGTGTATTCGGAGCTACACCTCGTCAGGGAATGAAGAGAGAAGGCAAGATGCCCATAAATATATACAACGTAGCGGAAACCAAAACAATTAGAACATACTTAACACGAGTTAATGAGAGGCAAAAGGAATTTTAATTTCCTTTTTTTAACAGATCTTTTAGACTGTGGCCCAAGTTACCTCGAAGATGTGTAGCTTTGCAAATATTTGTTAACCACAATATCTCGTCCCTCGAGGAGGTAACTAAACTCGTTCAATACAGTTTAATGCAAATATTTCAAATTCCAGACAATTCAGTCATCCAAGCAGAACATCTGTCCTGCCGCATGTCATCTGCACCATGGGTTTCACTGAATGAAAACATTTGTCTGTAGCTACATTTAACATCGTGTTTGCTATTTTTTCATGACTTTTATTTCACTTTTAGTTGTTATAATTACTATTTGTAGTTTTCATTTCATTTCAGATATATACAGTACATGTATTACAGTATATATGCTATATATATAATAAAGTACTATAATAAATTAATAATACTACCACATTTTAAATTATAATACATATATTTCTTCATTGTTAACACAAACTCAAAACAAAAAGAATGAAAGTTAAAAAACATCATCGGGATGTTGATAACAATGAAATATCTCGGAATTTTAGTATTATCTTTTAATTCATGTTTTTTTCCTTTTGTTGATACACGTAGGGCGGGTCATACTATGCATTTTTTTTAAATCAATGGAGAGGGGTGTTCAAATGACATATTTTGGTGTATAGAACACAATTCTGAAGAAAATATTTAATTCTGATAACCCTAACCTACATCATTTTGCAGTTGATTATTATTAAATTGTTGATTATTTTACTATTGTAGTTACCCCAGAATATGTCTTCTCACGTTTTCTATCATGGCTGCTCACGTTATCTCTCACAGAGCATTGTTCTAACTAATTCATATAAACACATATAATGTAATTCATATAATAATAATAATATTTAAATACTCAAATAAAAAGGTGTGCCATTCGGCAAAGGTACAGAAAAACTATGATGAGATTCAAAACATTGCCCTTGCTAGTGTAACGTATGGCATAGGGCTGAGGCCAACTGCAGCGATAGCAACAGCAGCTCTGATTGACGCAGGAATCATCACAGAAGACAATACAAGTAAAGTGATTGATAAGAGCAAGGTCAAGAGAGCACAGGAGAAGTTGATGAGAGAGCTGGGGGAACAGTTCGAGAAGAAGTGCAGGGAGGAGGGGGGGATCTCTTGCATCCTCTTTGATGGGCGGATTGACCTGACCAATGTGATGATGGAAGCTGAGGGCAGTGACCAATCTTTTCACGCAAAGATCAAGGAAGAACACTATAGTGTTGTTAGTGAGCCTGGCAGCTACTATCTGTTCCACTTTACCCCAGAGAAAGCAACTAAAGAGGAGTCACATGCGGAGAAGATTGCTAAGGTCCTGTTTGCCTGGCTGAAAGAGAGGGGTTATGATAAGACCTTGTTGGCCATTGGAGGAGACTCAACAAATGTCAACACTGGTGTGAAAGCTGGAGTAATGCGGACGCTGGAGCTGCACCTGGGGAGAAAGCTGGTCTGGTTGGTGTGCAACCTGCACACTGTTGAACTTCCCCTGCGCCATCTCATTGTTGACCTTGATGGCCCTACTCTGTCAGACAAAAAATTATCTGGGCCAATAGGAAAGCTCCTTGATTCTGCAACAGACTTTGATATCAATCCAAACTTCACCCGAATCTCTGTTGGCCCTCCACTGATCAAGCTTCCTGACAAGGTCATTCAAGATCTCTCAACTGATCAATACTATGGCTATAAAATTGTCTGTCTGTGCAGTCAGGGATGGAGTACTTCCTGCAGGGCTGGCTCTGTTAGAGATAGGACCAGTAAACCACAGCCGCTGGCTCACCACAGCGAACAGACTTCTCAGGCTCTGGGTGTCAAAGCACGGACTTAAAGGAAAGAACCTGAAGATTCTGCAATTCATTGTGGAATTCATCATTGGAGTGTATTACCCATGTTGGTTCAACGTGAAGGTCAAGCACTCCTGGATCGAAGGGCCTAGGCACATCCTCTTTCAGCTGGACTGCCTCAAGTCCCAGAGAAAGGAGGTGCTGGATATTGTGATGCCAACTGTGAGAAGATCTGCTTGGTATGCCCACAGTGAAGTCATCCTCCAAACACTACTCTGCTCTGAGGATCAGAAGAAGAGGATTGAAGGGGTGGAGAGAATCCTGGCCATCAGGGGAGAGGGGGACCCGGACACTCAGCTGGGGGACTCCTCTGTTAGGAGCAGAAGGACACCTGACATCAATTGTGATGCTTCCAGTATCGGTGACTTGATCAGCTGGTCCGGATGTGTGTCAGAGCCACCTCTCACCTGCTCTCTAAGCACCTCAGAGGTGAAAAACTTCATCAACACCCCCATGGAGGTGCGCAACTGGCCTTGCCACACACAAAGCATTGAGAGGGTTGTTAAAATGGTGACTGAGGCTTCTGCTAAGTACTTCTCACAGGAAAAGAGGGATGGAGGGATCAGGGCTCAGGAGACCAGCAGGAAGCTGATGTCCAAGTCTGAGTCAAAGCAGGATTTGCGCAACCTGGCAAAGTTCAAGATGTCAGGAGAATGATCTTTGTAATTATATCCAGTGATATACATGCAGTTCACCTATTAATAAATATATGTAAAGTTGATTTGGCCTTGTCAATATAAATGATTTACCTTATATCTTTTAATATATTATAAAGGGGTTCAAAAGGGTAAAATTGGCAATTTAGAAATACAAAATGATGTAGGTTAGATTTATCCTATCCAAAAATGAAGCTCATATTTGAATTCCCCATGTAAAAACATATAATTTAGACACCCCTGATGGTAGGAAGAAAACTCTTTCTATTTGGGGGAAAGAATGCAATTAATGAGGTCTAAAATAACCAACAATGCATGGAAATCTTCATGCAGTGAATGTCTGGATGTTCAGAATACATTTTAGTTGCTTTCATTTATGTCCATATATAGAAATAAACCAATAAAAAAGGCAATATCAAGCGCTTTTGTGTTTATTTTCTAAAATATTATCGAGGACCTTGACAAATGAGATGGAAGGCGTTTGGTCATTATATAAGTGTCAATTCTTAACGGTTGTTCTTGCATAATTCATTTATGCATTAAAATGTATTATTTACGTATTCGTTGTATACAAGTTGTACCACATGCACATGCAGGAATCTTCGCATCGCAATCAGCTTTTCGTCTTCCGTCCGTATAAAAAAGTAGTCACATATCGTATTTTAATGCGAAAATAAACTGCGGGGAATGAAGTTTGAACACCATTTGTGAGTAGTAAATAATAATAAATGTTACAGGACTTTTGGGACACCCCTATGTAATTTCGAACTGAGTATTCGTACTGAAATTTTCTTCTTTCTTCATACAAAACATGGATATTCTGTTGAAACAAAATTCAATAAAATAAAAAACAATCAGGCTATGATATTTTTCATAATACAGAGGAGAGTTTGTAGGAAAATATTTTTTTCTCTTTACCTAACAGGTACAGATGGGTGACAGTCACAAAAATGAACTTTCTAAATCTCTTTTGATCCTTTTAATCTCCCCATGGTCCCATTAGTGCACTGGTTCCCAACCAGTGGGCCATGGCCCACTTGCTTGTCTTTTAGCACTTTGTTAATAAGTGTTAATAACAAACATGTACTTAGTAATCTTATGTAAACATGATACCAGCTTAGCAACATGGAAAGTGGGCCATGAGTTATTCAAATCAGCTCTAGTGGGCCGTCGCCTAAAAAAGGTTGGGAACCACTGAATGATTAGTGTTTTTATTGTGTTACTCTTTTTTTAATCCTCAAAAGAAATATTAATTTTATGTTAATATATATATATATATATATATATATATATATATATATATATATATATATATATATTAACATAAAATTAATATTTCTTTTGAGGATTAAAAAAAGAGTAACACGATAAAAACACTAATGCAGTTGTTCCCAACCTTTTTTAGGCGACGGCCCACTAGAGCTGATTTGAATAACTCATGGCCCACTTTCCATGTTGCTAAGCTGGTATCATGTTTACATAAGATTACTAAGTACATGTTTGCCTCTCAAGGCATTGGTTTCTGCCCTATGTAGGAGAATTACAACTTCTGACTATCGTGGCTCCGTAGTGTAGTGGTTAGCACGTCTGACCGGCAATCGGAAGATCCTGGGTTCGATTCCCGGGCGGGTGCCTTATTTTTCATTTGTTTGTTATTTCTCTTCCTCGTGTGTAGAACACTCCTCTATACTTACGTCGTTTCTATAAGTTAATATACTGCGCGGTCATTGCAGTTAAATGTACATATTCACGATTTGCGAGGGTGCCCTCTCAAGGCATTGGTTTCTGCCCTATGTAGGAGAATTACAACTTCTGACTATCGTGGCTCCGTAGTGTAGTGGTTAGCAAGTCTGACCGGCAATCGGAAGATCCTGGGTTCGATTCCCGGGCGGGTGCCTTATTTTTCATTTGTTTGTTATTTCTCTTCCTCGTGTGCAGAACACTCCTCTATACTTACGTCGTTTCTATACGTTAATATACTGCGCGGTCATTGCAGTTAAATGTACATATTCACGATTTGCGAGGGTGCCCTCTCAAGGCATTGGTTTCTGCCCTATGTAGGAGAATTACAACTTCTGACTATCGTGGCTCCGTAGTGTAGTGGTTAGCACGTCTGACCGGCAATCGGAAGATCCTGGGTTCGATTCCCGGGCGGGTGCCTTATTTTTCATTTGTTTGTTATTTCTCTTCCTCGTGTGCAGAACACTCCTCTATACTTACGTCGTTTCTATACGTTAATATACTGCGCGGTCATTGCAGTTAAATGTGTATATATATATATATATATATACAAATTGTGAAGTTTAGAGGCTACCCAACACTCCTCACCGCCGCCCAGTCAGAAAGACGTAGAGTTTTAAGCCAGAATAAAAGGGAAAAAAGATGAAAATTACCAAAAGATAGATTATTATTATTATATCAGAAAAAATCGAGTTTAAAGTAGAACTTGAGCTTAAAATAAAAGATCTACATTATTTCGTTTAAAATAAAAGCATATATTATTTAGAAACAAATGACAGAAAAACACAACCTTCCTTACACAAGTCCAAGCCAGAAGCGTACGGCCGTTTTGGCATAAATGGCTGAAAATGCCTTTTAATTGCTCTAAAATAGCTGAAAAGCCAACCTAAGCATGGATTTAGTTGGATTAACAACCCACTGGGGCCATCAAAAGAAAACAAACTTAAACAGGTATTTACCAGCCAAAATGATTAATAAACACATGTGTGCGTGACTATGTATCTTAACTACGGAATCGCGACGAACTTGAGGATACACACATCGCCTGCCGCTAAACGAACGTAGATATCCGGAAATTTGCGGTGGGTGTCGCAATAAATGCTATCTTTTATCATGAATAAAGGGGATATAATTAAGGATAGGTTAGGTTACGCTAGATTAAGTAAGCTTAAATTAAGTTTGGTTAGAGTTATTAGGTTTCTAAATAGGGTGACTGTCGCAATGCATAACTGAATATGTGAGAAAGTGTGAAAATGTCGCGGTTCTGTAGGGAAAGTGTGTGTGTGTGTGTGTGTGTGTGTGTGTGTACGCGCGGGCACACGCTCCAAACGCTGTACTCGCGTTCCTATATACTCACATATATACACATATACACGTTTAAAAAACATTAAAATTTATTCAGTATATAATGTACACACACACACACACACACACACACACATATATATATATATATATATATTGCGCTTCGATGGTGTGGTGGTCAGCGTCGCTGATTACAAATCCATAGACCCTGGGATCGACACCTGGTGACGGCAGGCGGAGCCCAGCAAAACCAACTGTTCATCCTTCCACACATTAAAAAGAATTGGTTGGTAGATAAATGGGTACCCTGGGTAGACTAGTGGTTAAGACTCTGGGCTGCTGGTGGGGCGTGGTTCGGATTCCACGCTAAAAACTCTAGGTCTAAGCCTCTAAGGGGAAGTGACAAGGTTGACCTTCGTCAGAATGAACAAGTCAGACGGAAGCAAAGCCAAAGTTAACCAAGTTTTAATATATATAAGCAAACAACCACAGGGAAAAGGAAAAAGAAACACGAAGTCCGAGCGCTTTCGTGATATATTCACATCTTCAGGGAAAACATCCCTGAAGATGTGAATATATCATGAAAGGCTCGGACCTCGTGTTTCTTTTTCCTTTTCCCTGTGGTTGTTTGCTTATTAATAAGATCACGTGTTATTCTGTGATTTTAGTGCATATATATAGAGTATATATATATATATATATATATATATATATATATACGGTCAAATCGAGTAAAAATAAATTTTGAAATCTCGCATTAAAATAAATTATTCTCAAATTGAAAGCTTTTATGAAGAAAAAATATTCATGTTTTAAATTAAATTATTTAAATTAATTAAACTTGTAAATTGTGAACAATTATGCTTTTACAAAAATTTACATTAAAGTTTATCAAGCTTTTAAAATTTTACAATTGCTTTCTTCAGTGAAACGAACTTTGCAAAAACTTAAAAATTACAAAATAAATTCGTTAAATTTTGTAGTCACAGCAATCTAAATTGTAATATATTTCAAAATAATGAAACATCTCTCACCCAAACATTTCCCCACAAAAAAATTCCCTGGCGAACGGGGACCAAAACCAATTCCCCCACCCCCGGCGCCATCGCCTGCGGTTTATTTGTTGGAATAAAATTGAATTATTTAAATGAAACTTATGAAACTACAATTAAAAATTTACATTAAAATGAGCTATGGAAAAATAAAATTACAAGAATAAATTCTCTCGCTCTCTTTCACTGACAAATTCAAATAAATTCACAAATGTAAAGAAAAGAATTAGTCAATAAAGCACAAACACTTTAAGTCACTTAAATAATAACAATAATAATAACAATAATAATAATAATAATAATAATAATAAAATGAACGCCGGATATAAAATTAGAAGCACACTCTTTTTCATGGTCTCGCAATTGTTTACAAGTTCAAATTTATAATATATCCTCAAAACTCTTCTGTTTTCAACAAATATGTGCAAAATGTTCTAACAGAAATTACTTTAAAACTTTCAACACTCAAAATAAATTCACAAATATCAAAAAAATAGTTTAACGCAACAGCAACAACAACAGCAACAGCGGTAACTGCATCGTCCGCTTATCAAAATATGGAAGAAACTGACCTTCCGTAAGTTTTCCATGCCAAAGACAGCCGTGGAAAGAATACATTGTCTTCTCACTAGTACGAGGTCTTCATTCAACCCGTTCGCTGTTGTGAACGTGTTTTACGTGTATACCCGTCTGTTGTTGTAAGTGTGCGAGCCAGTAAAGGGCTTTATACCCGTAGCTACGTAGCTTCTTTCTGAGTATGATGGTTAATGTTCTTTGACATGAAATTGTTTTCAAACACGATGAAATAAAGGGAGGCAACTTTGGTTGCATGTTTCTAAACGTCTGTAAACACACCATAAACATGCGTACGTCGTTCACGCAGTACCATCCGTATTCAAACGTTATGTTGTTGCAGTTTTCTTTAGTGAAGCTGTTGTAATAACAATCAAAATCTTCTCGTTCACTAGCACTTATGCCGTCATAGTTAAAATAGTGTTTGAGTGGTGGCAGTCCAACATAGTGTAGTGTGTTGCGTGTGACGAATGTGTAAGAGAAATACTCTTTCGACATCTCTGCATCCAACCCTATCACCTTGGGTAACTTAGTTAGCGTGCAAGGCGTGAACAGTACAGTTGTATCTTTGAACTGTATATTATCTCGTATCTGCATCCAAATGAGCTTATTACCCATTTTCAAGGGATTCTCTGTAAATATTGTTGATGATTCGTACTCAAACAGTTCTTTATAAAAAGAATGGCGTATCCGACTTTTCGGCGTTATGCAACAGAACGTACATAGTCAACTTTCTAGAATGTTCAGCTAACATGACTAGATAATCCAGAAATAGTTTCATGCGTGATGCTGTTTCAGTCGTTTAAAAAATGTGTGTACGTTTCTCACAACTGCGGCACTTGTAATAAATCGTAATGAAGACCATACTTGCGGCTTTGATCGTAATAAACGTAAAGACATCTACTATTGCAAATAAGTAGGTAGGTCTTTCCTACCAAACCTAAAATAAACAAAGCCGTGATCGGTCCATCACATGACTCCTAAAACACGTTGTTTTGCCATGTTCATGCAACCCAAACACAACAATACGCACTTCATCTGCTCTTCCACCTTTACAAGTTTCTCACGATCGATATTGCGATTAAAATTAAAGCCACAGGATCTAGCTAGATTTTGAGACCTTTCTATAGCCGTAGGTAGCCAAATATTTTTGGATATCGTGTTTTGAACGCCGACCATATATGCTAAAACTGCAGCCATGAAACCGCAACCCGAAAGACGTGGTGATGTCGAATGTGAAGTGCTCCAGGTTGAACAATGACTCGCTCTGGAAGCATTGCGCAAAACGTGAGAGGATGTATTCAGCATCCCTTTCTATCAGGCGACTATTGGGTATAACTGCCCAGAACAGGTCTCCAACCTCGCCAGTTGGTGCAAACCCGAATGCAGAGCTTACTCACGCCTCCTGACCATTATTGCGATGAAGGGCATATGCGATGATGCATTGCACAACGTTACTAAGCCCTTTCTCGAAACCCTCAGCATAAGGGGAGTTCCGAGCAACACAACAGTGCGGGGATATTACTCACATTACGTAGTAAATTAATAGATACGCCGTCGGTTGATGGATGAGCTGTTCTTTCTGTAGATGTAGATGCGCCGGATTCATAAGACGGTGCGGGAGATGTGGAAGGGTGAGGGCTCGCGGGCCTTAGGGCATCTGATTCTTCTGTTGATGGCGTTGGTGCCAATGGTGGTGTTGGTGGTGCATCCTCAGAGCTGGGCGAGTCCTCAATGCTTGATCGTTTTGAGACCATGCCTGACGAAGACGGTTTTTGGCTATTTTCTACTCAGAGATGAGCAGTAATGTATTTGATAAATACTTAAATAGGTATTTAAATACAATTTGTATTTTAATACTGTATTTATAAATAAAAATTTTCAGAGTATTTAAATACGTCTTTAAATATATTACTATTGATGCATTTTGTAATTATAAATACATATTTTCAAATATATTTTGAAATACATTTGCAGAAAATCGGATTTTTTTCCCATTATTGAGAGTATTTTAGTGTCTCATAGTTTTTGTAAATCAAGAATTTAATTATTTTTCCTGTAACTCTTCCAAACTGTACTGTGTATGTTTATTATGATTTATGTAGTCCGTTCTTTCTGTTGCCTCTTTTTGGAATACCTTTGTTGCGGAAAGGAAGCCTCAAACTACTATGACAATAATAAACGCTGAAAATGGAATGTATTTAGGATGTATTTAGATTATTTAAATACATTTTTGAAGTAATGTATTTAGTATTTAATTATATTCCAATTTATGTATGTATGTATGTATGTTTATGTATGTATTTGGTATTTAAATACATATTTGCGTGGTATTTAGTATTTAAATACATATTTGCGTGGTATTTAGTATTTAAATACATTTTAAAGTATTTATGTCCATCTCTGGAGGGTTCTTGAATGGTGCCTCGAACCCGCCTTCAATCACCCGAGGGTGTTGGTGGTTTCGGTGAAGCGTCTCGAGATCTTTCTGAGGCATCATCCGGTTGTGAGGAGTTTTGGTGGTTGGCCATATTAGTCTTCCTGGGGAATAAGAAGAGAAAATTAGTGTATATTAGGAAAGGTCTTTTAAAAAATTTTATATTTGGTTTAATACTTGCTTAAGTGTCAAAAGATTATTAAGAGTTATTGAGAATATAAACACCTCATTTTCAAATCCTGTACACAGCGTTATATGCTGCTACTCAGCCTACAAACTTATTTTTAGTGATTATAATGATGCTCTCTTATTCCATAAAGGAATTAAACGATTGCCGAAACGTGCACAGTAAGGTGGAGTGAAAAGGGGATCAAATACTTTCCTCTTTGTTGATCGGCGATATGCATAACAATTGCCACTATATTAGGATGTATCATCAATATGAAAGTTGGACTTAGAATTTTTTTTGGGGGGGGGGCCTATATTTTTTTTGCCTTTGTATGTTGGTAACAATATTCTCTAAATAAGCTTTTTGATATCTCCTCATTTAGCTGGTCAAAATCGCACTTCCTTTTCCTTCTCCCGAAATCACCGTTTGACCATATAAAGACGAACACTGAGAACAACATTCAGTAATCCTAGGCCTTATACACAGTTTGTTTATGTTGATTTTTGTGTAGAACAATGTGCACAAATATACTATGAATTATATAATGATGATTATGTAATCCTTTCACTGATATGCATGTCTCAGGTAATCAGTAAGTTTACTGCCATGCACGATTGCGCTCCTGGTACTTGCTAATATTTCCCGTAAGCATTTCAAATTAATTTGGCTATATGAAGATGGAGGAGCATCGTGGGGAGGAGTCAGTGGAAGAGACCGAGAGCTCGGTCTGTGACCAAGTAGAGAACACTCTCGTCAAGCAGCCAAGCTACAACCTGCTCAAGATCAACCACACGGCCCTGGCGAGTATCCATCATGGCGTGTCCTGCAGAGCTACAGCGGATATTGCTACGTCTGCTCTAATTGATGCAGGGGTCATCACCAAGGAGCAGACTGGGCTGGTGATAGACGGGATGAAAGTCCAGCGAGCAAAGGGCAGGATAATGAGGGAGCTCCAGCTGGAGGCTGACAAAAGGGACAGTGAGAGTGACATAAGGTGCATTTTCTTTGATAGACGAAAGGACATGACGAAGGTGATGCTAAAGGCTGAGGGTACTAACAAGTTGTATCCCTCCACTCGGAGGGTGAAGCACTACTTCGTCTGTTCAGAGCCGGGGGAAGAGTATGTCTTTCATCACCCCTGACCCAGGCACAAAGGAAACCCCATGCTGCCGAGCAGAGAGCCAACCACCTGATGGAGTGGATGATGCTGCACGGCGTGGACAAAACCCTGCTCGCCCTCGGTGGGGACTTCACCAATGTCAACACTGGGTGGCGGGGTAGTGTGATCCAGTACGTGGAAAGAAAGCTAATTTGGCTAGTCTGTTACTTGCATACTAACGAGCTGCCCTTGAGGCACCTGATTTAGATTCTGGATGGCAAGACAACTTCCGACCACACTTTCTCAGGGCCTCTGGGCAAGGATCTGACAGACGTCACCAAGTTGCCTATCAACAAAGACTTCCAACCTATTACCATTGGCCAGGAAATGGTCCAGCTGAGCCCGGAGGTCGTGAAATATCTCTCTGGTGACCAGCACTACGGCTACAGGATGGTTGCAGCTATCCGTAGCGGCCATCTGCCTGACGACCTGGCTCTGCTGGAGATAAGGTCTCTCAACCATGCCAGGTGGTTGACAACAGCAAACTATTTTCTGAGATTATATGACTCGGAGCACGGGTTCAGAGGAAAAGGGCTAAGAAATCTCGAAATGATTGTTGAATTTATAGTTGGAGTGTACTACCCTTGCTAGTTTGAGGCCAAGGTCAAGCGCAGCTGGGTGGAGGGTCCCAGGCACGTCCACACACAGCTTAGGTCACCATGCTGCAGAGGGAGGAGGTAATCACTGCTGTCCTGCCCTCCGTTCAGTCGAGTGCCTGGTACGCACACAGTGAGATGGTCCTCCAGACTTTGCTCTGCAGTGCTGACAAGGAGGAGTGGAAGTTCGGGGTAAAGAAGATCCTGGAGCTGAGAGAAGACCAGTAGGTGGGAGATTCTGGCGTGAGGAAGAGGAAGGTACCAGCCCTCGTCCCTGAGTTCAGCCCCCTCTGTGACCTGATCATCTGCGAGAAGGTCTACGAGCCGCTCCTCACCTGCTCCCTCTCCCCAGATCAGATTAGGAGTTCCTGGACAGACCCATGGAGGTCCCGTACTTCCCCGTGCATGGCCAGTCCATTGAGAGGGTGGTAAAGCAAGTGACCAGGGCGGCTGCCTCTGTCTACGGCTACGAGAGGAGGGACGGGTTCATCATGGCAGGGGCAGCTCACAGGAAGATAGTCCCTGTCATTAATTCCAAGAAGGATCTGGCAAAGCTTTGCATGAAGTGAACAGTAGTGGAACTGCTTAAGCTGTGAAATTTATTAATTGATTTTCATTTTGTAAATCACTTTTCGACTATTATTGTATGGTACCTTTCAACTATTTCTGCTATTTTGTAAATGTAAATTGATGTCACAAGCATGACAAATTATAAGAATATTGAAAAGTTTACTAAAATTGTATTTATTTCACTAGAGCAACCAATAAAAGTATGGGCAAAGGTCGTTTTATATGGTCAAACGGTGATTTCGGGTGGAAAAAAAAGAAGTGCGATTTTGACCAGCTAAATGAGGAGATATAAAAAACTTATTTAGGGAATATTGTTACCCACATACATAGGCAAAAAAATATAGGTCCCCAAAAATTCTAAGTCCAACTTTCATTTTGATGATACACGCTACCACTATATGCAAGTACTCCTTACCAATTTTCAGACAAATATGTGCTCATCTTCAAGTCCCGCAATGGGTGTAATGTTCTCTCGAAAACATGAGTGTGAGCAATGAGCATATAGATAATTAAATTTTGTATCTTCGTTATAAGTGAAAGATGACCAAGTGTGATACATATTATATGCAGCTCTTCGCTGATTGTATCAGATTCTCATTACAGTCACCCAGAACTCACCATGAGGAGATGGCTGCATAGTGAGTTCCACCCGTCCTACCATGCGAGACTCACTGCTCATAGATTCAATCTACTTATTTGGACAAATTTTGTAGTCAGACTTTGTCTGAAGGCTTAGCAATAATTTCCTGGGTTCTATTCTCGTTCTAGTGAATCCCTCGCGATTAATTTCTCCACAGACCACAGCAGATGCTACTATACACTACACTACACGCTCAACTGCTTGTGTGTGACATAGGAATTTACAAAAGTCAAGGTCTCCAATCGCTTTTTCATCAATAAGAGTTCGTAGACTGCTGTCAGACAGGTGCTTAGTGAGTGGAAGATCAAATCTTTCTAAAGAGGTTCAATCAATCATGCTAGTGTAATCAGCCGCATCAAAGTTCAACTTTAGCACCTTAAAGTGTCGAACATCATCAACTGCCTGAGAAGTCTCTCTCGCTTTCAGCATCTTTCGAACTGCCAGCTCACGGATGTGCCGGCGATTGTCTGTATGCATCGCTATTATTAGATTTTCATGATGTGCAAAATGAGCATTTCTTTGTATCACAGGATGAATAACTTTTCAGTTCTTCAGGCAAATATCTACAATTGCTAATCATAGAATAGAGATGCCTTGCTCCATTAGTGAATTTCGAATTAATCTTGAGTGAAAAACAACAAGGAGCATATGACGCGTTCGGTGGAGAAGGGGCGAACGCAACATTTTCGAATTATGCCACAAAATGCAGTTAAAGTTTGTAAACTTTAAACCTTTGTATTTTTCCGGTTTATTGAAATGTTGTATGAATTTGAACACATATTTGAGTAAAATATTGTTGTGTAATATGTCGATATAATAAAACGCCAAGAAATTTTACAATATTATTTATTGATAGCTTCTGATGTTAACTGGTGTAATCCATTATTTGGTCCTCTTCGTCGAATGTTGTATTACCTGCTTCAACTGTTTCGGTTTCTTCCAGTTCCTTTAACAATCTTGTATAATAGTTCACTGCAGTTGCAGGCATTAGGTCTGATAATTCTTTGAGATCTTTTATTTTTTCCTTAGTTATTGGCAGCAATTGGGAATACTTTGGTTGCAGTGTCTGCTGGGCTAGATTGAATAAACTGACACTGTAGGATTTTTTCCCTTTCTGCAGTCTGACGGGATGGCTATTATCTGGGGTTGTGCGGTATGCAGTAGATATTACGTAGCCTTCTTTGTGTTGAAAGTCAAATATTAACTTTCTTGCATCTGTAAATTTAGTAGTTGTTGATTTCCTAATGACAATGCACGTTTTTAGGACGTCAAAATCGAGAAAATCAGCCTGTTTCATTTCTACAACTAGGAAGCGCTGCGAAACGGCTGTAGTTATGGCCGTAACATAATCTTTTTTCGTGTAAATAATATTGCTGTAATTATTTTTTATATTTTGTTCAATGTGGCCAAATTGAGCATGACAGGGCATTGTCGAGTGACCAGAAAGTAGATAGATGTGTTCAATGTGAAGCAATGATGCGGAGTGAATTTCTCTGAGATACATTAAAACCTAAATTTTACCGTGAAAGAGTGCAGACTAACATCTAATTTTTTGCATAGGTAAAGCAAAGGTTTTAAAGGATAATTATACGACAAAAAACTCATTTTTCGAATTTTGTGGCGTTCGCCCCTTCTCCACCGAACGCGTCATATACCTTTGCAATAAATGTAGCCAGTATTACCACTGATTTTGTTGAGGTTGCAAAAGCAACGGACAGTCGAAGTATTTTGTTAGCAGTAGTAAGCCATCTAGCATGAGACAGTCGATCTGATTGACGGTTACTTAGATCACTAGAGATCTTTCCACTACTTATAGCTTTGTGGATATCTCTTAAGTACTTCTGATCACTACTAAGCTTAACATCGTCCAATTCCTGTGGTAAGTTAACATTAATATGAATAAATTGAATAGGAGGCAGTGTTTCACAACTCGCAAGCTGCTTGCCAATTTTCCCGCTGAAACATGGTGGTCTGTAAGCATGGCAATGCTTACAGTAATAGTATTAATAATAATAATAATAGTATTAATACTAATACTAATACTAGTAATAATAATAATAGGATTAATAATAATAATAATAATGATAATAATAATAATAATAATAGTAGTAATAATAATAGTAATAGTTATGATAGTAATAATAGTAGCGGTAATAATAGTAGTGCATCAGATATCTTACAATAAGCACACAGCTCTTTGAAGAGGTCTCCAAATTTTCTTCAATTACTCGGATTACTCCACCATATTACCAGTGTTAACAACGGTTCCATCACAACCAACAATAATAAGAGTTTTGCTATCAACATTATTTTGCTCCAGAAAATCCATGATGCTAGCAGCAGTATCTTTTGCTGAGCCTGACGGGGGAGTTACATGACCAATGTACTTGGAACCTGGTTCTCAGTGAAAGTTACGTGTTCTTCATTAATAGATGTACAGAAAATTTTGTACCCATTTTTACCTGTGCAATAGTTTTATCTCTACGACCATCAAAATATAGACCTTTCAAAGAGTGCTCAACACTCTCAACAGGTTGATATTGAATTTGCTGTGTTTTCTGATACTTACTTCGTTCGCGACGAATTTTACTCCTATCGATGACTTGAGATGGATCATCCTCGTTGATAATCCCAAAATCTTCCAACAATGCTGATGTTGTAGCTGCAGTTGCTCTGTCAGAGACTCCATGCCTATCACACTCTCTAGTAACACGAGGTAAATGTTGTCTCATTTGTTTTATTCTTTGAGTATCACAATTAGACATTGATGTTGAGGGTGTTGTAGTCAAGCAGTGTTGCTTCAAAGCAAATTCAATGTCACTTACTGTACTTCCAATTTCATTTGTGTCTGTATCAGTATGACTATCAGACATTTGCAAAGTGGATAAAATATTTTCTTCAGCTTTGTCGATTGAGTACATTCTCTCTTCCTCTCTTGCAAGTGTAATTTCTCTTTTTCTCAACTTCCTTGTTTTTTCAACATCAAAACCAGCCATATACATTTTTCTATCTGTTCGTTGATCTATTAAAAATTCTCTTTCATCTAGGGGCACTCTTTTTCCCTTTGCACAAATACAATCATCGAATTCTTTACACTTGCGAGCATCGATGTCGAATAGTTTGGAATTTCATTCTTATCTGAACTTTGTAAGTTGGGTTACGTAACTTGGAGTCTTATTCCGGCTTTCAAATCCTTTCAACAACTTTGAGTATTTCAAACGATAATCTTTAATCTTGTTGACAACACTTTTATGATTAATCGTTGGTATTGCATCTCTCTGCCACAGTGTTTCACAGATATCTCTCTGAGGTGGTTCCTCTCCACTTTGTGGTGTCATATTGTGTCGAATCCAAGTGTAATGAATTATCACATCTCCACATGAAGGCAAAACATTATTTTCAAATTCACAAAGGGATCCTGAGGATACAGGACAATCAATTTTTCCTCTTGTCGTAGGTTTACTCTTCTTCATCTTGAGAATGGTGAATACTATTGGGATCGTCTTTTTGTCATAACCTCTCACGATAAAGCACTGAATTGCACTGCCAGCTGTGAACACACAAACGCGCCAAGTAAGTAATAAATGTGCCGGACGTACAATGCTTAAACAAATTATATTAAATCACACACGAATAAACACAACATGCATGGTATGAAAAACAGGTTAGAGTGAATCATATAAAAACAGACACAGTCATGAGGATGAGCTTCATTATAAAAAATATTTTGCAGCATAAATGTTGGATATAGTAGTTATCTTTTCCACATATCGCCGAAAAGATTTTGGATCTTTTTTCACTCTACCCTAGTGTACAGCATTTTCCCACCACCTTATTATAAGCGTACTTCATCAAACAAAACCTGTTTTTGAAGAACAAGTTTATGCAGGAGGTATCTTTGAACATGCAGTAACTTGTTTTATTTGTGCAGCGACGGGATGTGTCACAAATTGATATATTAACTGGTCAAATGTTTCCGGGACAACGTAAGGCTTTTTTAGAAATTTATAAAGAAGCTCGAGTCGATATTACCGTTATTTACTCTACGACATTTACCCACGTAACACTTTCAGGTGCTTCTAAGAATGGACATATTTCCCAACAAGGTTGAAACAGTATATATATATATATAATATATATATATATATATATATATATATATCTACACACACACACACACACACGAGAATGAAGTGGCGTGTGAAGAAACATCTCAAGTTTATAACAACGTTCCGACAGTTACGTTTATTTGCAAACAAAAAGAATTTTACGCCGACTTTTTAAAATGCTTCTATGAAGTCTATTTTAACGTTATAAAATTCACCGTCCCAATGAGTGCGTCACAGAAGGGTTGGTTTCGTCATTACAAGAGCATAATCCGGGCACTTGTAAAAGACAAGCTGTGTCAAAGAAAACATGTCTTATTACACAAAAACGAGGATCATTTTTGCCACTTCTACTTTTAGTTTTAACATCTTTATTGTCTAATTTCATACAATGAAGAAGTTTGTGGTGGTACCTCACGACATGTACGCTTCACTACAAAACAAAAAATCGTGAAACGTCTTTAGACCCTTGTAAAAATAAGCTTAAAAGAGTGGAGAACGAATTGTTAAATATACTGAATAAACAAATACGCTCTGCTGAGAAAAATATTTTATGCCAAGAACTTCAGAAGTTTCTTCAAGAGTTTGAAGACTATAAGGAACCTATGGAGTTGCTTGCATTTATGAAACATAATGACGATATCGTACTTAGACTAAATGTGACCAAACCGAGAACAATGGTGAGAACTGCTATCACTTAGAACATGTGTTAAAAACAGTCTTCCTAGTACAATGAGGAGTAAAAGCTTAAGTCTCTTTCATCTCCTGAGTGGTGGCCCTTTTATACAATGATCTAACAAGGACGAGATTATTCTATGATACTCAGCTCGAATATTATTGACATCATTCATGATTTTGTAAGTGGAAGAAACCGCCTCTATCAGGATGGGGTCATATTAAGACAAGGCTGCAGCAGATAAAGATTTCAAAAACATTGATTGGCAACCAAAACCAAATAAAAGCTCTGGATCAAGCAACTCTCTCCAAACATCAGCGCACGTCTGTTCCAAGTACGTTTGGTTTAAATTCAGGGCAAAAAAAGAGAGATGACACCACTCAACCCTATACACGCTCTTCTAAAGTGCGTAAATGTGTATCGCAAAACAGGGTAAAAGATGAGGGCCAAACATCGCCATCTACACAACAGCTCACTCCTGTACTAAGCACGACTAGTTTAAATCTGAGGAAGAAGAAGTGAATTAGTACCACTCACCTCTACATATCCCCTTCTAAAATACGATCGATATTACGATATTACTAAACCTGTTTCTTACAGTGCGATTGAGAAATTCTACAGTGGTACCTATGATAAGGAGGATAAAAAAAATCATGGCAGAAACATTTTTACTTGAACAGGATACCTAAACCCTTCATAAACATGTGCGAAGAAGGTTTAAGTCTTCTGAAACAAAAGCTCCAGCGCTCGACAATGTATGGCAGGCGGATTTGACTGACATGCAATGGTACTCAACATATAATGACAGTTACCGGGATATTCTATTTATAATTGCTGTCTTCGGACACTCATGGCTTATACCACTTAAAAATATAAACCCAGAAACAGATGCTAAAGTTACAAAAAACCAGATGTTAAAGGAAAATAGAATTTTAACCTATTTTTGTACAGATTTGGAGAAAGAGTTTATCTGTCGATCTTTTGAAAACATGCTGAGTAAATTTAACTTAGCAGTTATAGCAGCAACTTACAGTAATGCGGAAAGCATCTTTAACTGAACGGTTCCAACGGACCATCAAGGAACGCATGTATCGTTATTTTACATACAAAAACACGTACAAGTACATAGAGTCATAGACATTCTGGACCAACTTGCTTCATCCTACTTTCACTCTTATCACCAGATGATTAGTACAAATGCTGACCAAGTTTTTAAAAGATGCATGTATACAGGACTAAAAACCAGATCCAGAACGGAGTCCTTGGTAGAATGCTTTAAAGTCGGTGATTATGCACGATTATGTACGCTCAGGGGGAAAGTTCAAGAAACGATTTCAGCAAGGATGGACACAAGAAATTTTTGAAGTAAACTCTATGAATGAGAATACATACTATGTTGAAGACCTAAACGGAGAAAAACTAAAGGTGGCTCCTATGATGAAGACCTAGGGAAGGTTACATTTAATGTAGGGAAAAAGACATTTAAAACTGAGAAAATATTTGGGAGTAAAGGTAGACAAAACGCCAGGTGTATTTGTTAAAATAGCTTGGTTACCCAGAGAACTTTAGTGCTTACATAAAAGCTAGTGCAATAATGAAACTCTAATAATATACAATCTACATATTCTGTATGGATTTAAGAATATTAAATTTATTTAAGATAAAAAAAACAAGTACGATGACTATGATTACCCGTGGTCAAATATTCAGAGATATATTCATTCGTCGAATGTCTTTTAATTAAAGGAAAGGTCACTGAGACAACATTCTTCTAAAAATTCAAATGAGATCTTGCTCTTAATAAAAGTGTATTGGCACCCCTGCAGTGTCTCTAAACACTGTTTGTTCCTTTGTATACCTTTTGTTAAAAAAAATATACTATTGCGATTCATAGTATAGTATAGTATAGCATAGCATCTGTATTCTCCAAATAATATTTACAAAAGTGTTTGAGGAATTGTGTCGGAACAGTACACGTAAACTGTATATGACCATGTATCTCTGACGTGTATCTAAAAATTTTGCTCAAAGTGCGTTCATTTTCCTATATTTAATTTACTGTATACCACTGTGTAGGTAAGAATTTTCAGAGTTTGTTCGTGGCCCATTTATTCCTACACGTATCTTTTAGTGGGAAATATAAACCTCGTTAACCTCGTTAACCTCGTTTGGGTTCCGTGCGTCGGTCTCTCTTCACACGAAGGTCAAGCTGGTGGCCCCACCTCTAGGCCTGGCTTGGTGGAGGAACGAGTTGCTCTCTTGCGCTCGCCACCGCACATATCCAGGTACACCCGGCTCATCCGGACCGTCCTTATCCAAGCATCTAGTCTTCTCTTGAAGACTTCAACTTTGGCCCCTGTAACGTTTCTGAGGTCCTTTGGAAGCTGGTAAAAAAGTTTTGGCCCCCTGACAACCAAGCTATTTTCATTCAGTGTTGAGGAGCTCCCTTTTCGGGCCTTTAATTTGGGAACACTACACATTCTGCCTTTCCTATTTTCCAGTGTTGTTTGGATGGTAATTGGGTTTAGTTTGAGGTTTGGTACCAGTTTTTCGATCATTTTCCATATGTAGATTATGGTGTACCTCTCTCTTCTTCTTTCCAGGGAATACAGATTTAGTTTACATAGTCTTTCCCGGTAGTTGAGTTAGTTCTTTGCAGCCATCAACCTTGGCTGTGAAATGTCCCTGCGATTCTTCTAGTTGATTATTTTCTTTTCCTCTTTTACTGGGACGTCAAAACTGAATTTCCTGTCTATCTGGAGCATAATATGCCGTCTGTTTAAGTTCGTCATTTCTACCATATCACAAGAGCTGAAATTTCTCGGTGTTCAATGTTATATTGTTGTCTTCTGACCATGTGTATATTTTGTTCGTGTCCCTCTGCAAGGCCACTTCATTTGCATCACTGATTTTTCTGCTGATCTTTGTATCGTCCACTGTCTATGTCTGTTAGTATGATAATGAACAGGAGTGGGGCCAGCACTGTACCTTAGGGTACTGAGCTGCGTACTTCTGATTCTGATGATGATACACCTTCAATTTTGACCACCTGTAGGCGTTGTATGAGGAAGTTGTAGATCCATTTTCCCACTTTGCCTGTTATTCCCATATGTTTCATTTTCATACCATGATCGCATTTGTCGAAAACTTTAGCAAAATCCGTGTATATGACATCAAAGTTTTCATTGCCTTCAAGTGCATCTAGGATATTGTTATAATACTCTATAAGTTGTGATAGGCATGAGCTTCCTGATCTGAATCCGTGCTGATTTTCGTTGAATCTTTCCAGTGTCTCCAAGAAGTCATAGATTTTCTCTCTGACTATGCTTTCAAATATTTTGGTGAGGTGGGACGTCAATGACACTGCTCTATAGTTCTTTGCTTGAGATCTATCCCCTCCTTTATATATAGGGATAATGTTTGCTCTTTTCAAGATGCTCGGTACTTCCCCGGTGTCTAGGGATCTTCTCCATATCCAGTATAAGGGTGTAGCTATTTCATTTTTACAGTTTTTAATTGATAGTGCGTTCCATTTGTCTGGACCTGTACCTGAATGTGATTTCATTTGTCCTATAGCTCTCGATACATCTTCTGGGATAAAATCAAAGTCTGCTCTACATTCTCCTTGTAATTTCTCTTCGAAGAATGCATCTATGTCAGGTATCGCTTTGTCACTTTTTAGGGTACTGAAGACCGATTCATACTGGGCTCTCAATTGTTCCAGATATTTCTTTTAGATTGTCTGTTACTTCATTATTTCTTTTCCTTAAGGGCCAGATAGTAGCGCGCGTTTTTGTTTTCCTTTTCATATACTGTAGCTGTAGAAGTATTTTGGATTTTTCCTTATTGTTTCTACCGCCTTTTCCTCTTCCCTCTCTGTATGGCCCTTTATCAGAGTTTGTATTTCCCTATCGATACTCTCCAGTTTTTCTTGTATTACTTTCCTGGCATTGTTGTCTCCGCAATTAGTTAACTTCGTTGCTACTCCCTTTCTTTAGCCGAATATTTTTCTCTTTTGCCTCTCTAGCCAGTAGTATGACAGCAAATTGAGAGTGCAGTGTAATTGCAAATGTTGACCAATGTTGCAAAGGAAATGTTGCAAGATGTTGTGGAACAAGGGGAGGAGGAATGTTGCAAGGGGTTATGCAACAAGGAGGAGGGGTTATCCCCCAAGTTGCAATGAACTCCCCCAGCAAGCTGGGGGAGACCTTTTTGGGGTAGAAGATGGGACGGCCTCTCCCCCCAAAGGGGTATATCTAACCTAAGAGAGAAAGAGAGAAAGGAGAAGGAGAGAAGAGTGTTCGCCTGGTAGGAGCCAAGCGCATATCGAGTTCTTCCGAGCGCCCTCTGTCTTATAAGGTCCTAATCAGCCATTTGGCTTAATCCACCACTTGGCTTAACCAGCCAGTTGACTTAGAAGACCTAGAAGGCAGGCACATTATTAGTGTTGAGTTGCCAGATTGCGCTATTTATTTAATTAAAGCATATATTCTTGACAGTTAGCTTAATCCGCCAGTTGGCTTAACCAGCCAGTTGACGTAGAATACCGAGAAGGTAGATGTATATATTACCTTTTCAACTGCCAGACTGCGCTATTCAGATATTCTTGACAGATGGTTTAGAAATCCGTCAGTCGGTTTAGAAGGCAGCCATTTGGTATAATTAAATAATAATATCGTTCACAACCAAAAGAATTAAATAAAACAACATTACATCATTCTGTTTATTTAGACGAATTATTGGAATCAATTTCACGAAATATATAGAAAATAAATATACACTCAAATGATGGAATATATATGATAAAAAAAAAAATAAATAATAATAGCATAAGAAATACGAACGAGGAATACATATAATTATATGTATAATAAAAGATATACAAAACGATGTAGTATAACCATCAATATATTAGTACAGGAAATATATGTGTATATACAATTATAGTAAATAATTAAAAATATTGAAAATGATAATACTGAAAATAAAAAAATAATAATATACAAAACAAAGGAGTATAATCAGCAACATATTAGTACAGGAAATATATATATATACAGGGCCGGCCTTAGGGCAAGGCGAGCTAGGCAGCCGCCTAGAGCCCAGCGCCTAAGAGGGCCCCGCGCTGCCAGCGGGGCTGGGCAAATAAATTGTTTATATATTTCGCTTCCACCAGATTCCCCGATTGCTCTAAGAATATTTTTAACAATTCCTGTGACGGTAGCATCAGGAGAAAGAAGCTTCTCAAAATTAAAATTAATTAAAACTGCTGAAGGTCTAATATGGGCCAAGATAGGCTAAATAACCTTGGAATATTGTCAAATGAACATGAAGAAGCAAGGGGCTTAAATTTTGAACCCCTTTTAATGGAATTTTCAGAAAGGAAGGTTAGAAAAATTAGTCTTTAAAATATATTATAAATTTATATGGTATGGTTTTTTTTTAGTATTCTTAATGAAAGCATTTTTTTTGTTATTCTTAATATTATTAGACAGATGTCTACAATAAATGTATAGCACTTCAGATTATTTTTTTGCCTTTTTACTATGAACTAAAATCTTTTCTGGAGTGGGACCCCGTATTATCAAAATGCCTAGGGCCCCGCACTTGTTAGGGCCGGCTCTGTATATATATATATATATATATATATATATATATATACACAATTATATTAAATAATTAAAATATATTGAAAATAAATATACATCAAAATACTTTATGTTCTACAGCGCAAAACACTAAACTCACACGTGATAGAGTCTACAGTCATCATTATTGCTTTGCACTACGGAGTAAATACGGCTTAACATTATTTCGCCTCTCAAGTTATACGGATACCTATAGTTGATATAAATGGCCTTCATATCATTCAATACTATTTTTGTGCCCACTTTACATTCGGTTAGTAAGTTATCTTTAAACACAGCCAGAAAACACTCAAAAGCATGCACAAAGAGGGCATCGTTAACTATCACGCCAAATACAAGTTTATAAACACTCCTTTCCTATCGAGGGTTTTTTCTTACCGTCCCGATCTTTTCAATCGTGAACTCTTCTTCACTCTGCATAGCGGCAATTGAAATACTCTTCTAAGTCGTAACGACAGCTACACATTATATAGAGATACAACTCTTCAGGGTGAACAGTGTAGGAAAGCTCTGCCCTGTACCGCTCAAGTCCTTTCTACTAAAGTTCGGGATATTTCGAAGAGTCTAAACCTTTTAAATAAGCATCCAGCTCTAGACCATTCTCGCCTTTTTCATTCCTACATTCGATAAATCCGTCGAGCAGAGCAGTGTATGCGTATTCAAGAACCGTGTCAAAATAAATCATATCTGTAACACGCGCGTCTAATATAGGCTTCAGCTTGCGGAATCCGACAATTTCAGACATTCTGTCGAGGATGAATCAGTTTCGCGTAGGGGCAAGAACGTTATTATCAGTTGCATTCTTCTACATCAGTCGTACATCAATGCATGACTGATTGTTATTTATACACAACGTACAAACAACAGCATATGAGGGGGCATCACTAATCTGTTCTCTTCTTGTACCTACACCTGCAGGTATTTTATAACGGTCCTCACCCCACTTCTCAACTATCACGAAGATTCTATTCATATCCTCAACACTTTAATAAATAACATTACGTTTGTTTGCTTGCGTGCAATTCGTTTCAAGTACATAGTCAATGGTGCCGGTTTCACGCCTGAACACGCGCAATGACTTCGTCACGGACACATCGTACGCGGTGAGTCACACGGGTGAAAGGCATACGGGTTTGATCGAACTCGTGTGTTTCGGAGGGGTGAGGTACACGAGTGGGTGACTCGGCTCGACGGGGGAAGCGAGCCACACCATAAACTGTTGAATCGTGTACGGGTTTGTTCCATCATGAAAGAGTCATGTGAATACTTGTGCCCATTATAATGGGCAATCAGAATTTTTCCGATATATGAAGCAATACCGATTTTAATGTTTTATCACTCCCCAGAAGGCGCACCAGACATTTTCGTTCATTTTCACGAACTAAACACATCTTATTCACAATCCGGTGCACTATTTGAGAGAAACATATGTCTATATTTTTCCTTTTTGTTTAACAATCGATACTCGTTTCTAAAGTCTGTTAAAAACTCGCACAGCCCTTTAGCCACAACCTCACTACAAACCTCTTCATGATATATATTAATATAGTGATAAAATACTTAAGATTCTCAATGATGACAAGATTTACATTCTCAACCGTAAGGTACGAGTATACGGTAGGCTGTAACATGACATAATATCGCTTGTCACACCACTCGTCAACAAAACTCATTATCCATAACCGTTGGTTATCTTCTGCACGTGTTGTTTCTTCTACTTCACGGTATTTGTGAGCTTTTATAAAGGTTAGGTCTACAACATACTTCAATACATCGCTTGTACCACGAAATCCTACAATGCCCTCGCCAGAACCAACAATAATGTAGCCTTAAAAATATCAAAGGAGGGTGGAATAGTGAGTCTTTCGGTATCCACCACATCTTCACATTTTGCCGATTACGACGTCATAAACGTTGAACAAGCAATATTAAAGGTAGTCATTACTATTTTTCGTCTACACGAGAAAATACACGTCTGAGCTCACGGGTTTGCAGAGGTCAACTGAGCACGCATGGGTAGAGATATGCTCAGGTAGTGGCAGGAGTCACGTGACCGATCTTACAGTGGGCGAAGCTTAGGAATGTATACACACACGGAAAGGAGAAAATGAAACATTAATTGAAGCAAATATACGTAATAAATAAACATATCGTTAACAATACACATATATATAAATACAGTCAAAGATTAAGGTATCCAAAGGGTACGGTATCATAGGTACCAGGCACCTGGTAACGTTTCCTATAGGTGTTACGGCAGTTTCTGCACCCGAAAATTGTGGGTCCCCACAGTCAGTTGGGGTGGCTGGTCGCCCTCATCTTCCAAACACAGTAGATCCTTCAACTAGTCAAAGTTAACGACTCGTCGGTTCGCATGGTTAAGCGTGGTACCCTTAGCCTTCACGATCTATTTCATATCATCCCCCACCCTTACCCGTACCCCCTAGGTTTTTGGCCCTGTTGATACAAATGAGTCTGCGTATGCACCATCACCATACTCATCCTTGATCTCGTCAGTTAACTCTCCGAGGAATTCCCCAATAGCAGGCATGTATTCACCCTCCCTCGCTCTGAATATCAAGCTATCTATGTCAGCGTACAGCACCCTCCGCCCAAGAGAGTGCAGAAGTCCCCAAAGCTTGATGCGGGCGTGCGTAGGCTGTTGTGAAGCTGGCTACAGGTATGTTTGTAACACATCAGATATCTGTGGCCAGTTCGGTGATGTTGAACTTTATTATGTAAGTATTACCTACATTCACGATCTCCATAACCTCTTTATGGGGAGTGTGTGTTGGCATAATCCCAGACTTCACTATAACTTTGTGCCAAATGAACGTTCCCTTTGTCAGTATTCTCTGCAAATTTCACCCAAAGACTAAAGCGCTTGCCAGGATTCTTAACAATTTGGGAACGGTCAAGCTGTATACCTTTATGGGCACGGTAATGCTGAATATAAGCCGTCTTTTCATCTTTGGTATCATCACCTCGTGGATATCCTGATGCTTCTACCTTATCCTTCAAAAAAGCGTTTAAATATGGCGTGAAAAGGACACCTCATGTATCTTCAATATTCTGTATCCATGGCGAACGGCTGGGTCCAGCTCAGGGCTTGCATATACACCTCTGATCTTGCACTGGTTGGTTGTATGGTTACAATCACCATTGTTCTCCTCTGCGCACTTCACGCACAGGGAAAACATGAGCTTGTGATCTATAACGACGGGTAAGATCGGCATCCATAATTCGCGAGGGGGGGAGCACGTCTACGAAAGAGAGTCCAAAGTAGCGTTCATTCAAGTTAGCTGAAAACTCCTCGATGGTTGGCATGGTGGGACCCACCAGTTTTTCAGGCGCACCTGCGGGGTACGGATTGTTCTTCATCACGTAGAGGTATAAATAACCGAAGTCGTAGTAATGGATTTTCACGCCCTCCGTAGGCGGAAAGTATAGCTTGAATGGGTTTGTACGCCCTCCAAACAAGCTGTCATCGCATTTGAGGTGGTCCAACACCATTGAACGTTTGATTGCCCTTATTTCCTCACGGTACTGGCCATCTGTTTCCATCCGTGCATCATACTCATGCTCCCACACAATCTTGTGAGTGAACTGGGAGCCTATAAGTTGATCGCGGTTCCGGGTCCATGCAAGGCTGTCGGCGGGGGATCTTCCATGGAGATCCCCTGTGACGGCACACTCAGGGCGCTGGCATCCATGCCACCAGCAGCCGTTAAAGGAGTACACAGTCTTCTCACCAGTGGTTGGATCCTCACTTAGTCCATTAAACTAAAAAGCACGACCATTGACCTTAATGGGTACTTCCCCCGTGTTGCGGGCGTGCTTTATGTATACCCATGTGTGATGCTGTAGGTGTATGAGTCAGTAAATAGCATTGTGCCCATAACTGCGGGGATTGTTTCTGTAAATGACGGCTAAGGTGTCCTTAGGCATGAAGTTATTCTTGAACACCGTAAAATATAATGAGGCGATCGTGGTTGCGACTTGCAACGGATCGCATTTGAAACGGGCTATGTACTTTGTACATCCTTCTAAAGGCCTGAAAACATTATAAGCACGCGCACATCATTCACGCAGTAACGTTCACATTCGTCAGCTATATTGTATGGACTAGCTTCATTAAAACTGTTGTAGTAGCGGTCAAAATTTACACGCTCACTATCACTCATGTTGGTGTAGTTAAAGTAATGTTTGGGTGGAGGTAGTCCTACGTAATTTAAAGTTTCGCTTGTGAGGAATGTGTAAGGGAAATACCCTTTTGAAACTTCAGCGGTTAAGCCCATGCCCTTGGGTAGCTTTGCTAATTTACAAGGTGTGAACAGCAGGGTGTTTTTAAACTGTACATTACCCCTTATCTGCATCTGTATTAGTTTGTTGCCTCTTTACAAGGTATCACCTGTAAATATTGCAGACGACTCGTGTTCAAGCAACTCCTTATAAAGGAACTGTGTGTCAAATTTTGCCCCGTTATGGGCAAGAATATACGGTCATTTTTTTAAACTTGTCTGCTAATTTGACAATATAGGATACAAAGAGTTTCACAGGGCTGTCGTGTGCAATCGTTTTGAAAACGTTTGTCCGTTTACCACATTTGTGACACTCATCACACCCGATCTCCATGCACTCATCACAGATAGTCTGGCTTACTAGTAAATGTGGAATAACCTCTTTGGTTTCAGCGTTCGGGTAAGTTTCTATATCGTAGTACACGGTTATACAAGGGTTATTTTTAGGCTTAGCATCTTTCATATAACATACATGCTTCACACCATCCGCCTTATATTTTTCATGACATGTAGAACAGTGAATTTCGTCGCATTCATGCATAAACTTACACCAATTATCCATCATATGAAACATACCACATTCACAGATTCTCATTTTCCTGCACGTGCCAATTGATTTATGGAGCTCTCAAAGCAATTATTATTGAAAAATGTACGTCTACACACATTACATTCCCTCCCCTGTTACAACTACACGACTTTCACATTTGGGGCTTTTACACTGCTCACATACCATGTAGCACTCTTTACAATGTTCCACTATATCGTCCGCAAACTCGAGACATCCCTTACACAAATCATGATACCTTCCATATTATCGATTTTCATCATAACTAGGGTAGAGAGTCCTTATGTTACGGATGGGGAGATACGATGTTCCTAACAATCCTAAAATAAGTAGAGGTCTTGTACGATCTCTCACACAGCTTTTAAAAACATACACAGTCCTACGAGGATCATCCATTCCAAATACAACTATACGAACATTCATTTCCTGCTCGACCCTTCTCAGCTCTTCATGGCCCATACTACACTCAAACTCAAGCTTACAATCTGAAGCCAATTTAGGACCACGCTGCACAACCGTAGGCAACCAAATTTTTTGTTTCTATGTATTTAGCACAGTGAACATATGAGCTAAGACTATTGCTATAAAGCTGCAACCACGAACGACGTTTAAATGTTTTCTGTAAATAACCGGAGAATTGAAATTAAGAGTATAAGGTTTGGCGCTATGACCAGCAACCCTGAATATTCTGTCAATATCTACCATGAAGTTGTCCATATTGAAGGCTGTACTACTTTGAGAGGCCTGCATTGTACGGCCCTAGATATATTCTATGTCTACAGCCGCCAAAGGCTTGATCGGTATTACTACCCAAAAATCATCTACGTCCCCGTCACCTGACCCGAATCTGTAGGACAACCTCGTCCGGACTTCACATTTATCGCGGTTCTGAAGGGCAAACTCCACAATACGCCCAACTACCCTTCGCAACCCAACACCGTTGGTATACAGGAATCCAAGATCAACCCTGACCACGTACCGACTTCTAGCCAGGGCACGGGTGGGGGTAGCGGTGCGCACTAACTCGAATGTTATACCTTCCTCCACAGCACGAGAAGCTGCTGCTGCTATGGAGGAAGTACCCGGAACTGAACAGGAATAATGGGGCATATTTGAGGACGGTACTATTGTGGGGGTTGTGTCGTAAGACGTAGAGGGTTAGGGCTCTATTACTGGGGGTCTAACAACCGGCGCAATCCTAGCACGCTTTAAACCTGACGTGGAGGGTTCTTCATCATGCTTCCCCTTTGAATTGTCGCATGCTACAGGTATTGCTGGTGAGGGTTCGTCAGCGGGGAAGGATTCTGTAGCTGCACGGTCATCGGAGTCATCTGTGATATCGATGATGGGGGGCTTGTACATCGTCGTCATTCACTGTTCTGTGGAAGAAAAAACAAGAATATAAAGAGCAGCACTTAATTTTTGTTATATTTTGTAAATGAACCACTTAGGGGTGTAACATGTTAGAGATGGAATCTGTAGAAAAATTCAGGTTCAGAAGCCCCTCCACATGCATTATATCTGGACCTAAAGGAAGTGGTAAAACTGTGTTTATGCTTAAAATCATTAAAGATAAGGGGGGTATGTTCTCAAAATTTGTGCATAAAGTATTATGGTGCTATTCGACGTATCAGTCAGTGTTCAACGAGTACCAAGATGAAATTTTGTTCCACAAAGGTGTATATGACGTTAATTCGATAAAGGGTAATGAGCATACAGTCATTGTAATTGACGATCTCATGTTGGAAATGGATAAAACGTTTGCCGAGACATTTACAGTGTTCTCCCACCATCTTAACATAAGCGTATTCTTCATCAATCACAATCTATTTTTCAAAAATAGATACATGCGCGATGTGTCGTTAAATACACATTATCTCGTCTTATTCGCACAACGGAGAGATGTCACAAATTGGGATATTATCCAATCAAATGTTCCCGAATCAGCGTAATGAGTTTTTGGAGGTTTATAAAGAAGCCACAAGTCAGCGTTACCGATATTTGCTTTGTGACCTTCACCCGCGAAACACGTTTAGGGTGCTTCTAAGAACGAATATATTCCCAAACGATCCTGAAATGATGCATATTCCAGAATGACAAATAGGATGAAGAAATATCGTGAATTAATAAAAATCTAGTAACCATCGCCCCGGGCACTGCAAGAGATGTTTGTTAAAAATATCGCCTCGAACTTTTTAAAATGCATCTGTGAAATCTGTCTTTATGTTATAAAATGTAATGTGCCAATGAAACCCCCTCAGAAGGCTCGCATACGTCGTTACAAGAACATAATACGTGTGCTCGCTCGTAAAAGTCAAACTGTGGGGAAGAAAAGGCGAATTATTGCACAAAGAGGGGGATCATTCCTCTACATCTTATTTTCAGTTTTGGGACCTTTACTGACGAGATTAATATAATGAAGAAAGTGGTAGTGATTCCGCACGAGGTGTATGCTTCATTGCAAAGTTCAAAGATTCCAGACACGGCTCTAGAACCCCGTAAAAGCAGGCTTAAAAGAATGGAAAGCGAGTTACTTGCCCTATTAAACAGTGAAAAGTCACCTGATGAGAAAAGGATCTTGTACCAAGAGGCTTTGCAGAAATTTCTTCGTCAGTACGAATATTATAAGAATTCGACAAAGTCCCCGTGGTTATTAGGCACAGCGCGAGCAACGCTGAGCATGGCGACATAGGACCTGGGCCCGACTTTAGAGATGGCCAACCAAAGAATAACGTAACGCAACACATCAAACATGTATTATGATAAAAAGTAGTCTCCCAAATACATTGAGGCATAAAGGCTTAAGTCTTTATAATCTATTGAGTGAGGACCCCATCATACAGTGGGCCGATACAGGCGAGGTCATTGTTGAAGGAACAAGGGTACAGGGATCCAATATCGTTGACATTGTCCATGATCTGGTGAGAAAGTGGAACAGGCCCTCACCAACAGGATGGAAGCATATTCAAGCAAGACTACAACAAATAAATGTCCTCAAAACATTGCTACGTAACCTGAATAGGTTAAAAGACTTGGATCAAGTTTCGCATGTGTCACAACTGAGTACGCCAGCGCCTCCAGCAGTAGCGTCTCTAAAAAGGAGAAAGAAGAGAACAAACGGCCAGCCTTATCCACGTGTCTCTAAAATACGCAAATGGCTAACATATTAAGTAAACGCTATTATGACATTTCTAACCCCGCCTCCTATGGCGGCGCTAACAGACTGTAAAGAGGTGTTTATGGAGTAGGGAAAAAAGATGTTGAGAGGTTTTTGCAGGAGCAGGATGCTTATACACTTCATAAGCCGGTGAGAAAAAGGTTTAAAACGTTAAAACGGCCAAGACAAACGCGGATTCGATTGACTCTATTTGGCAAGCAGATTTAACAAACATGCAAAGATATTCCGTGTATAATGATGGCTACCGCTACATCCTATTCATAATAGATGTATCCTGTAGATATCTGTGGCTAATTCCTCTGAAAAATAAATCGCTAGGGTTCCTGGCTATTTTAGTACGGATATGGGGAAAGAATTTATAGGCCGCGCTTTTCAAAACATGCTGACAGAGTTTAATATCAGTTACTAACCTAGCAGTTCTATACATAAGGCGTCTTTCGCTGAAAGAGTTCAACGTACCCTAAAGGAACGCATGCATCGCTATTTTACACATAACAACACATACAGATATATAAACATTCTGGGGTCATTGGCCTCGTCATACAACCGTTCACGTCACCGTACGATTGGCACAACACCTAATGAAATTTTAGAAAGAGGCAAGCGCACAGGGGTGAGAAGAGATGGAGCGCCGCCACCACACTCTAAACATTTCAAAATCAATGATTATGTAAGGCTATAACGTTGGGAAATAAATTCGCGAAGGGATTTGAGCAAGGATGGACACGTGAGATTTTTAAAGTTAGTGCTATGAGACCTAAAGGTGAGATAATGATCTATTACGTTGAAGATTTGAATGGGGAAGAAATCGCAGGAGGCTTTTACCGCGAGGAGTTGCAGAAAGTGACATTTAATTTAGGAAAAAGTGTGTTTAAAATTGAAAACATTTTAGGCAGTAAAGGTTCAGGAAAGAGAAAAACGTACCTGGTGAAATGGCTACGGTACCCAGAAACCTTCAACACCTATATAAAAGCTGCTGCAATAATGAAGCTTAAACCACTTCTATGTCACACTCCCGTCCTCCTCTTCTCTGTTTGTACATCCAAACAACACCCTCGCCAACTTTGTGACAGAACTCTACGGACCCATTGAGTTGGAACGTGATTCGTACGAAGTTGGTGTTTGTGAATTTCAGCTAGCCACCATATTTTTAACTCTTGTAAATGAGGAAATCATATTTCTGATCCTTAGAAGAATCGATGAGTGTGAAAAATTAGGCATAACTTTAGACAATACTAAGCAATCAGTCCTGTTCGGTGAGGTACGGTACTATAGTACAAATGTAACACTAGGAATCGGTAATTATGACACAGTCATGGACATTGTGACGGGGTTAAACAAGAGTCTTGAAAAATCGTACCTGACAACCGATTTACTTTTTGAAGTCGTAAACATAGACACGCCTGCACCCACGTTGAAGTTAAAATCAACGCTTAGTATGATAGAAATATTAAAGATAAAGAGCTGTTCACAATTGTGGCTGAGTAGATATAGTGCAGCTCTCCAGAGAGATACCTTTCATGAGGCACATGATTTGTCCAGCTTAAAGTATCAGCTGAAGATGGAGAAATTGGGTGAAGGCTGCACATCCCCAGACATGTGCTATAATTACAGCAATATCGTAGAGCATCACTTTGTTGGGGACACCCACGCGCGCCTGCTGCGCATTGCACACATTCCCAACCATAGAGGGAAAAGTTTGAGCATTATATATGACAAGCCCCATTATGTGAATGTTGCGACTAATCTATTAACCAATATCTCGATATATATAAGAACGACTGAGGGAAAAAATTTCCCATTCGGTGATGGGAGCTTAACAGTGAAGCCACACTTTCGTCGCTTTCACTTCTAATGACCCGAAGGCCTTAACCGAAGAACTTAAATTCTGTACCGACTCATCGATTTGTAGTACCTGGTATTCCATGCAATAAAACCAAGCTCACCCTCTCGTCTATTGTTAATTTCGTAGTCATCTCCTACCTAAAAGAAAAAATAATATTATAATCAACACTGAAAATTCCTATGATGTTAGACTTTTGCGCCACCCTGTGTATATATATATACACAGGGTGTCCCATAAGTCCGGCATCATAGGAGAAATTCATAATTTTCTATTTCTACAAACCATAATTCATATTTTTCTCTTTCTACAGGCCATAATGTCTGTGAGCAAGGAAGAACGAATCCAGATAATTCTACTCATAGGAAATCGGAGTCAAAGAGAGGCCGCTGCTGAATTTAACAGACTGCATCCAGACCGCGAGCCAATAACACAGAGTTGTGTTAGCAGACTTGTTGCAAAGTTTAAGGAAACAGGATCCATAGAAGATAAACCACGCAGTGGACCTTCAAGGAGGTCAACTGACGATGATACAGCGACTGCTCTCCTGGCTCATTTTAGCAGAAGTCCCAATAAGTCTCTTCGTCGATTGTCCGCCGAGAGAGGAGTGTCGAAAAATAGCATCCATCGCATTCTTCAGGCTCACAAATGGCATCCATATAAACTTCAGATCCTACAGAAATTAAGCGAAGATGATCCCGACTGGCGGATGGAATTTTGTGAATGGGCTACGGTACAATATGCTCGGGATGCCAATTTCACGTCCACCATTCTGTTCAGTGACGAGGCTGTTTTTTATGGAAATGGTGAGGTAAATCGACAGAACACCCGCTACTGGTCTCAAAACAACCCTCACTGGTATACCTCTTCAAAGGAACAAGGTGCATCTCGGGTGATGGTATGGTGTGGCATTTGGAAGGATCGCATCATAGGCCCCCTCTTTTTCGATGAACATGTCACTGGAGGCACCTACCAACGTATGCTCAAGGAAGAAGCATTTCCCAGTGTCTTGAACGAAGAAGGAAATTTCCCAACATGGTTCCAGCAAGAAGGCGCTCCTGCACATTACAGCACCCAAGTAAGGGAATACCTGTACCAACAATTCAGAAGCCCGGATCTCACGCCACTAGATTTTTATCTCTGGGGCCACTTGAAAGGGCTGGTATACGCAGAGAAAATTAGGAGAGTTGAACATTTGCGGCAGCGCATTATTGGGGCATGTAACACCATTACTTCTGACATCATTCACCGTGTGCTTGCTGATTGGGTATCACGTCTGAATTTGTGTATTGAAAACAATGGTGGACATATTGAGCACGTTCTGTAAATAAAAGCTTTTGTTTTGCCTTCTTTTATTATTTTTCCTATGATGCCGGACTTATGGGACACCCTCTATATATAAACAAAAACGAACAATATATTAAAATGGCGCCACAATTAGCGATAATTTTCGAGGATTAGTAGTATGGTTAGAATATATATTAAATTAGAAGATTAAAAATGAAATGATATAAAATATAAAAGTATGGACAATAAGTGAAATATAAAACGGTTAAAAGGTGAAACAGAATTGAGGGGGTTCTTCCAAAATTGTTAACGTCATGAGAACCTAATTGTACAGAAGTTTGGGAATGGTTGCTTGTTGAAAAAATTCCATATTAGAAAGATGGAGCCAGGCGGAGTGACAGTGGATTTCTTTTGAGTTTGAGTTTATTTGGCGATGTTTCAATTGAAAGCGGAACTGTAGTCGTTGAGGGTTGACTGGATACTGAGGCTATAAAGGGACTCAAGTATGCGGAGGTCGATTAGTTGGTTGGCTGAATTAACGATTTTGAAATTGGAGGGAAGTAGCGGGTGGTTGTGAAGGTGGCAATGATCCCTTATTGCTGATTTGGAGGGTTTGTTCAAGGGCTGTGAAGTTCTTGTAGAAATCCCACGATGCTCGTCCACTCTTGTTTGATATTGGCGGATGGTATTGCCAATATAGTTCGCTTTGCAGCGAACACAATTAAAAGCGTAGATAGTGGACGAAGCAAGTGGCTGGGGGTATTTATTATTAAGAAAGTTTGTGGTTAAAGATTGTAACAGATGTTTTGGGAAGGAATTATTAATGCTAAAGTTATGAATGAACTCTATTTCATGGTGGAAGGATAAGTACGAAGAACATAGATGATAGGCGCGGTGGATTAAAATTTTAGTATCACTTTAACATATTGCTTCCCAGGAACCTCTCTTTAACATATTGCTTCCCAGTGTATATCACTTTAACATATTGCTTCCCAGTGTTAATCACTTTAACATATTGCTTCCTAAAAATAGACATTACACAACCAATTACAGTTACATTACAATAGTTTATAATATTTAGAGATTAGCTAGTCGAGAAAATGTAAATTTATGGACAACTTAACTTATTATGCTTTGCCATTTTTGGTGAATGTAAAATATTTGAATCACCTGAAGATCAGGGCCCCCAGCCTTCTTTAGTTAGCCTTATAAGGCTAACTAACGAAAATATCACGACCTAACCTAACCAATCGTTAGGTCAACTGTACGCCCTTGACGATTGGTTAGGTTAGGTTGTGATATTTTCGTTAGTTAGCCTAGATTACCAACCTCTTTCTAACCAACCAACCTTTCTCTTTTTAACATATTGCTTCCCAATGTTAATCACTTTAACATATTGGTTCCCAGGAGGGATCACTTTAACATATTGCTTCCCGAATGCTTTGGGAAGCAATATGTTAAACTGATCCAAATTTTAATATTGTTTATTTTATATAGCGAAGGGGTGTGACTTAGGAAATTAGTACCTAGGCCTGTGTACGTGGGTTTTCGATATATGGAAGTGCTGAATTTGTTGTTTTGTTTAGTTATTGTAATATCTAGGAAGGGTAAGGTGTTATTGGATTCGTCTTCTTTGGTGAACTTAATGTTTTTATGTTGGGAATTAAGGTAGTTAAGAAAAAGGGGGGCGTGGTTGGCATTGTGAAAAAGGAGAAAGGTGTCATTAACGTATATTTTATATAGGTGTGGTTTATAATGAATGGGACAATGAAGTAGCCAGTTATTTTCGTGATTGCTGAGGAAGATGTTAGCTAAAGTGGCACTTAAGGGGGATCCCATAGCTAGTGAGTCGGTTTGTTGATAAATTTGTTGGTTAAAGAAAAAATAGGTGTCTGAGGCGGCAAGCGTAAGCAGTTTGGTAAATTCTTGTTTTGTTAGATTCAAAACTGTGTTCGGATTGGTGACGAAAAGGCTGTTAATACAGATATCGATGGCTTCTTTAATTGGAACGTTGGTGTAGAGAGATACCATATCGAAACTATGCATATCGAGGTTATTTCAGTTATTTATGGTCCATATTTCTTTAGCGAATTCGTAGGAGTTAGTGACGGAGTATTCGTTTTGGGTTAGAGGGGTTAAAGTGGGAATTAGGAATTTTGCTAGTTTGTAATTGTGGGTGGTGTAGGCCGAAAGGATGGGCCTAATGGGTAAGTTGCGTTTATGTATTTTGGGGAGGCCATAGAGAGTACCTGGGGATGAGCCTGAAGAACGTACTTGGTTATAAGTGCCTTCTGAAATTTTGTTCTGATCAAATAGTTTTCTGAGGAAACGGTTCATTTTATTTTCAAGTTTTAGGGAAAGGGTTAAAGAATTATCATTAATCTTTTTAAATTTGGTGGGATCGTTAAGAACGTTGTTGACTTTATTAATGTAATCTGGTTTATTAAGAAGGACGGTGCCTTAGAATAGAATAGAATAACCTTTATTAATAATAATAACATAAATACATTTTTTCAATTTACAATGACATGAATAATTGCGAAGCTCGACTATTTATTTTATTTTATTTGGTCCTTAAGCTTTAAGTTTTACAGGGCTCTTATTAAAAATAAGCAGCTAGTTGTCATTAATTAATAATAATAAATAAATAAATAAGTAAATAAGTATTATTAATAGTTAAAACATGTATTACAATATTAACAATATTAATGGACAATACTAAACAATATTAGTGGACATTAATCCTAGATTTTTGTCAGTATGCCATTATTAATTGGGATTTCAACTTGGTTTTAAACAAATTTACATTCACAATATTTTTTATATCGACATGCAAGTCATTCCATAGTTTCAATCCAATGAAAATGGGTAGTTTTTGAGATGAAGACAATCTAAATTGAGGTATGACAAGCTTTGATCTATTTCTGCTCTGATACGAGTGGATTTCTTGATGAGTTACAAAATATCTGTTTACCCACTGCAATTAATGATTTTGTTCTTACACTTGTAAATAAAATTAAAATGTGCCAGTTTGATTATATCGTTGAGCTTTAATAGGTTTAGCTCTTTAAATAATGCACTAGAGTGATCAAGGCAATCAGCATCAGATAATAACCTTATTGCTCGTTTTTGGATGACAAAGATACCATTTAATGCGTTGTTAGCGGAGTTTCCCCAAACAAGGGTGCAGTACGTTATATAAGGAAGAACAAGAGTATGATAAAGAGTCAATAAAACTTGTTTAGGGACTACATTTCTAAGTTTAAACATTATAGTAATGCTCCTTGAAATCTTTTTCGCGATATAATTTACATGATCACTCCATTGCAAATTCTTATCTTATAGCATTACACCAAGAAATTTTGTTACAGTCCACTCCTTTATGGCGATTTCATTAACATTAAGTTCATCAAGATATACATTTCTTTTATTAGTAAATATCATGAAATTTGTTTTACCGGTATTTAGGAAGAGTTTATTGGTGGTCAACCATTTCATTACACTGATGAATTCTGAATGAAATATATTCTTAGCTGTATTAACATCTTTGCAAGAAAAAGAGACAGTTGTATCATTTGCAAACATTATGAAGTTCAGTATATCAGATGAACGTGGAAGGTCATTTATATATAATAAAAATAACGGTGGACCCAGAACTGATCCCTGTGGCACATCATATTTGACAAGCGCTTTAGTTGAGCAAACCTTATTTACTGATACAAAATCTAATATACTATTTCAGAAATGAAGCCTTATATATATATATATATATATATATATATATAGATAGATATATATATTTCAATTGGGAAACTCAGAAAAAAAAATGATAACCAACATCGATTCCGGTCAGGAAGATCATGCTTATCACAACTAATGGAACACTATAACAATATTATTGATGCACTCGAAACAATGAAAACTATGATTTGGCGGGCCGCAGGGCCCCCAATTACTGTCGATTCAGTTATTTGGTCAATAAAACTATAGAAATGAACGCAGTCATGAAAATCTTAGGCTTCAAATCCGAGTTCATTGTATTAAGATTTGTGAAGCTTTAGATTTTCATGGCTGCGTTCTTTTCTGTAGTTTTATTGAATGAATAATTGGTTTGCCAGTAACTGGAAGGCCGCAGGTACCCCAATTACTGAGGTCCAAGGTGAGAGGAATAGGAATGATATCCAGATAAAGGGCTACTGATGTTCAAAATAAAATACGCCGTAGGCCCACAATTCAGCCGAAGCACCGCAGATCTAGCAAAATCGGCGGTAGCGCCGACCTTTTGCTAGTCTAATATACTATTTCAGAAATGAAGCCTTATATATATATAGATAGATATATATATATATATATATATATATGTAACAGTTTTTTTGCGCACACCTACAGGTCGCTACAATCGGTGTAGAACAATGCGGTTTTCACCATTCGATGCGTCTTTTTATTGTGCAGTGCCCATGCTAAAAAAAAATTCACGAACATAATTCCTTCCCCCATTTTAGGGGTACAGTTCTTCCCATGCCTGTACACGCATTTTTTTAATTTTTCATTTTTAATCATAATTTTGGCACAAAATAAGTCAATATTTACTAAACATTTAATATCATTCGATTCACAAAAGATTTCTTTATCGATTCAATACAAAAAATTACATAATTAAAACGGGCAATTTAAATAAACACGAGTTTAAATTTAAACGAGCCACACTCGAAATTATTTACCGTGACTTTTGTGCGTTTTATTACTGTGGCTTTTGTACAAATAATTTTACGTATACACAAACAATTTGATAGGATATTGACTTATCATTCTATTTTTTAGTTGTCATAAAAATACGTTAATTAAGTTATCTGATTAGATGCGCTTTTATAGTTGAAGATCATTTTTAGAAAATTATTTATTTTCCCCACTTTAAAATATTACAAAATTTCTATTAGGTATCCTAATATCATTATGCCTGTCGCTGTAAGTAAGAAAATAGCAATTAAATAATTAATTTTAAAACATTAAATGACGTCATCAAGATCATTACGAAACCTATGGTAAAATTATTGAATACCCGGCTAGGTTCATTGAATGCCAGGTTAGGTCATCTGTACGCCCTTGACGATTGGTTAGGTTAAGTCGTGATATTTTCGTTGGCTTTAACGAAAATATCATGACTTAACCTAACCAATCGTCAAGGGTGTACAATTAACCTAACCGGGCATTCAATTAACGTACCCGGGCATTCAATTAATCTAATTGGGCATTCAGTTGACCTAACCAGCCATTTAATTAACCTAATCGGGCATCATTACTATTATAATTTAGCAAAAATGTGTCTGCTTGTCTGACCGCAGAAAAAACTTTTACGTTTCTGAACCGATTTCGACCAAACTTCGTATGGTGGATGGGGGTGATGAGCAATGAACGAAAATATATGTGTGACCAACCCCCCCCCCCACCACCACCACCAATTACTGGGCCCGAGGGCCCCCAGCACCGCGATAAAACTATAGAAAAGAACGCAGCAATGAAAATCTTGAGCTTCACATTGTATCAATATTTTTGAAGCTTAAGATTTTCATGACTATAGTTTTATTGACCAAATAATTAATTGTTCAATTATTTGGTCAATAAAACTATAGAAAAGAACCCAGTCATGAAAATCTTGAGCTTCACATCCGAGTTCATCATATCAAGATTTGTGACGTTTTAGATTTTCATGGCTGCGTTCTTTTCTGTAGTTTTATTGACCGAATAATTGGTTCGCCAGTAATTGGAGGGCCACAGGCACCCCAATTACTGAGGCCCAAGGTGAGAGGAATGGGAACGATATCCAGATAAAGGGCTATTGATGTTCAAAATAAAATACGCCGTAGGCCCACAATTCGGTTTGGGTCGAAGGTCCAAGCACCGCAGATCTAGCAAAATCGGCGCGTAGCGCCGATCTTTTGCTAGTGATATCTATTGGACAAATAACTTTTAAACCAATCACTGATTGCTCCTCTAAAGCCGTAACAATATAATTTATTAAGTAGAATATTATGGTCTATTACATCAAACGCCTTACTCACATCCATAAATATTGATCTCGGTCTTTCATCTATTCTACCGGTCAACTCTGGAACAATCTTCCTGAATCCATCTTTCCAATCCTTCAAACGTACTGTCCAAGCATCTGAAAGACCCTTGACGTTGATTTCAGCTCCCTCCTCCTCCTCCTATGCGGAGGGGCAGTTTTGTGGGTGCTCACCCTTGGGACCCCTCCTTGCTGCATAAGAAAAAAGTCTGATGCTAGTGTCTCTGAGCAACTGATATAGTGAAAAAATGGACAAAGTAAAATCATGGTATTTTTTTTAAATCTGATATTTATACATCTTCGAATATGCCCAGTTAACTTTCTTGTTTTTACTCGTAGTTAAATAAAAGGTCTTGATGATACGTCTCATTTCCATCAAGTCCAAAAACTTCATTTAAAAAGTCTTTAATTCACTGTTAAGGAATCGTATTAAATATTTTAATTTATGTGAAATTTGAGATAGGAATTTATAAAACTGAATCGTATATGAAAGTTTTATTTACTGCAGGTCTATCCTCAAATGAGAGTTTCCTCATTACTTAAAACTCCTTTAGAGTTTTTCTGCAAGAACTCGTGTTATGTGGAAATCATTAATATAATTTGAGTTCTAAACATACGAGACAAACAGGTTTCATGGGTGTTGAAATTGTGGTTCTGGATGTGAACATTTTATTTTTATTTACAAGTGTAAGAACAAAATCATTAATTTGCAATGGGTAAATAGATATTTTGTAACTCATCAAGAAATCCACTCGTATCAGACCAGAAATAGATCAAAGCTTGTTATACCTCAATTTAGATTGTCTTCATCTCAAAAACTACCCATTTTCATTGGATTGAAACTATGGAATGACTTGCATGCCGATATAAAAACTATTCTGAATGTAAATTTGTTTGAAACCAAGTTGAAATCCCGATTAATAATGGCATACTAACAAAAATCTAGGATTAATGTCCACTAATATTGTTTAATATTGTCCATTAATATTGTTTAATATTGTAATACATGTTTTAACTATTAACAATACTTATTTATTTATTTATTTATTTATTATTATTAATTTATAACAACTAGCTGCTTATTTTTAATAAGAGTCCAGTAAAGCCTAAAGCTTAAGGGCCAAATTAAATAAAATAAATAGTCGCTTCACAATTATTCATGTCATTGTAAATTGAAAAAATTATTGATTTTATTATTATTAAGAAAGGTTATTCTATTCTATTCTATTCTATTCTTTGTTCTCCTTAGCTATATTTACATTTTCCATAAGATTTAAAATAGCCATTTCCGTCGTTTTATTGTTACGGAAGCCATATTGATTTGGAGATAATAAATTGTAGGATTCTAAATATCGCTGCATTCTACTCTTTACAATTTTTTCAAAAACTTTGCTGAACACAGATAATGAACACACCGGCCTATAATTTGTTGCTAGTGTAGGATCACCCCCTTTAAAAGGGGTGTTAGACAACCAGTTTTTAGCATTGATGGGAATATTCCTTTGGAGAAACTGAGATAGTTCTTTAAGGCAGGAGAGGTCTTTTCTATTAATAAGGGGGGAAGAAACTTTGAGGTTCAAAACTATAAAAATGTTTATTAGCTATGTGGGTGAGTGAGGACTTTGAAAACGGAAGTTTTGACTCGTCAACTATTGAGAATTTTTTTAAACTATGAGAGTTTTTCGAAGGATAAAAAGTGTTTAAAATAATTTATCTTAAAATCAGGGATCATTGCCACCTTCACAACCACCCGCTACTTCCCTCCAATTTCAAAATCGTTAATTCAGCCAACCAACTAATCGACCTCCGCATACTTGAGTCCCTTTATAACCTCAGTATCCAGCCAACCCTCAACGACTACAGTTTCGCTTTCAATTTAAACATCGCCAAATAAACTCTCAAACTCAAAAGAAATCCACTATCACTCCGCCTGGCTCCATCTTTCTAATATGGAATTTTTTCAACAAGCAACCATTCCCAATCTTCTGTAAAATTAGTCTCTCATTACGTTAGCAATTTGGTAAGAAACCCCTCAATTCTGTTTCACCTTTTGACCGTTTTATATTTCACTTATTGTCCATACTTTTATACTTTATATCATTTCATTATTAAAATACATTTCATTTTCAAAATGCAATAGAATCTACAGACATTATTTAATTGTTTTGTAAACGCCTGTTTTCAAACTGACGTCCGTTCTGGTCCAGGCACTGCTGATAACGCGAAGCAATGGAATCGCAAACATCACGAAACATTTCGTTTGGTATTTGTGTGCATTCTCGTTCAATGGCTGCTCTCAATTCAGCGACTGTTGCAGGTTTTATAGCGTAGACTTTGTCTTTTAAGTATCCCCATAAAAAAAGTCTAGTGGTGTGAGGTCTGGTGAACGCGGAGGGTATTCTACGAAACCCCTTCGTCCAATCCACATCCACATCGTGCCAAGTACCACTCGCAATACTCCACTCTTCGGTCCGGATCATCTTCATTAATAGCATGGACTAATCTTGGAATGTAACTTTTCCATTGACAGCGCTTCAAAATGCGTTGGACAGACGATTCTGAAATTCCTACCTCACGACTCGCTTGCCGCACAGATTTTCTTGGACTTTGGTGATACGTTTCCAGTACTCTTTCTTGCTTTGTGGGGCTTGTCGATGTCCGTGGTCTTCCGGAACGCTTCTTGTGGACATTCTGAACAGTTCCATCGGCTTCAAACTTATCTCTAATTCGAGTGATGGTAAGTCGCGTTGGTGGATCTGTTTGAAACTCCCTCCTAAACTGTCTTTGCACTTCAACTGCGTTTTCACACTTCCAGTAGCATTTTAGAATGAATTTCCTTTGTTCAAAGCTTAGTCTGACTGCCATTATTAATTCTAATAGGTTTAACTTGGAAAGAAAGAAACATCAATTGAGCTATCAGCTGTTAAAGTGTGTATACATTTTTTTGGGACGCCCTGTATATATATATATATATATATATATATATATATATATATATATATATACTTCATATGTTAGTTAACAGACATAACTTTTTCTGTGTTAGTAATACGATATTGTGAGTAAATTTCTACAATACCAAGTTTTACTCTGTGTTTAATACTAAAATTTACGAGCATCAGACAAAAATCACCAAAAATAAACCCCTTCCCCTGTGGTAGTGAGTTAGAAAGATGTGGCACTGCAAATGTCTTCTAAAACATCGTGCGATATAACATCCGCACACTTCTTTCAACTTGGTTATGATCTATGCAATGAAAATGTAAAACATTCGAAAAGTCAAAAACAAAAAAATCACATCGCATTTATGCAAGGAATCAGCCAGAACCGCTCTGAAAAGGCATCGTTCTGAAAAGGTTTTTTTTGGACCTGTCAAAATAAAAAAATGGTGCAAGGATTCATTGCTTTATTCACTTTGTGTGAATATCAAATGAAATTAAATACAGTTTGTATATTCAAATATGCTAATTAAACTCAGTTTATGTGTTGTTTTGTTCTGTCAGTGAGAATTGAGCATTTTGTTTGAGTTTCTTTTAACTAAATATGAAACACTATATATATATATATATATATATATATATATATATATATGTGTGTGTGTATATATATAGTGTTGGGGGAGAGAGAGAGAGAGAGAGAGGGGCGGGTTCAGAGCACAATATTTGGGGGAGGGGGCGGTCGCCTTCCAGAACCTGAGATTATAATACGTACATTGGCAAACAATTGGTATGACAGAATTGCCAACGATTATCACATATTCGTTCTGCCTATAAAGAATCCAGAAAGGTATCTGTTTTTGGTCAAACGAGTCAATTCCTTAAGATGACAGTAAGCTTCAAAGAGGCATAAAATTAGCGCAACAACATTTACATTACTATTTTATCAAACACCATCATTAGGGGCAATTAAAGAAAAATATATATTAAATGGCTCGCTTTTGAATATCAATGTGGCCCTATATGCACTCTTTTTCTCAGTATACCAGCATACCTCAGTGCATGCATCCCTACTTGGCGGCTTACAAAAACCTCTGAGACAATTGCACTTTGCTTGAAAAGTAACCACGAAAAGGGTACACCTACAATTTTATTAAAGTACCAAACGTAACATCAAAATTCTGATTCTGCTTATTTTTCACGCCTAAGCCTTGGACAGGTTTTTCCCAGCTGACAACAATGTGGTGGCGAGCGGTATCAACAAATTGGGTCCACCATTCTACAGGCAGTGTGCTCATTTAGAGAGGCCGTTCCTTTATGTATTAAATTTACTAAAATTTTTCAAAGGAAAGCAACAGCAATAATTTTTTTAGGACAGTTTTGTATTGTCTCTTCTTTATGTTTCTGATCTCCTTCTTTCTTTTACTTTCTTTACCTTTAAGGTTTAGAGGCCTCATGGTTTAGGGGTCGCGATCGTCCCCCTCACTCCCCCAAAAATCCGCCCCTGGAAAGAGAGAGAGAGAGAGAGATTGAATGCGGAATCCATATATATATATATATATATATATATAAAGTGGTTGGTAGATAAATGGGTACCCAAGGTGGCCTAGTGGTTAAGACGCTGGGCTGCTGATGGGGCGTGGTTCGGATTGCACGTTAAACTGTAGGTCTAAGGTGGAGTGAAAAGCTTGACCTTCGTCAGAATGAACAATTCGGGCGGAAGCTAACCAAAGGTAACCAAAGGTTATATATATATATATATATATTGTTTAAATTCTATAATTACATGGATTATATAGAAAGGCCGATTACACTGTTCAACAAACTTGAATTTTTCCTTTTTTTTCTCATGTGAAATCTGATGATTCGTTTGGATTTTTGCACGCTAATTACGAAAATGACCACGAAATTTTGTTATCGTCAGGTTTCTGAGAAAATCACTGTTTTATATTTGAATGTAATATAATAATCTATGAACAAGGAAAATATTAAAATGGTTGTTAACTACTTAAAATGTTTTTCTTGATGATTTTCGCTTGTAACTGACATCTGAGGCTTCCCTTATTTGAGTCGAGCAGTAATCAGCCAGCATGGTTGGACTCTATTTGCCCTGGTATCGTTTTCCATCGGAGAAATGTTCTGATGAAACTGCTCTCCATGTTATCGCTGACATCTCCAGGGTTTCGCGAGAAAAATTCCAAGTGCGAATGCAAAAAATTAATTTTTAAAAAACTCATATTACAGTACATCCCAATGATCTGTAAGCTTGAAGAAATTCTTCAGCCAATTCTGCATAGTTAGGCGAATTTTTGTTGCCCAAGAAATTCTGGGTCACTGCTTTAAAAGCATTCCAAGCTGTTTTTCAGATTCATTCAGGACTTCATCAAAGGCACTATCTTTTTCTTTAACTCATTTATTTGTGGACCAATGAAAATTCCCTCTTAATTTGGCATCACTATTCAGATGGAATTTTTTTGTTTCAAGTACTGGAATCCATTTCCTGCTCTGTCCATTGACTTAACAAAATATTTCATCGATCCTAGTTTGATGTGTAAAGGTGGCAAGTAAACTTTTTCAGGATCCACCAAATTATGGCACGCAACATTTTTTTTATCCAGGAATGAAAGCTTGACAAGGTGGCTAGTTCTTAACAGTATAATGAGAATTCTTTCCTCTGCTCTCCTGTTCACAAAGAAAACTGCAATATTTTCTATATTCAAGCTGTAAACCAAGAAGCAACCCACTGACTTTAAGATCACCACAGATATACTAGTTGTATCTTTTGTAATTTATTTTATTCAGGAGAAATTCCATATTTTCATACGACTCTTTCATATGGACAACATGTCTAATAGAAACTGAAGGATAGATATTTCCAGTATGCAACAGGACAGCCTTCGAACTAAGTTTTGACGAAGCGATGAAAAGTCGGCATTCTAAAGGTTTATGGTCGTGTCCTAATGCCATTATCAACCTATCAATATCATTACAAAAAGAAAGATCACATGAACTGAACAATATTGATAAAACTGGAGATAAAGAATCTGAACGGAACTTGAATACGACATTTCAAATAGATCAATGTGACGTGATTTGTTTTTAAGGGTAGAAAATTGCAGTATTGACCTCTGGAAAAAACAGGAGTGAATAGGAACATGTGGGCTCGGGCAATAATAATTTTCATGATAAAATATGCGCAAAGTATGCGTAGGCAGTAATTAAAAATAATTAAATTTAGTCATTCAGTGATAATCTCTCTAACTAATTACCTTATTTGTTATAAAATCATTCAGGAATTACACATTACCCAAGAGTAGTAAGCTGATAACGTGTAATTGAATTACAGGTAATTAATTATTATTACCTGCGCCAGCGGAATTCGAACCCCCGACCTCAGTGCTTTTACTTTGCTTATAGAGAAACGGGATCACCTGAAGATCCGTCACCCCAGCCTTTTTTAGTTAGCTTTATAAGGCTAACTAACGAAAATATCATGACTTACCCTAACCACTCGTTAGGTCAACTGTACGCCCTTGACGATTGGTTAGGTTAGGTCGTGATATTTTCGTTAGTTAGCCTTATAAAGCTAACTAAAAAAGGCTGGGGTGACGGATCTTCAGGTGATCCGGGGAAATGGTGTTATCCACTGAGCTACAGACGTTCGTAAGCAATGGGAAAGTAACTGACTTACATTTGAGAAGAAACTATAGTTCTATAATTGAATTATTTAGAAGCAAATAACCAGTGTTGTAATTTAATTACTCTTAAAGACAGTAATTGTAATTTAATTTCATTTTAAAGAAAAATTTTCCAAGAATGAGTTACCTCAATAGACAAAAAATGTGAAGTCAGAAATCAATATACAGTAAACCTATAAAAACGGCAAATACAGTACATAGTGTAGAAAAGGAAAATGTGCAATTACTGTATTTATTACAGTAATTTAATGTGATAAATGATAATACAATAATGAAACAATTGCAAAAAATTGTGGAAATACTTATAACAAAAGTTGTTAGAGAGTTAAAGCAATTGTTGAAAACATTCGTACATCCAGGACGCACTGGTTTGAAACACGTGCTGCAAAAATCTTCGACTTGAATTCATCTGGAATGAGTGCACTCTTGACATATGGAGTTTTTAAGTTTGTCATATAACTCCCATAGCCTTGAAAGAAACATCTTGAAAAATATACACATAACTTATATATTAATAATTCACTTCCAAATTTCGGATCACCTGAAGATCAGGGCCCCCAGCCTTCTTTAGTTAGCTTTATAAAGCTAACTAACGAAAATATCACGACTTAACCTAACCAATCGTTAGGTCAACTGTACGCCCTTGACGATTGGTTAGGTTAAGTCGTGATATTTTCGTTAGTTAGCCTTATAAGTGTTACGGCATGCGGGAGGTGCCCCTTTGGGGCATTAGTTTCTGCGCGTATGTAGAGGAATTACGACATTTGTTTGAGTGAGGCCCGTGGTGTAAGGTTATCATATCTGACTGGCAATCGGGAGATCCCGGGTTCGATTCCCGGGTGGTTACCTCATTTTTTCATTTGTTTCGTTCTTTCGCTCTCATCTTGCGCAGAATATTCTCCTACACAAAGCGTCGGTCTTTACGTTAATTATACTGCGTGTTTGCAGTTATAATGTATATATATATATATATATATATATATAAACGTTCATAGATCTTCGATGAAGTAAATCGAAATTAAACTCGACTAATGTTGTTTATACTCGTATTAAAATAAAAAAAAATATATATATATATATATATATATATACTTTTTCATTTAATTTCATGAAATTCAAATATTAAGCACACAGTATATAACAATAATTTCAAACGCAATAAAGCCCAATAACATACTCGCGACATACAATCACAACTGGATTAATTAAGAACGATGGAGTTTTAATATGAACAACATTCAGAATTTCCACTTTTCAGAAAACTGCTTTTCGCTATGTTTGAACCCGCAAATTCCAAACTGATTCATTCATTATCGCCGAATGAAAAAAAAGATACACTTTTAAAGAACGTGCAATAATATCAACCAACCAATGCTGTTTATACTCGCACTAAAAGCCACTAATGTTATTATTATGATTATCAGACCTGGCTCCAAAAGGACGCATCGAACACCTGTATATGGAATTTATCGATAAGAAATCTTGTACTAATGACTCTCAAAGATTGCGTACAACGAATCGTAAATTTCAATTCACAACAAACATTCTCGCATTTTCTCTTAATTTCTCTCTTATACAAATGAAGTATAAATTTTTCAAATAACTTTACTAAAAATGCAATCTCAATAAAGTGTAGTTTTGGATTTAAGGAAAACGACATTCAGAATTTCATTATTTCATTTTAAGAAAGTTATTTTTCTCTGTTTTAATCCGAATTTTCTACATAATCATAAATGAAGGGTCGCGCGTCTTAAGGTACCTAAGCGCCACCACAGGCGAAAACGTGTTTTTGATGGATATCACTATTTTCACCCTTCCTCTATCGCGTGGTTTGGGTTATAATGACCTTACGACAATAGAAGTATAGTTGAAAACCTTATGAAGCGAACTACTTTTTCACCTCTATCGCCAGCCAAAAGTTCACCCAAGGTTCGGCATAATAAGAAAATCAAAAAATTAAAAAAATTATATATAAAATATAAAATATGAAAATCTATTCCAAAAACTCATCAACATCTTCATTAGTATACTTAGAACTCTAATTTAGCCAAAAATGAACGTTCTAGCTCAATTAATAACAAAGATACTATTGCCAGAATATTGCTGAACTTTGGAGGCGATTTCTGACGAATTTTAATTTTGGCGCTTAGGTACCTTAAGACGCGGGACTCCTCAAATATATCCTGAAATTAATGTTAAAATTTATTGTCTTACTGATTTAATTTATATCATAAATCAGTGGTCTAATTACCATAGCAGTTGTTAATTTATTTCCATTATTATATATATATTATATATATATATATATATATATATATATATAAATTGCCGAAGGAAAGCTAATCAGGTTTTTCAAAAAAAATTTCGGATTACCTACTTGAAACTTCTGTTTTATCTGTCACCCTACCACGCAGGTGGGCGTTTTGGTCCACTAACCAGTGTTGGATCAGCTCGCACCTGCATCAACTTCCGATGCTAAAGACTTTCAAACTACTTTTTCTGAATAAGCCATCGGAGTTTTCAGACCCGCATTGGCTCCAGAAGGACGCTTCGAACACCTGTATATAGAATTTATCGATAAGAAATCTTGTAGTAATGACTCTCCAAGATTGCGTACAGCGAAGCGTAAATTTTAATCCCCAACCAGCATTCTCTCGCATTTTCTCTTAATTTCTCTCTTATACAAATGAAGTATAAATTTTTTAAATAACTTTACCAAAAATGCATTCTCAATAAAGTACCATTTCGGATATAAGGAAAACGACATTCAGAATTTCATTTTACAATTTTTATTTTCCAAACAAAACTTTTTTTTTTCTCTCTCTCTCTCTCTCTCTCTCTCTCTCTCTCTCTCTCTCTCTCTCTCTTACTGCGCGGTTTCATTTCTGTAAAAATCTGTGGAATGAATAAGGCATATTTGGTAAAGACTCGCCCCCCAGAATTTGCGCCACGTCCAATTACAACCCAATGGGCGGTGTATGAGAACGAATCTATGGTCTCTGTTTGGTGCAAAACTTCGCTCACGCTACAACCACACCCAAATTCTCTGAGAGCCAACAGGAAACTCGCGAATCGAATATTGGGGAGGGGGCGTTCTGAGGGTGGGTTCAATCGGGGTTATATATAAAAGGGAACATTATCAGCTGGATCCCAAAACAGTGATTTTTATCAGACACATCGGGTTTACTGCTCCCCACAATTGTTTGAATACGGGAACCTCTCTGCAGGGGCTACGCTCCATCTTTTCGCAGTGGCCAATGGAGCAAACCTTCTCTGTACACAAAACGTTGCAGAAATTTGTGACGGCGGGGAAGAAGCAGCGGATGGAGAGGCCATTGAGATGTAGGTAGAAATAATTACGTGATAATTTAAAAATTAGTTTGTGAAATGTGATTTAAAACTGGTTATCATTCTCGGGCTCCCTCTCTCTCTCTCTCTCTCTCTCTCTCTCTCTCTATATATATATATATATATATATATATATATATATATATATATATATATATATATATATATATATACACACATCGTATCATTCAGTGCTAAACCTTTGCAAGTGTTAACTATTTTTATGAAAAGCTATAATAAACGCATTTTGAAGTTAAAGGATATCTTCCCAGGGGTTCGAGACTCTGTGACGGTTTGGCGGGGCATAGTAATACAGTTAATCTTCCTTTTGAGCACAGTTACTGTAGGATGGTTGCTTTGTGTTTATTATTTGATCCGCGTACCCGATGCGGCATTTTCTCTTATTGTAGTTTCTTGTATCTCTCTCATCATATATATATATAATATATATATATATATGTTTATGGAAGTATATTTTAACAACCCGGTTAGGCCAGCTGCTTGCTGTTTATTATTTGATCCATGTACCCTATCTCTCATTTTCACTTATTGTAACCCCTCGTAACATTCTCATCCTAAAAAAAAAATATATATATATACAGGGTGTCCTAAAAAAAACTATATACTCTTTATAGCATCATATATTTTATGATTTAAAAAAAAAACAATATATCGTTATAGCAATTGCCAATGAAAGGTAAATTAGTAATCTAAGTGATCAAAATGTTATAGCGAGTTGTTTGCATATAAAATTTAATTAACTACGCCAAGTGCTCAAAATGTTCTCCGGCGGCATGAATGCACTTTCAATACAACAAAATCGTGTGGTCTGATGAAGCTACCTTCAAGCTGAATGGCACAGTAAATCGACACAACTGCAGGTACTGGTCACTTGATAATCCACACGTTTATGTGGATAAACATGTTAATTTACCAGGATTAACAGCATGGTGTGGTTTATCATCCAGGGGTTTGGTTGGACCATTTTTCTTTAATGGGACAGTTACCGGTGCCGCATATCTCGACATGCTGCAGACAAAAATTATACCTGCAGTTCGGAAGTTGTTTGGAAACGACGACTTTTACTTTCAACAAGATGGAGCCCCCCCTCATTGTCATTGTGATGTCAGAAGGTACCTCGATGAACGTTGCCTAACCGTTGGATAGGACGAAGAGGAAGCGTTGAGTATCCTCCATGTTCACCGGACTTGACTCCACTTGATTTTTACTTGGGGGGCTACCTGAAGGATGCAGTTTATGGTACAAGACCTGCAACACTCGAACACCTTAAGGATGCAATTAGAGAAAAGTGCGGGACCATCACAGCATCCACATTAGTCCATGTCTGCGAATCAGTTAGTCGACGCATTCAAAAATGCATTCATGCCGCCGGAGAACATTTTGAGCACTTGGCGTAGTTAATTAAATTTTATATGCAAACAACTCGCTATAACATTTTGATCATTTAGATTACTAATTTACCTTTCATTGGCAATTGCTATAACAATATATTGTTTGGTTTTTTTTTAAATTATAAAATATATGATGCTATAAAGAGTATATAGTTTTTTTGGGACACCCGGTGTGTGTATATATATATATATGGAAGTATATGTTACCAACCCGGTTAGGCCAGCTGCTTGCTATTTATTATTTGGTCCGGGCACCCTAATCGGCATTTTATCTTATTGTAACTCCTTGTAACTCACTCTTCCCATATATACATCGCGGTGTCCTTTGAAAGTGAAATTTTATTACGCGTTTGTTTCCCTGTACGTGTTAACTTAAAAATTTATAGAAAGTGCAACAGGTATGGTTTAAGAATTACTAAAACTTTAAAGGTAGGGAAATCCTGCGGTCCCGGGCTTGATACCCGTTGATGGTAGGCGACGCGTAGTATGCATAGCAAGGATAAATGTACTTCCGGCGCCGTAAATTAGTCTACTTTTAACTCTTTTCTTATATATATACGTTCCTCTGTGTGTATGTTTTTGTGGCTATTTCGTCATATATATATATATATATATATATATATATATATATAGGTGTGGCTGTGATAATATATTTTCAACTCATTACAGTTTGTTGTTAAATGTTTCATTAAAATAGCAGGTCTCCTCAATTTTTAATTATAGTTAGTTTGCATTACTACTGAGCTAGCCTTTCTGAATACAATTCGATTTATGAAAAAAATTGGATTTTAATTAAAAAAGATTCAGAAAATGTATGAACAGTGAAAAATAATTTCCTGTCTACATTCGTCGCCTTTTTCTTATAAGTCCGACGATGAACTGACACATGTTATAGCTACTTTTCGTGACAGCTTTGAAAAAAAGCAAACAGTCGACGGTGGTTTGGAGGTCTTACAGCGCAGCCAACCCAGTGACCTGAAGACGGAGGTCGAAGTATTGGCTCACATCCGGTCAAACGAATGCCAGGTCATAGGGAACCTAATGTAAGCTTTTTTCTTTCGGTTAAGAACAAGACACAGTGTATTTTCATCAATTTATTAAATGACAGAAATCATGTTTGATAATTAGTACAATTTTACTTCCAACTTAAATTCGTTACAGAATTAGCACCCATTAAATAAACTACAGAGCACAAGACTGACATTATTGGGGACATCTTATATTTTACACAATATTGTTGCAATTATACATTTTATATATACGAGTAAAACTTTACACAATACATCGAGTGCACAAAAATGGGAACCTTGTTTTTATCTGCATGCATGCCAATTCATCATTCAGCTCAGTGTGACACGGGTCGAATAGTTTTTAAAAATTTATAAATTTATTTCCACGTGACATGTGCAAGAGAAATGAAAGACAATACATCACGCACGTATTACTAAAATACCCTTGTAATTGGTAGGGATTCTAGGCAATTTAGGGGATATGCAACTGTTCGAGAAATTTTACAATAACAGGGTCACTCCAGGGATGAGTCCCGAGTGAGTTAAAAAAGCACATTCTTTCCCTATTTTTAAAGTAGATGGCCAACCAATGCATCACTTCTCCACTAATAATGTCGGTATTGACAATAATTGCCCCGCATTTTCTCGTACATGGTAATTTCAATGTTTCATTGTTCGCAAACACATTGATAAATTTGGAGCGTGTGATTCGGTCACCATTCATTACTCTCTGAAATATATTCGCATCCATTTTAAAAGTCAGTGAATACGTTCCAGAAGCGGTCAACATCAATTAGGGCTTGTGACTCGAGGTATACTAGTACACTAATAGGGGCGTCTATCGGGTTGGCGAATTCCAATCTGACTGAGATGTTCCCACTTTGTTGTGGACTTAAGAGTGTATTTACACTATCAGATAAGTCAGGTGTGATGTCAAACGGGTAAAGGTTAAATTGATCGATGAATTCTTTCTGCGTTACCCCAATCCCGAGCTCATCGCAAGCACCTGCAATACGTTTCCTATCTGCTTCGAGGCCAACCCTGCTGGCACTGTGTACAGTTTGAACTGTACTCTGTTAACTGGGTATTTTACTGTGGTATGTAGTAAATTTTTTTCAATATCTATATATTTCGGGGAACATAGTTTCACTCACCGTACGCGAAAGTATGTTTCATAACATGAACCACAACGGGTTTTGCGCCCTCTTCTTGATCAGCTCCCAGATTTATGTAGATCTCAGGATTCGTGGGTGTGTGAGCTTTATTTTCAAGTCGATGCCGTTCAAAAGCAGTTTCTCCTGGAATGTGAAGACTGTATGCCGAAGTCCAAAACATTCGTACATCTTGTTTTTAGAATTTTTAAACTTGTCCTTTACACTACTTTAGTCTTTCGTCTGATAATTATAGCCCTCGGTAGTTAAAAAGGTATCCTTCGCTTCTTTTGAAAAGTCGAGGGCATTTTCCAGATAGGCTAGTAGGTGATAATAACCCGTTCCTGCCGAGATGTTGACCTGATTTAAATATACATCACACTGGCTGAATATGGAGTGTAGAAAGTTTGTTTCCGGAAATACATCATATTTATCATCGCAGTTCGTTCCATCTGAATAGGCTATATGTAGTTTAGCGTACATGTGCATGCAGCTTGGATAAAAATAGTAAGGGCCTGAGCTGGGTATCACGAATTCTATAGGGGCACTGGGTGAACTAATTGTGTTTAATGGGTTAATTGTAATAAAGTAACTGTGCTCAATAGAAACTTGTGTTGGGGACATATCAAAGAGGTACAGCTCCGATTTACAACATTGTGAGCTACACGGATGGACGAAGCGTGCCATGACGAGTCAGAAATAGAGCCACCTCTCTCGACAATTAGTAAACAGCCTATGATTCGTGAGATCAATGTCCTTATTTTATCTCATTTAAAAAAATGATCAACCATAGGTTTCATTCGCTTAGAACACTTCTTTTTTGATGTCCTTTTACGTTTATCGCCATGTGTTGATAACCCCTTCTTCCGGACAGCCCTCTTCTTCCCACCACCACGCATTTTTCTCTTTGCATGTTTGATGATTTCGTACCGTGTACGTTTTTAATATTTCTTTAGAGCTTTTTTAAGTTTAGCCCCAGCCATTATGTATTCTACCGTGTTAAAACCTGATTGTAACACTTTTTTCCCAAGGCATCTGGCGCCCCTCTTCAGCAATGGGACAGGTGTGCGTAGTATGGTTGAAAAAATGGATCCAAGCCCACTCCTACGCTGATATCTCACCCCTCGATAGACTATGAAAGGCCTTCGGGTCATTGTAACTCAGTGCGAAGAAAATGTTAGGCTCCCGTCACCGAATGGGAAATTTTTTCACTCAATCTTTCTTAAATATATTGAGATATTTGTTAATAGATTAGTTGCAACATTCACATAGAGAGGTTTGTCATATGTAATGCTGAAGCTCTTCCCCTCCCTCTATGATTGACTATGTGAGCAATGCGGAGCAGGCGCGCCTGGCCATCCCCAACAAATTGATGCTCCACGATATTGCTGGAAATATAGCACATATCTGGAGATGGATAGCCATTACCCAATTTCTACAATTTCAATTGATTCATTAAGCTGGACAAGTCATGTTGTGCCTCATGAAAGGCATCTCTTTGGAGTGCTGTTCCATATTGGCCCTAGGTTATAATTTTGAACACTCCTTTGTATTTAATATTTCTATTATCCTGTGATTTTAGGGTCAGAGTATGTGCAGGGGTTTCTTTGTTTACGATTTCGTATACTAAATCAGCCGTAAGATTTGAGCGTTTTAAACTTACGTTTAAGTCTCTCACAACATCCTCGGCCGCAACATAATGACCCGGGCCTAGTCTTACTATTGTAGTGTAATACAGTGCCTCCCCACTCCGGGCGGCACGCATGGTTTCATCCCTAATTACCCCTGCATTTTCACACTCATCACGATCTCTAAGAACCGTAAAAACGTGTTCTTTATAATCAAAACTTAAGAAGCTGGTGGATAGCTGAATTCTGCATATCCCCACCTCATACAAATTACGGTCCAACTCAATGGGCCCATGGAGTTCTGTTACAAAGTTGGCCAAGGTGTTGTTAGGATGTACAGACAGAGAAAAAGAGGAGGGGAGTGTGACATAGAAGTGGGTAGGCGCCATGTTGCATTCTATTTAAGCTTCATTATTGCAGCAGCTTTTATATAGATGTTGAAGATTTCTGGGTACCCTAGCCCTTTCACCAGGTACATTTTTCTCTTTCCCGAACCTTTGCTGCCTAAATTTTTTTCAATTTTAAAATAATATTTTTCCTAAATTAAATGTCACTTCCTGCAACTACTCGCGGTAAAAGCCTCCTGCGATTTCTTCCCCATTTAAATATTCAACGTAATACAGCATTATCTCGCCTTTAGGTCTCATACCCCTAACTTTAAAAATATCAGGTGTCCACCCCTGCTCAAATCCCTTCGCGAATTTATTTCCCGAATGCGATAGCCTTACACAATCATTGATTTTTAAAAGTGTAGAGTGTGGCGGTGGTCTACGAATATCTCTTCTCACCTCACGCTCTGTGTGCGTACCTCTTTCTAAAACCTCGTTAGTTGTTGTTCCAATCGCACGATGGTGTGAACGGTGGTATAACGAAGCCAATGATTCCAGAACGTTTATATCTGTATGTGTTTTTATGTTTAAAATAGCGATGCATGCGTTCCTTTATGGTACGTTGAACTCTTTCAGCTAAAGAGGCCTTATGTATTCAAATGCTGGTGTAGTAACACTGCCAACATGTTCTGAAAAGCTCGTCTAATAAATTCTCCACCACATCCATACAAAAATAGCCATGAACCCTGTTTTCTTTCAACATCAGCGTTTTGGTAGGTTTAGCAACTGTTTCAGCGATTTATTTTTCAGGGGAATTAGCCACAGATATCTAGAGAATATATCTATTATGAATAGGATGTAGCGATAGCCACCATTATATACTGAATATCTTTGCATGTCTGTGAAATCCGCTTGCCAAATAGCTTATGAAGTGTAAAAGCATCCTCCTCCCGCAAAAACCTCTCAACATCTTTTTTCCCTACTCCATCATTGTAAACACCTCTGTACAGTCTATTAACGACGCCATAGGAGGCTGGGTTAGAAATGTCAAAATAGTATTTTCTTAATATGTTAGCAATTTGCGTATTTTAGAGGCACGTTGGTGGGGTTAGCCGTTATTGTTGTTTGGTCTCTTCTTTCTTCTCTTCAGAAATGCTACCGTTGGTGGTGAGGGCGTACTCAGTTGTGGCACATGCGAGACTTGCTCCAAGTCTTTTAACCTATTCAGATTTCCTGTCAATGTCTTGGGGACATCTATTTGTTGTAGTCTTGCTTTAATATGCTTCCATCCTGATGGTGAGGGCCTATCCCACTTTCTCACCAGATCATGGACAATGTCGACGATATGCGAAACCTGTAACCTTGTTCCTTCAACAATGACCTTGCCTGTGTCGGTCCACTCTATAATGGGGTCCTCACTCAATAGATTATAAAGACTTAAGCCTTTATTCCTCAATGTATGTGGGAGACTGCTTTTTAATACATGTTCGATATGTTGTGGGGGCGCACCGTTATTCTTTGGTTGGTCATCTCTAACATCGGCCCCAGTTCCTATGTCGCCATTCTCATCGTTTCCCGCGCTGTGCCCAATAACCACGGGGATCTCTGTCGGATACTTATAATAATCTTTGTACTCATGAAGAAATTTCTGTAGAGCTTCTTGGTATAAGATTCTTTTTTCATCAGGTGACTTTTCATTGTCCAATAGGTCTATCAATTCGCTTTCCATTCTTTTCAGCCTGCTTTTACGGGGTTATAGAACAGTGCCTGGACTCTTTGAACTTTGCAGTGAAGCATGCACCTCGTGCGGAATTACTACCACTTTCTTCATTATATTAATCTAGTCAGTAAAGGTCCCAAAACTGAAAATAAGATGGGGAGGAATGACCCCCCCTCTTTGTATAATAATTCGCTTTTTCTTCCCCACAGTTTGACTTTTACGAGCGAGCGTACGTATTATGTTCTTGTAACGACGTAGGCAAAGATACATTTTAAAAAGTCGGAGTCGCTATTTTTAACAAACATCTGTTGCAATGCCTGGGCCAAATGATGATAGATTTTTATTAATTCACGGTATTTCTTTAGCCTATTTGTCATTCTGGAATATACACCGTTTCAGGCTCGTTTGGGAATATATTCGTTCTTTGAAGCACCATAAACGTATTTCGCGGTGAAAGTCACAAAGAAAATATTCGTAACTTTGACTTTTAGCTTCCTTATAAACTTCCAAAAACTCCTTACGCTGATTCGGGAACATTTGATTGGCTAATACCCCAATTTGTGACACATCTCTACGTTGCGCGAATAAGACTAGATATTGTGTATTTAACGACACATCGCGCATGTATTTATTTTTGAAAAATAGATTCTGATTGATGTTAAGATGTTGTTAAGATGGTGAGAGAACACTGTAAATGTCTCGGCAAAAGTTTTATCCATTTCCAACATGAGACCTCAATTACAGTGACTGTATGTTCATTTCCCTTTAACAATTTAACGTCATATACACCTTTGTGGACCAAAATATCATTTTGATACTCATTGAAGACTGACTGGTACGTCGAATAGCACCGTATTACTTCATGCACAAATTTTGAGAACATTTTCCCATGATCTTTAATGATTTTAAGCATAAACACAATTTTACCACATCCTGTAGGGCCAGATATAATACACGTGGACGTGCTCGTGAACCTGAATTTTTCTACAGATTCCATCTCCAACAAGTCACACCTCTATGTGGAACATTTACAAAATATAATAAAAATTTAAGTGACGTTCCTTATATTCTACAATCTTGTTTTTTTCTTCTTCCAGAGAACTGTGAATGACGACGAGGTACAGCATCATGTCTCCATCATCGATATTACAGACGACCCCGATAACACTGAAGTTGTAATTACAGACTCCACACCCGCTGACGAACCCTCACGAACGACACTTATAACTCCACCACGTGGCAGTTCAAAGCGGAGGCACGATAATGAAGAACCTTCCACGTCAGGTATAAAATGTGTCAGAAGTTCACCGGTTGCTAGACCCCCAGTAATAGAGTCCAAACCCTCTACGTCTTACGACACCACCCTCACACTAGCTCCCTCCTCAATTAAAATTGTACCCCCTTATTCGTGTCCAATTCAGGGTACATCCTCCACATCAGCAGCTTCTCACGTTGTAGAGGAAAGTATAACATTCGAACTGGTGCGCACCGCTAACCCCACCCCGGCCCCGACTAGAAATCGGTATATAATCAGGGTTGACCCTGGAACCCTGTATAGCAACGGTGTTGAACACGGTCTGCGACGCGTAGTTGAATGTATTTTGGAGTTTGCCCTTCAAAACAGCGACGAACGTGAAGTCAGGACGAAGTTATCCTTCGGGTTCGGGTCAGTTGACTGGGATGTAGATGATTTTTTGGTAGTAATGCCATTCAGACGGTTGGCTGATGTGGATATAGAATATATCTTGGGGCGTGAATGCAGGCCTCTCAAAGTAGTACAGCCTTCAATATGGACAACTTCACGGTAGATATTGAAAGTATTCCGGGTTGCGGGTCATAGAGCCACACCTTATACTCTTAACTTCAATTCTCCGGTTATTTATCGAAAGCATATAAACGTCGATCGTGGTTGCGGCTTTATAGCAATAGTCTTAGCTCATATGTTCACTCTGCTAAATACATGGACACAAAAAATTTGGTTGCCTACGGTTGTGCAGCGTGCCCGTAAACTGGCTTCAGATTGTAAGCTTGAGTTTGAGTGTAATATGGGTCCTGAAGAACTGAGAAAGGTAGAGCAGGAAATGAATGTTCGTATAGTTGTATTTGGAATGGATGATCATCGTAGGACTGTGTATGTTTTAAAAGCTGTATGCGAGATCGTACAAGACCTACTTATTTTAGGATTGTCATGAACGACGAATCTCCCCATCCGTAATATAAGGGCTCTTTACGCTTGTTATGATAAAAGTTGAAAATATGGAAGGCATCATGATTTGTGTAATGGATGTCTCGAGTTTGCTGATGATATAGTGAAACATTGTATGAAGTTCCACATGGTATGTGAGCAGTGTAAAGGCTCCAAAGGTGAAAGTCGTGTAGTTGAAGCTGAGAAGAGGGAATGTAATGTGTGCAGATGTACATTTTTCAATAATAAATTCTTTGTGCTGCATAAGTCAATTGGCACGTGTAGGAAAATGAGAATCTGTGAATGTGGTATATTTCATATGATGGATAATTGGGGGAATTTCAAGCATAAATGTGATGAAATTCACTGTTCTACATGTCATGTAAAATATAAAGCGGTTGGAGTAAAGCATGTATGTTATATGAAAGATGCTATTTGCGATGAGTGCATGGAGGTTGAGTGTGATGAGTGTCACAAATGTGGTAAACGGACAAACGTTTTTAAAACGATCGCCCACGACAGCCCTGTGAAACTCTTTGTGTTCTATATTGTCAAGTTAGCGGACAAGTTCAAAAAATGACTGTGTATATTCTTGCCCATAACGGCGCAAAATTTACACACAGTTCCTTTATAAGGAACTGCTTGAACACAAGTCATCGGAGATATTTACAGGCGACTTCTTGAAAAGGGGAAACAAACTTATACAAATGCAGATAAGAGATAATGTTCAGTTTAAAGATACATTATTATTCATACCTTGTAAACTAGCCAAGCTACCCACGGTGATGGGTGTAGCCGCCGAAGTTTCAAAAGATATTTCCCTTACACTTTCCTCACTAGCGATACTTTAAATTATGTAAACTACCTCTACCCAAACAATACTTTAACTACACCAACATGACTGATAGTGAGCGTGAAGCTAATCATTATAATATAGCTGATGAATGTGAACGTTATTGCATGAATGATGTGCGCATGCTTAAAGTATGTTTCTAGGCCTTTAGAAGGATGTACATACACCTTTTCAAATTTGATCCGCTGGAAGTCCCAACCACAATCGCCTCATTGTGCTTTACTGTGTTCAAGAGCAATTTCATGACTAAAGACATCTTAGCCGTCATTTACAGAAACAACCTTCGCAGTTACGGGCACAAGGCTATTTGCTGGCTCATACACATACAGCAGCAGACAGGTGTATATAAAAAACACATGCGCAACACGGGAGAAGTACCATTAAAGTCAATGGTCGTTTTTTGGGGTTGATGGTCTAAGCGAAGACCGTGCCACTGGTGAGAACACTGTGTACTCATTTAACGGTTGCTGGTGGCATGAATGCCCACGTCCTGAGTGTGGAAACGTAGAAGGTATCCACGGTAGATCTCCTGCCGATAGTCTTGTATGGACCCGCACCCGCGATCAGCTTATAGGCTCCCATTTCACTCACAAGGTCTTGTGGGAGCATGAGTATGATGCACGGATGGAAACAGATGGGCAGTGCCGCGAAGAAATAAACACCATCAAGCGTTCAATGGTGTTGGATCCTCTCAAATGCCGTGTTAGCTTGTTCGGAGGGCGTACAAACCCATTCAAGCTATACTTTCCACCTACGGAGACCGTGAAACTCCATTACTACGACTTCTGTTCTTTATATCCCTACGTGATGAAGAACAATCCGTACCCCGTAGGTGCACCTGAAAACTTGTGGGACCTGACCTGCCCACCATCGAGGTGTTCTCAACAGATTTGAACAATAGGGTGGATCGATTTTACATTATTTTCGATTTCCATATTCTAATAGAGACAAAAACTTGCACATGCATGAGAAGATAGCCTCTGCAAAATCTTAGCTTAATAGGTAATCATCTTCTGCCCCCGGCAGAGCGATGAAAATCATATTTTAGTAGTCAAAAACGTATTTTTCTTATAATTTTTAAAATATTTCAATATGCATCAAAATTATTCCTAATAACTATACAGTAAAGTCGATGAAAAAGACCTCATATGATCGTTTTTCCAAGCGCGTTGTCCTACGTTAATATCTTTTGCCCCCGGCAACAACGTCAAATGTTGAAAAAATAGGTAATTTATATACATATTTTCAGATCGGCTCTTTGTCTTAAATAATGCATTTATATATTTCCCATAGCATTTATATCGTTGCTTAGGCATGAAATAATACACACTCAAAATTTTATGACTCTAGAGTAATATCTTCTGCCCCCGAGAAAAGTCTAAATGTGGATTATAATTACGTTAATGCGATGTTATAAGTACGATAAGTATTAAGTACAGCTCCTCGCTTGCTAATTTTATAAAATTAGCAACCCAGAACTCACCACGAGGAGGTGGCTGTACGTCGAGTTCCACCCTATCCAGCCCCAACCACCCTTCCTTTGGCTGCATGTCGATTTACATACGGTAATCTTTCTTAGAATCAAATCGTGGAATTTTTGTTCGGGAGTGAAGACGGGAGCGGATGAATCCGTCCCTCTCTTCTATTCCACTTACACTGGCAGAGGCTTCGGTTACTAATTTGATGAGTCTCTCGACCGCTTGAGTATGACAAGGGAATAGTGGGATCAGTCCATCAGGCTGGTCTCCCGTCTCAACAAACTCTTTTATTCGGGTATCAGGTATTGTTTTTGTAACGGGGGGTTCGGTCACCTCAGCCGTTTGCCAGTTGATCATTTCGTAATAGTTTTGACTATCGTAGAGCAGCTCAGGCATGGCGAAGGCTCGAATTTCCCCCGCTGGTGATTGTTTTGATCGTGCTTTTAATATTCTTCTCCATCCCAATTCTCTTATGTGTTGCTCATCGGCATGTAGCAGCTACATGCCGATGAGCAACACGTGAATGTTGGTAACACGTACATAATAAAGTACAATATCACCGAATTGGCCACAGATACCTAATGTGTTACAAACATTCTTTTAGCCAGCTTCACAACGGCGTACGCACCCATCAAACTTTGGGGACCACTGCACTCTCTTGGGCGGAGGGTGATGTACGCTGACACAGATATTGTAATATTCACAGAGAGGGAGGGTGAATACATACCGCCTATTGGGGGATTCCTCGGAGAAGTGACTGACGAGATCAAGGATGAGTATGAAGATGGTGCATTCGCTGACTACTTTGTATGAACAGGGCCAAAAATTTATGGTGTACGGGTGAGGGTAGGGGAAGAGCTGAAATATATCGTGAAGGCGAAGGGCATCTTAACCTGGCGAACCGACGGGTCGTTAACTTTGACTCGTTGAAGGAGCTAGTGTGCTTAGAAGATGAGGGTGACCAACCACCCAAACTGACTGTAGGGACCCATAATTTTTGGCCACAGAAACTGGGGGCGTAAAGAAACTTAGGGGTACGAAAGTGTGTCGTAACACCTGTAGGAAACGTTACCAGGTGCCTGGCACTTATGATACCGTACCCTTTGGGTACCATAGTACTTGAATGTTTTATATATATATATATATATATATATATATATATATATATATATATATATATATATTTATATGTGTGTGTGTCTGTTTACCTGTTAACGACATGTTTATTTTATTTATTACGTATATTTGAATATGTTTATTAAATAAATCATGTTTCAATTAGAATTTAATATTCTCCTTTGTTTTTTTTGTATGTGTGTGTGTGTGTGTGTGTGTGTGTGCATTTGTACAGGAAAAAGTCCTAAGCTCCGACCAATGTAAGATCAATCAAAGGGTCACGTGACTCCTGCTACTACCCTATCATATCTCTACCCCTGCATGCTCAGTTGGCCGCTTCAAGCCCTGGATCTCAGTCGTATATTTGAAGAATTCTCACGTAGACGAAAAATAGTGATGGCTACTTTTGATATTGCGTTTTCGATGTTTATGAAGTGGTTTTCGGTAAAGACGGAAGATGTAGTGAATACTGAAAGACAGCCTAGCCCTCCCTCCTTTGAGACTTTTAAAGCAACATTGAACCGTGCGAAGCTTGAGTAACAAGAGGTTCAAATACTCTATGGATATTCTGGCGAGAACATTGCCGGATTTCGCGGCACAAACGATGCAATGGAGTACGTTGAAGGGCTAAACTGTATAAAAGCGTACATATATCGTGAAGTGAAAGAAACAACACGTGCAGAAGAGAAACAACGGGTATGGGTTTTGAGTCTTGATGAGTGGTGGACAAGCGGTATTATGTTATGCTGCATCATACCGTGTGCGCTTACCCTGCGGCTGAGAATGTAAATCTTGTCATAATGGACAGTCTGAAATACTTTTACAACTACATTCCTATATATCACGACGAGGTTCGCAGTGAGGTTGAGCCTAAAGGCCTGTGTGAGTTTTTAATAGAACTTAGAGACGAGTATCGACTGTTAAACAAAAAGGATAAATACAGGCATATGTTTCTCTCAAATAGTGCGCCGGATTGTTAACAAAATGTGTTTATTTCGTGGAAATGAGCAAAAATGTCTACTGCGCAATCTGGGGAGTGATAAAACATTAAAACCGATATTGGCCCATGTATCGGAAAAATTCTGATTGCCCGGTATAAAGGGTACAAGAACTCGCATGATTCTTTCATGCTGGAACAAACCCGTACACGAAACATTAACGCTTGGTATGACTCGTCCGTGTGACTTACTCCTTCACACCTGTCTCCGAGCCAAACCGCGCACCGGTTGCTCATAGTCATCTCAGAGCTTGATCAGACTGGACGTGCACTCTCACAATAGAAAACGATGGAGCTTCCTTTGAGCAGCATTCTCATGCCGTATATGAAGTGTCCGTGACGAAGTCATTGCGTGTGTTCAGACGTAAAATTGGTGCCATTAACTATGTACTTGAAGCGACTTGTAGACAAGCAAACTCTGGTAAACGTAATGTTGTTTATTTAAGTGTTGAGGAGATGAATATTAGTCTTCGTGATAGTGGAGAACTGGAGTGAGGATCGTTATAAAATACCTGCAGGTGTAGGTACAGTGCTTACAAGAAGTCTCGCGCCTCTGTCTCGTCCCAAGCTAGTCTGTTAGGTATAAAATGGGCGGTCCTTATGGCAGCGGAGGTGTGTTCGGATTGGTGCACATAATTGCTCTAACCCCATCAATGACGTCCACATTATCATTGTGTTCATCACTCTATCTATTTATATATAGAGACATACTGTATATAGATATATATAGAGTATGCAGGGGATAACGTGTCTCAGTCCCGGCTATGGTAGTTGTCTTACAATTAACAGTCCCAAGTGCAAGTTACGTTAACACCTCCACATAAACTACCCTGGACTAAAATAACATACGTGAAGCCCTTACCCACAAACCATTTAAAAGGTGTGATTTAAAAGCTCTCTGTCCCTCTGTGTGTCTGTCTCTCTGTGTGTCTGTCTCTCTGCATCTCTGTGTGTCTGTCTTTCTGTGTGTCTGTCTCTCTGTGTCTCTGTGTGTCTCTGTCTCTGTGTCTCTGTTTCTCTGTCTCTTTGTCTCTGTCTCTGTGTCTCTGTGTGTCTCTGTCTCTCTGTCTCTCTCTGTCTCTGTCTCTCTCTGTCTCTGTGTGTCTCTGTCTCTGTGTGTCTCTGTGTTTCTCTCTGTCTTTCTGTCTCTCTGTCTCTGTGTGTCTCTGTCTCTCTGTCTCTGTCTCTGTGTCTCTGTGTCTCTGTGTGTCTGTGTCTCTGTGTGTCTCTCCGTCTCTCTGTGTCTCTGTGTGTCTCTGTCTCTCTGTGTCTTTGTGTGTCTCTGTCTCTCTGTCTCTGTGTGTCTCTGTGTGTCTCTGTCTCTGCGTGTCTCTGTCTCTCTGTGTCTCTGTCTCTGTGTGTCTCTGTGTGTCTCTCTCTGTCTCTCTCTCTCTCTCTCTCTCTCTCTCTCTCTCCGCAGGGGGTATAAAGGTTATGCACATTTCTTCTGGATGTTGTAAACTTTATACTTGGGGTGTGACAGCCCTCCGGTCCCGAGTCATGGGATTCTAGAGAAATTGGCTGCCAGTTCCTTTAGGTTCTCTCTCTCTTTCGGGAGGGCGGGTAAAGTATGTTGTACAATCCTGTCCCGTGGGTTACTAGGACCCCATCCCATCCCTACTCTGTCCTTTTAGCTTACATTAGATGTTCTCCTCTGACTAAAAAAACAAAAAAAAAAAATCCTTTAGTATTAAGTCTTTTTCTCCTCTTTTACTATTAGGACCCTACTGCTACCTCATGCGTGGGAAGAGAGGCTTTGGAACCTCTATAAATAACACCATTTAACGCTCGTAGGTTGTGAGAGACTGGGATGGAGGGGTCCCAGGCGTAGGGGCGCGATGAATGGAGTGTGGCTAGTGCCCCGTTAAGCCCATTCCTAACGCGTAATGGCCTGACCAGCCCCCTGCGACCGTTCTTTGGTGACCAATTGATGGTGCTTGGCTGTACTGCTCTGAGGTGAGAGAGCTTTACTGCCCAGCTGGCTGCCAGGCCAGCGTAAAGTCTCGGGCGTAGCTCTGGGTCTGGTGGGATATCCCTTGAACACTGGATTCTAAGAGTCTGGCCGCTTGTGAGTGACTAGTAAGACTTAGTAAGGGGCTGCATCTCGCTGTCGCTCCTGGCGGGAAATCCGTGATGCCTGCGTCGCGAGTGTTTGTCAGTTGGTAGCTGCGACACGTTTGGGACTGTCCGGCCCTGGGGAGACCTTTGGTCGGTGCGGCAGCAGCGAGAGGTGTAGTCTTCTGGAAGGGATGAACGTCACTTGCAAATAGGTGGATGCGTCTACGCGCGGGATGAATTCACCCCCCCCCCCTTTTTTATATACTGGTCAGAACGTTTTTGATAGTTTTCATTGCTAGAACGCTTTATCTTATTCAGAGTATTCAGAAAAAAAAAAAGAGAGAAAATATGGCAGGGCCAGCTAAATTGAAAGCAGAATGCTTTAAATGTAAAGTTAATCATTGGTGCGTTGACTTCCCTGAAGGTAGTATCAGCGATATCACATCCCTTAGTGTATGTTTGTTTTGTAAACTTAGAGACAACCACGAAAAGGAAGTTAAAGAGCTAAAGGAATTAGTAAAAAAGCTTGAAGCTAGGGTCGTAGCACTGGAAATCCAACCCAGTGGACAAGATCAAACTAAAAACACACCAGCAGATTTAAACTGTAAGATTAAGCATCTAGAACAAAGCGTGGCACGCTTGGAAAACACGGTGACTATTCCGGAAAATAGAACGGAGGAACAAGAATTCAAATTGGTCAAAAATAAAAGACCCTCCAAACCAAAACCAAAACATAAGGATTTGGAACCCATTACCATCAAAAATAAGTTTCACTTACTTGCTGATGAGGAGGATGAATCCTTTTTAATTGGGGATTCTATGGTAAGGAATCAAGGGGACTTTTTCGGAGCAAGACGGGCGACCAAGAGAAAACTCCGATGTTTTCCGGGTGCCACAAGCCAGATAATTAATAGGGAATTAGGCAAAATTAATATCAAGAATAAGAGTTGCCCTATCATTGTCCATGTTGGTGGCAATGACGTTTTTCTGGGAGGGACAGGAGGGCAGACAGAGTCCATTATAAAAGAATTCAAGAACCTAACTGACAAGGTTAGGGATAGGACAGACATGGGTATGGTCGTAGGAATTCTCCCTCGAATGCGTGCTAGTGACTATACTCTAAGTAAAGCCATTAGCATAAATAAAAGAGTTAAACGCATGTGTGATGAAAAAGGCCTAAAGTTTGTCGATTTTTGGCCTACATTCTACGGAAATGGGGAATACTTTGGTTCGGACGGGATACATTTTAACCAGAAGGGGAAAAAGAAGTATGGTGATTTACTGAACATTAATTTGTATAATCTTTTTAAACTAGGACCCCCCAAACCAGCAATTGATCCTGCTCCCCAAACAGTTAAACCTACTCCCCCAGCAGTTAGTCCCCTCCCCCAGCAGTAGTCCCCTCCCCAGCAGTAGTCCTCCCCCAGCAGTTAGTCCCCCTCCAACAGCAGTTAGTCCCCCTCCCAGCAGTTAGTCCCCTCCCCAGTAGTTAGTCCCCTCCCCCAGTAGTTAGTTCAACTGCGTCGGGAAACGACTCAGGCCAGTTAGGAAAAACCACAACTTAAAATCACTCAAAACTGTGCTCTTCAATGCTAGGTCAATTAGAAACAAACTAATGGAATTTATAGCGCTTGTCAAAACTGAGAACTTTGATATCATCGGAATAACGGAATCCTGGATTCATTCTGAATCAAGGGATTTTGTAGGAGAATTTGAAATGGTAGGTTACAAAATGTTTCACAAAGATAGGAACGGAAGGGAAGGCGGCGGTGTACTTTTGTATGCTCGGGACTCCCTGCACCCGGTAAACAGTAATATCGTATCTGCTCATGAAATGTTGGGAATTGATCTAAACCTAAATAATAAAGTAGTGCAGCTACTTCTAGTATATAGACCACCTCACTACCCCGTTGATAAGGATATAAACTTGTATAACAAATTAAGCAGAATAGTGAATAATAAGATCAGTGTGATTTTTGGTGATTTTAATTGTGGTAATGTAAATTGGGAAAACAAAACAGCTGATGCTGAGGGCTCAAGACTGTTGGAATTTGCCGATGATAACTTATTAAGTCAATGGGTTGACGGGCCTACTAGGGGTAATAATAAACTAGACCTCATATTCACGAACGAAGATGACCTAGTCTCTAACCTGACTATTGGTGAAAATTTAAGTAACAGCGATCATAATTTGATTAGGTTTGACCTCAGGGTTCCAGTTAATACACGCGAAAAGACTCGTGAAAGACTGGATTTCTCGAGAGCAAATTTTGAAAGCTTCCGAAGTAGTTTAGACACACTTGAAGTTCTAATAAGTGAGGATGTCAATGTCACCTGGAGCTCATATAGGGATCAATTTAGAATATTACAGAACACTTTTATACCCACTAAAATGGTTTCCTTGTCAACAAAGTCACCGAAATGGTTTAACAACGAAATTAGGAGGGCTATTACGGGAAGAAATAGAGCCTACAAACTACTTAAGTCGCATTTCAACCACACTAATTCAGAAAACTATATAAACCTACGTAGGAGGGTTAAGTCCTTAATTAGATCAGCCAAACGTGATGAAGAAGCTAGAGTTGCCTCACTCTGTAAAGTTAACCCTAAAGAATTTTTTGCCCATGTTAATAGCAGAAAGCCAATTAAAAATTCTGTAGGCCCCTTAAAAGATAGAAATGGCGTACTGAAATTCGGTGATAAAGATATAGCTAATACGTTAAACGAGTTCTTCGTTACAGTCTTCACGGAGGAAGACACAATAGAAGTGCCAAGTCCTCGGATTACATATGACGGTGACCATCCCGTAGAGACCATAAGTTTTACGAGAAATGAGGTACAGCAATTAATTGATAAGATGAACAAATACAAATCACCTGGCCCCGACTTATTTCTTCCAAGGGTATTAAAAGAGGTTAGCCACAATGTTGTTGACGACTTAGTAACCATATTCAAACAATCAATCGAGTTAGGGAAAGTTCCAACCGACTGGAAGTTAGCAAATGTAACACCAATCTTTAAAAAGGGTGATAGGGAAAATCCTTGTAATTATCGCCCGATCAGTTTAACATCAGTTGTCGGCAAACTGTTGGAATCCATCATTACAAAACGTATTGTGTATCACCTTGAATCTAACAATCTAATTTTTTATTCTCAACATGGATTTAGGCGACATAGATCCTGTCTGACAAACCTGTTAGAGTTTTTCCATAATATGCATACACTGTACGATGCAAGTAGGGCAATAGATATAGTGTATCTCGACTTTCAAAAAGCCTTTGACAAAGTCCCTCACGCTAGATTGATAGCTAAAGTCAAAGGACTAGGAATCACCGGGCTCGTTTCCAACTGGATTGAGGATTGGTTAAAAGATAGAAAGCAGAGAGTGGTAATAAATGGAGTGGCTTCGGAGTGGGCGCCCGTCACCAGTGGTGTCCCACAGGGTTCCGTTCTGGGTCCTTTACTTTTTATCATCTATATTAACGATATAGACGTCGGGCTTCTAAGTGCAATCTCCAAATTTGCAGACGATACGAAATTAGGAAGTAGTGTAGGTACTGAGGAGGGCGTAAGAACGCTTCAGAACGATCTTGACAGGTTGGGCGAATGGTCTGCTACTTGGCAGATGCCATTCAACTTGGACAAATGTAAGGTAATGCACATAGGTTATAAAAACCCGAAGACCGATTACTCTCTCTTGGGAAGGAACTTGACTGAGACCGATCTAGAGAAAGACTTAGGAGTCTATATCAGCAACGATCTGAAACCGTCGAAGCACTGTGCAGAAGTCGAAAAGAGGGCCTTAAAATTATTAGGTTATATTAAAAGACAGTTCCAGTTTCGGAACAAGGAGACTGTAATGTCTCTTTATAATTCTCTAGTCAGACCTCAACTGGAATACTGTGCGCAGTTTTGGTCTCCATCCCTCAGGAAGGACATAGAAAGGTTAGAAAGAGTACAAGCAAGGGCTACAAAATTGATCCCTTCAATGAGAATGCAAAGCTACCAACGGAGATTGGAGCGCCTAAATCTGTTTAGCTTAGAGACGAGGAGGTTGCGGGGTCAGCTTATTCAAGTCTTCAAGATGCTCAAAGGAATAGACAGGGTAGATTACAGAAACTTATTCTCACTTAATGCCAATCCGACAAGAAATAATGGGTTTAAACTGGAACTAAAGACATTTAGGACCTCTGTCTGCGGAAATTTCTTTTCCTATAAAATAGTTAATATCTGGAACCAACTTCCCTCAGAGGTTGTTTCCAGTCAAAGTGTAAATGTGTTTAAAAATAGGCTAGACAAAGTACTGAATACTCTCATAGTTTAAGATTAAAACATAACAAAACTCTGCAGGAGTTCGCTTGCACGGTCTCTCTGTGAGCAAGCTAAATATAGAGCTATTTATATATTCTCCACTTTCCTGTAAAATTTCCTTGGCTAGTTTTCCAGGGTCAAGGTATTTTCTTCAACCTTTTTCCGTACCTGCCTCTGGCAGGGAGGGAGCGGAGGGTGGGGAGAGAGCCTTCTACTTTCTATCCAGTTTTCTACTACTGCTAAGATAGTTGAAAGAAAAATAAACTTTTAATAACAGGAACCTCCCAGAGTGGACCGAAAGGTCTTTGAGGCTTCCTCTTGTCCTTGTAACTCCTTGTAACTCTCTCTCTCTCTCTCTGATCACACCGCATGGCAATGTATCCATATAACGTTAATAATAACCGAAACTCGAGAAAATATACTCTCTGCCTTCCGTTCTACTCCAAATCCTTTTCTCTTAGTGACCTCTTAATACAAACTAATCTATCATATTTTGCGACTTTTTAACTCTGGTAGGATTAAATTCCATTCCTATAGTGTAAGAGATACTTAAATTCATGTGTGTATTATGCCATATGATGTGCGTAATAAATAATCATTTTTAAATAGTTGGAGCGTTCAAGGTCATCTGTAATAATCTATAGACTACCCCCTGAAGCCCACTCTCAACACTTAGATTCCCCGAAGACACAGGCGTCTTCAAGTAACATGAATGCGTAGAGATCTAAGGTGTTAGATTCCGTATTATATAATTTATGTGCTAGGTTTAAGAACGCTGGCATTGAAGGATGGAAGGAAGGGACAGTAAAAGCGATAATAGGTTTAATAAAGGAAGTGGAATGAGGATAGAGGTAAGCGTTGCTATGTCGAAGGAAACGAGGTTGGGTGGGGAATTACGAAGGGAGGAGGAAATGCTAAACACAAACTCAAATATTTATTTTAATGCCCTAGACCTAGAAAGACAGAGCAAAATACTTTAAACTAACAATGAATTGACAGAAACAGAAGAGTCTGGTCTTAGACGCACTGATAGTTTTAACGTATTTGGCTAGAGGCCGCCACTCAGAATTACCACTACTACCTAAGTCATAATAAGGTTATTTACTATGACAGAGTAGTCATGAGTAGTTATGGAAATAAAATATGATTATACTGTTGATGGCTGACTATATTCAGTTGAGATATAAACTATTGCTGACAATCTTTGGATCCTTGGCTTTTAATACGAATTTTTTTTGCATATGTTCAAGAAAATAGGAAATTGGCTGATTATTATTACCATTCGAAGGGTTGGTACCCTTCACAATCGAAATCAATTTCAGAAGGGGTGCATGGTATCCTCATTTCCTTTATCGTCCCAGCACGCTTCACATAAGCCATTTACACAAAGATGGAAAGGCCAATAAGAGAAATATCAAGACGACTAGACGTTCATCGAAGCACTGTGGAACGGTGGATTTATCGTTATGAAGCAGAAAACTCAATCGCTACTTTGCCGAGGTCTGGTCCTCCACGTTCAACATCGCAAGAGGAAGATGCTGCGATTGTTAATCATGCCAGAGAGCATCCGTTTGTTCCAGCGACGCATATTTACAGAGACCTGAACCTTCGTTGTAGCGCAAATACAGTGAACAACAGTCTTCACGAGGCAGGGTATTTTTCTCGCCGTCCAGCTATAAAACCTGCATTGACGATTGAGCATAAAGAGGCGCGGATGGGATTTGCCTTGCAATACTTGCCGCAGGAGGAAGAATTCTGGAGAAAAGTTGTGTACTGGGACGAAAAAACATTTTCAACAGATAGTCATGGTTTCCTGCATTGTTGGAGGCAGCGCGGAAAACGCTATGAAGGAAATGTTTTCCCGAGCAAACGTAGTGGTCACGTCAATCTCGGTGTGTGGGGCTGGATGTCTGGCTATGGTGTCGGAGAATTGACTCAAGTAGATGGACGCTTTACTGGACAGCAATATTGCCAGATACTGGAAGAGGTGCTGCTACCCAGTGTTCGTGCGTATCTGGTTCCAGCACCGGAACCATTTTACTTAATGGAAGATAACATTCCCATTCATAGGAGTAACGTTGTGAGAGCGTGGTACGAAGATCACCCAGAGATTATTAATCTAATTCTGCCACCACGTTCTCCTGATTTGAATCCGATTGAAAACCTTTGGGCAATAATGATTAACGAATGGGAGCAACGCAATGAAAGAACATTTGAAGCACTTTTAGCTCACACGAGGAACAGTTGGGAGAGCTTACGCCGAACACCAAACATTCCCTACAATCTGGCCTCTTCTATGCCGCAACGATTGCAAGAAATTATTGATGCTGGAGGAAGCTATACGAAATACTGATGTTAAAGCCATGACGTAAATGTGTATCGAATATATATTTATGTTAATATAGAATTTTATTATATTTTTATGTTTGACATGACATCTATAAAAGTATATATTGTGACCATGAAAGAACTTTACTTATCCTTAGTTAGAATCTTTTCTTGCAATGTCTACGCTCGTGGAGATGATAATATATGCATTGTTGAAACAAACTATGAGAAGGTAATTGTTTCAGGAAAAAAATAAAAACTGGCAACATCGAGGTCATCACATGTTTATGGGAATTGCCATATGATATGCTACCAATAAACTCTTATATACTACTATATACAGTATACTATATTACGTAATAATTACGATGAACAAATCAAATACAAATTTCTCTGATTCACGGCCCACCAGTCTTGCTTTAGACTAATGACTTTCATAAGATGGAATAGGTTTAACATAGTTCGTTTAATAGGTTACCACTTAAAACAATGGATAAACTATCTATTAGTGAGACGACCGTGACTTCCTCGAAATGCGAGCGCGTGAGAGGTTCACTGAGGAATTTGGTCATTAGATTCTTCACGTAGGATATATATCACAAACAACGATATTGACAACAATTCCCAACAATTACTTGATATCAATAATTGCATTTGAGCAAATAATTTAGACCTGCGTCAAAATAACTTAGGTATCATGCCATGATTTGGGATATTTTCCGAATTAGTCGTTCTCTATAAGTCTACAGTATATATTGAGACGGTATAATGTAATGCCCAGCTAATATTATGATGACGAGGATTGCTCCATAACCATCCCAACATCCCGAAACTTGCTCCATTCTGCTTCTTAATCATTTGTATTTTAAACACTAAAATGTAGCAGAAGTGACGTAATAATGGACGTCATTGATTGTGTTAGAGCAGTTATGTGCACCAATCCTAACACACCTCCGCTGCCATAAGGACCGCCCATTTTATACCTAACAGACCACCTTGGGACGAGACAGAAGCGTGAGACTTCTTGTAAGCACTGTACAAGAAGAGAACAGATTAGTGATACCCCCCCTCATATGCTATTGTTTGTACTCGTACGTTGTGTATAAATAACGATCAGGCATGCATTCATATACGACTGATGTGGAAGAATGCATCTGATAATAACGTTCTTGTCCGCACGCGAAACCGCTTTATGGACGATAACTTTTTACGACAGATGGTTACCGAACCAACGCGCGGTGATAATATTTTAGATTTGGTGATGATGAACGGCGAGAATATAGTCGAAGGTTTAGAAGTAGGCGAGAGTTTAGGATGTAGTGATCATCAAATTCTTAGGTTTAAGTTATTGATAGAAAACACTCAGGATAGTAGCGTAATAGAAGTCTCTGATTTTCGTAGGGCTAATTTTGATAGTTTTGCGGATAGGATGAGAATAGTGGACTGGGATAACTTATTTATGGGTAATGACACAAATTTGCGTTGGGTGGCGTTTAAAGAAAGTTTTAGGAATATTGAAAGGGAGTTTATTCCTCGTAGGCCCAAGCGCGTTAGAAATCGTGGTAGGCCGAAGTGGTGGACTAGGGAAATAGGCGAGTTCATAAACGAGCGTAATAGAGCGTATAGACTTAATAAGCGCAATGGCACGGCAGCTAACTTTAATAGATATATCGAGCTTAGACGTCAGGTTAAAAGATCAGTTAGGAATGCTAAGCGTAATTTAGAGATACTTACAGCTGCCGATAGTAAACATAATCCAAAAAAGTTTTTTGAATACGTAAATAATCGTAAGCCGGTAAAAGATAACATAGGCCCTCTAGTGGATGTTAATGACGCTTTGGCTTCTGACCCTCAGACGATGGCGGGTATTTTCAATGGTAGTGAATGGTAGTGAATCGGGGTGGATAGATGTAGGTAGCGGTGTCCCACAGGGTTCAGTGTTAGGCCCATTGCTATTCGTAATTTACATTAACGACATAGATGTAGGATTGACTAGTAACGTGTCAAAATTCGCGGACGATACTAAAATAGGCGGTAAGGTTGTTAACGAGGACGATAGAAATAGGATCCAAGACGATGTAAATAGGATTAGAGAGTGGACAGATAAGTGGCAGATGCAATTTAACGTAGACAAATGTAAAGTTCAGCATATAGGTTCTCGCAACAATAATTACACGTACACGATGGATGACAGGGAGTTAGTGAGCGTTGACGAGGAAGTAGATTTAGGCGTACGCGTATCTAAGGATTTAAAGGTTAGGAACCAGTGCCTGGAGTCTTGCGCAAAAGCTAATAGGCTGTTAGGCTTCATAGCGCGTAATTTCGAAATTAAATCGAAGGATATTATATTGCCCCTCTACAAGTCTCTATTCAGGCCTCATTTAGAATATGCAGTTCAGTTTTGGTGCCCGTACTTGCGTGAGGATATTGATAGGTTAGAAAGGGTTCAGCGTCGTGCCACGAAACTTATTCCGTCATTGCGCAATAAGCCTTATGAAGATAGGATTAAAGAGTTAGACCTGTATTCACTCGAAACTAGAAGATTAAGGGGGGAGCTTCTTGAAGTTTTCAAAATCGTTAATAACATTGATAACGTAAATTTTGACAAATTGTTCACTTTCGACAATAGTAATACTCGCAATAACGGATTTAAGTTGTGTGGCAGACGTTTCATTACTAATATCGCTAAAAACTTCTTTACGTTTAAAGTAATTGATAAATGGAATAATCTTCCCGCGTCAGTCGTTCGTTCTACCAGCGTTAATATGTTTAAGAACCGTCTTGACAGACATTTTAAAAGTATTAACGTTGTTTAATATAAAAAAACAAAGTTAGCAACAGGAGCTCTGGTGGTGGTGCTCGGGGGTGAGTCTGTTGACGATGAATGCCAGCTTGTGACATGCCAGCTTGTGACATGCCAGCGTGTGATGCCAGCATTAAAATTATAAAAAAATAATTTAAAAAAAAAAAAAAATTAGACGAACACGAACGTAGATGTAGCTCGTAGCGTAAACTAACCCACTTTTTGTTTAACTTTACCTACTTTTTTTACTTTGCATGTCTGTAACTCTCTTTTCTTGCATGTTTGTAGTTTGCATGGTATGACTGAGAGTTAAGACTGTGTTTGCATGGTTTGTAAGCGTTCTTATTTCATTTCTTTTCATCTTTCACCCCTCTCCTATTCTCTCCGACTATTTTTCTGACTTGTCGGCAGTGGCCGGCGGATGATGATGGTGAGTCTTTTTTCTCTTTTTCTGAATGAATGTTAACCCACGAATGATAGGTGTTGCTCCTTAATTAACCCCCTTATTCTCTTCTTTTCTCTTCTCTTCTCTTAACCCCCTACTCTTTCCTTTCTCTCGGGCTAACCTTAGAGTGGATCTTAGGGTCTTTGTTAGCCTTAGCTTCTGTAGATCTGTAGATCCTCGACAGAATGTTTGAAATCGTCGGTTTCCGCACGCTAAAGCCTATATTAGACGCACGTGTTACGGATATGATTTATTTTGATACGGTTCTTGAATACGCATACAACGCTCCGCTCGACGGGTTTACCGGATGTAGGAATGAACATGGTGTGAATGGTCTAGAGCTGGATGCTTATTTAAAAGGTTTAGACTCTTCGAAATATCATGAACTTTCGTACAAAGGATTTCACTGTTCACCCTGAAGAATTGCTACTTCATATAATGAGCAGCTGTCGTTACGACTTAGAAGATTATTTCAAGTGCCGCTATGCATTGTGAAGAAGAGTTCACGATTGAAAAGCTTGAATCGGTTAAAAAAAACTCGATTGAAATGGAGTGTTAACAAACTTGAATTTAATAATGATGTTGTGGCTAACGACGCCCTCTTTGTGCGTGCTTTTGATTGTACTCTGTCCGTGTTTAAAGATAACTTGCCAACCAATTGTAAGGTGGGCACAAAAAGTATTGAACGAATTGAAGACCCTTTACATCGAGTATAGGCACCCGCACACCTTGAGTACAAAGCAACAATGATGTAACTGTAGACTCGATCACATGCGAGTTTAGTATTTTAGTTAAGCGCGGTAGAACATAAAGTGATATATTTTGATTTTATATAAGTTTTGCTGTTTATATGCATATATATATATATATATATATATACAGTATATATATACACAGTATATATATATATATATATATATATATAATATATATAATATATATATATATGTGTGTGTGTGTGTATATATATACAGTATATATATATATATATATATATATATATATATATATATATATACAGGGTGGGCCGTAAGTTTCCATACATAGGAAAAATAAACATTTTGTTATGGACAACCATTTTTATTTATATAATATGCTCTACATGGTTGCCATTGTTTTGAAAACATTTCAATACGTGTTCCCCACTGTTGATGAACACGCATTAGCACAGTTGACGTTATGCTTGTAATGGCGTTGGTGATACGTTCCTTTAGATGATTTATGTCTCGTATCTTTTCCTGATACACCATGGCCTTCAAGTGCCCCCAAAGATAGAAATCAAGGGGGGTGAGATCTGGGGATCTGGGAGGCCACTCCACAGGACCACGCCGACCAATCCAAGCATCCGGAAACTGCTGATCCAAATACCGACGCACGTGAAGACCATAATGAGGTGAAGCTCCATCTTGCTGGAAGTAAACTGGGAAGTTACCTTCCTCGTTTAGCAGGGATGGGAAAATCTCTTGCAACATGTTAAGATACCTTTCGGCATTAAGATTTCCACTGACAAAAATTGGTCCAATAATTCTGTCACCCCATATCCCGGCCCAACCATCACTTTACCGGCACCTTGCATCTTCGTCGGACTCAGCCAGTTAGGGTTAGCATTACTCCAATAACGTATGTTTTGCCGATTAACCTCTCCATTGACGTAAAAATTTGCTTCATCAGTAAACAAGATCTTACGTCAAACGCATATTCTTAGGGTATCTGAAACATAAAAACAAACGTTTAATTTTTCCTATGTATGGAAACTTACGGCCCACCCTGTATATATATATATATATATATATATATATAATATATATGTGTGTGTGTGTGTGTATATATATATATATATATATATATATATATTAAATAGAACATGCGAGGGTACAAGTAAACACCCTGTTCGGTGCTTCCCTCCCAACTCGTAGAGGTAATTCTAAAAACGAGAATACCCTGAAAGACATTATAAATAAAGTGTCGACCCTCCGGGATAATGAGAATAATATTACCTTTTACGTTACTAACTTCCATAGAATACCGGTAATCTCTATGGGTGACGTAAACGTCTCGGTGCTCCTCAAACAGTATAATGAGGTACAAAAGTCGATAGTTGAACTGAAACACCAACATGTGGTGTCAAATCAGAAAAACGCGATTTCGATAGAACAGTTCCGGTCAGAGTTAGATGCGTTGAAAGAAACGCTCCTCCCAAAGCCTAGTTACTCGGAAGTAGTTCAGCAGGCCAGATCTCCAAGAAGCGTGTCGGGCAGCGAGGGAAACGAAATCCCCGCCTCCAACTCCCCCCTGAAGATGGGGTGGAAACGCAGCATGCAGGGGTAGCGGTCAACCCCCCTCCCGTTCAGGAAAGGACTCCTGCTCCCGATCTCACAATGAGGAACAGGGACGGTTCAATGCCGAGAGTCGAGGCATTATTGCCCTCTCCCCTGCCTCCCACTGCAGAGGAGAGGTGTTCGATTACGCCTCGCTCGGTACGCAGTTCTCCCCCCTCCCACCGAAGAAGGAGAGGCACGCGCGGCCGTCAGGGTATAAACACCGCTAACAGACCCTCACCAAGCCACAGAGTAAGGGAGGGGCCTCCTATCCCCGAAAGGTTGTGCCACCCATCCCCCAGCCAGGCGAACCCTGCCGCAGGCAAGCGATATTCGACACATGATAGAAGAAATCATTGGTGAACACAGTATAGTGATAGTTAATAAACTAAACACGAAATCTCCATATTATAACTCTTTTAAAGTAATAATTAAAGGTGTAAATGTGCATTTCAACCCGTATAATATGAGTCAATGGCCCGACGGTATTATTGTTAAGGAGTTTATTCACTTTTCCAGGAGATTTGATAACAGGCAAAATAATAATAATAATAATAATAATAATAATAATTATAATAATAGGCGCCCTAACGGTAATGCCTGAAAGTTGTACTGTGTATAATAATAATAATCTTACTAATAATAAATTTTCTATCAGTCATGGCGGATAACTTGTTGAAAATAGTCTCATATAATGTAAGGTCAGTGAGGAATTCAACTGTAGATGTTCATAAAATCTGCGACAGTGCAGATTTGATACTCCTGCAGGAGCACTGGCTACCTGAGCAAGAGCTAAAATTCCTCTCTACCATCCATGATGACTTTATGTACCATGCGTCATCAGCAGTAGACTTGTCAGATGAATTAATGTACGGTAGGCCTTTTGGTGGTGTTGCTTTCTTATTAAGGAAAAATTTGTCAAAACATATAAGATTTTTAACAAGCGATAACGTAAGGTTGTTAGGCATTGAATTACAAGTGAACAATGATTGCATATTAATTGTAAACTGCTATTTACCATACAACAACGGCAGTAATCTAGATGAATACATTGATTTGCTGTACAAAATTAAGTCATTATCAGATAACCCCAAATATTTTCACTGTATAATAATGGGGGACTTTAACGCACATGTGAACTCGGAATTCTTTGGAGAATTGGGTAACATGTGCGAGTCGGCCAATTTAAGTATAAGTGATGTAGATGTATTAGGGGTAGCCAGTGGTAATTTTACATACGTTAGCGATATGAGTGGTACCACCAGGTGGATTGATCATTGTCTCACTAGTAATAATCTAAAGGATCGAATTGTTAGAGTTCATATTTTGCATGATTTCCTTCTTTCTGATCATAGACCATTACAAATATTAATTAACGTTACCAATTTATGCGCAACACGACTTAACAAGAACTCAATAGGTAAGAATAATCGCGTCGATTAGTCCAATGTTAATATGCAGCAGAGAATAGAATACAAAGACAGAACATGTCACCTCTTTAATAATTTAGAAATTTTGCACCTTGGCTGTAATAATCCTTGCTCAAATGATTCTCACTGTAAACTCATAGATAGGTATTATAGTAAGATAATATCCCTGTTAAGAGAAGCAGGAAGCCCCTTGATTAAATCTTACAACTATCATACTAAGGTTATTCCTGGATGGAATGATTTTATTGCCCCCCTGAAGAGGGAATCGAAAGACGCCTACGATTTGTGGTGCTTTCATGGTAGACCCAGATTAGGACCAGTATACATAAATATGTGTAGAAGTCGGGGTCAGTATAAGGCGGCCATAAGGCGATGTAAACAGGAAGAAGAGTATATTCGAGCATCAAAAGCCTGTGAAGCTCGCATAAATAACGATAATAACAAATTTTGGAAATTTGTTAAAAATCAAACGGGTGTCAAAAATATCCTACCTCCGACAATCGATGGGGTGTCGGTGGAGGATGAAATTGCAAAGCTGTGGAAAAACCACTACTCTAACATTCTTAATAGTGTGAGTAGGGATAATCTTAAGATAGATTGCAGCGAAACGATTGTGGGAGGGACAAGGGAAAATATTTTGATATCATTTTCTGAAGTAAAGAGGTTAATTAAAGAGTTAAAGGCTGGTTCTGCGTCAGGGGTAGATGACTTATCGAATGAGCACTTAAAATATGCAAATGACGTAGTATGTCTGCATATATCATTGCTCCTATCAGCCATGCTTGCTCATAGCTATATCCCTGCAGAGTTCATGAGGGTATATATCTTGCCCCTGGTCAAAAATAAGTATGGAGACATTCTGTCCAGCAATAATTACAGGCCTATTGCTGTCGCTTCCTGCTTCTCGAAACTACTAGAAAAACTCTTGTTACTCTGATTAAATGATTTCCTATGGACATCTCCTAATCAGTTTGGCTTTAAAAGGTCCCACTCAATTGACCTGTGTATCTATGTACTTAAAGAAACAATATCTAAATACATTGTCAGTAATTCAACCATTTATAGCTGTTTCCTTGATATAAGTAAGGCATATGATAGGGTGAACCACAATATTTTATTTGCAAAACTAGAAGACAGGAAGGTTCCCATGTACATATTAAATTTATTGAAATTTTGGTATTCCCACCAATCTTTCACTGTTAGGTGGGGCAATGTACTATCCGAGTGTTTTGGCTCCTCTTGTGGGATGAGACAAGGCTCCTTGCTCTCCCCTATGCTGTTTAATGTGTATATTGACGGATTAATTGTAGGATGTTGTATAGATAACACAAGGATAAATAACTTAGTTTATGCCGATGATATGGTGTTAATAAGTCCCTCTGTTAAAGGTCTGGATCGGTTACTAAAAGTCTGCGAAGTATATTCGCAGAAACATGATATTCTTTTTAATGTTACAAAAACTAAGGTTATGCAATTTCATCCTAAAAGCTGTAATCAGCCAGCTGATATAAGGTTTAAAATGAATGGTGAAGTAATTGAGGAAGTACAAGAGTTTAAGTATTTGGGTCAAACTATTACCAGCTCCTTGAGTGATGACTCGGATATAAGAAAACAATCTCCAAGCCTGTGTGCTAAAGCGAATATGACCATAAGGAACTTTCGTTTCTGTACAAGTGAAGCTAAAGACACACTCTTTCGTACTTTCTGCAGTAATATATACGGTCAGCAACTCTGGGTGAATTATAAAAAAGGTTCTGGCAGAACCCTAAATTTGCTGTACAACAGGTCGTTTAGACTCTTACATAAATTACCCCCGAGATGCTCAGCTTCGCAAATGTTTGCAACCCGCAATGTTCCGAGCTTCCCGGAGGTAACAAGACGTGCTCAACACAGTCTAATGCAAAGAATTAAAAAATCAACCAACCCGATCATCCAAGCTATCCATGAGTCCTGCCATTTATCCTCTAAGCTATGGACTTTTTGGTACGAAAACGTCTGTCTGTAGCTCCACTTAACTTCGACAGTGCAGTATTATTTCTAATCAATTGTATATATTTTTATCCTTAGTGTATGAACTGTCATTGTATTAATAATATTTGTCATATGGACTATAGTCTGCCAATAAACCTTTTCATTTTCATTTTCATTAAATATGTATATAGATTTCTCCTGTACTAATATTATTATTAGAATGTATTATGTATTAGAATGTGTATATATATCCTTTTAATGTGTTTTTTTGCTGTATATTATTTTTCAGTGTATATTTATTTCTTTATATTTCATGAATTATTTCCCGTAACTCGTCTAAATAAATAGAATGATGTAATGTTGTTTTATTTAACTCTTTAGGTTGTATATAGATATGTATACCAAATGGTTGGTTACGCCTTCTAAGCCGACTGACGGATTTCTAAGCCAACTGTCAAGAATATCTCCAAATAAATAGCGCAATCTGGCAACTGAAAAGTTACTAATATATATACACATACATCTGTCATTTACTTCTTCTAAGCCAGATTAAGCCAACTGGCTGAAAGACACTTCTAAGCCAAGTGAGGCTACCTGAGCTCTCATTATGCGTCTGAGTCTCGCAGACGATGGGTGGTCTCTTCTTCTCTCTCCTCCTCTCTCTCCTTTAGGTTAGGTATACCCTTTTCGGGGTCAGGCCTTCCCACCTTCCCCATCTTGCTTGGGGAATTCCCCCTTTTTGCTTTTTTTGGCACCCTGGGGGGTTGACACTGGAGGGAGGGGGGTTGGCACCTTGCAACATTTGATCAACATTGCAATTGCTCTGCACTCTCTCCTTTTACCACCATACTACTGGCCTTGGCCAGAAACTCACCCGATTTAAACCCGATAGAGAACTGCTGGCTAACAGTCAAAGAAAAAGTTACCTATCATAATCCTACATCATTGAAATATTTCGTTGAAGCGGTAAAGAAGGTATAGGCGCAGGAAATTACGCCAGAGTATTGCGAAATACTGGTAAATTTCATTCCACGACGTAGCACCGAAGTGCTGAAAAAAAAGGATAAATGTACGAAATACTGACCGCAATTCATTAGTATGCTTTGTATGCTTGAGTAGTTTCTAAATACACCTTTTCTACCATTTACAGTAGTTTTGGTATTTTACTTTTACGTTAAAACAATTTTTTTTTAAATTGATTGGGTGATGCGTGACTTATAGCCACCACTATATACAGTGTATATATATATATATATATATACAGGGTGTCCCATGAGTCCGGCATCATAGGAGAAATTCATATTTTTCTATTTCTACAAACCATAATTCATATTTTTCTTATGCTCGGGATGCCAATTTCGCGTCCACCATTCTGTTCAGTGACGAGGCTGTTTTTTATGGAAATGGTGAGGTAAATCGACAGAACACCCGCTACTGGTCTCAAAACAACCCTCACTGGTATACCTCTTCAAAGGAACAAGGTGCATCTCGGGTGATGGTATGGTGTGGCATTTGGAAGGATCGCATCATAGGCCCCCTCTTTTTCGATGAACATGTCACTGGAGGCACCTACCTACGTATGCTCAAGGAAGAAGCATTTCCCATTGTCTTGAACGAAGAAGGAAATTTCCCAACATGGTTCCAGCATGACGGCGCTCCTGCATATTACAACACCCAAGTAAGGGAATACCTGTACCAATAATTCCCTGGTCATTGGATAGGACGTCGAGGGCCTGTGGAATGGCCAGCTAGAAGCCCGAATCTCACGCCACTAGATTTTTATCTCTGGGGCCACTTGAAAGCGATGGTATACGCAGAGAAAATTAGGAGTGTTGAACATTTGCGGCTGCGCATTATTGGGGCATGTAACACCATTACTCCTGACATCATTCACCGTGTGCTTGATGACTGGGTATCACGTCTGAATTTGTGTATTGAAAACAACGGTGGACATATTGAGCACGTTCTGTAAATAAAAGCTTTTGTTTTGCCTTTTTTTATTATTTTTCCTATGATGCCGGACTTAGGGGACACCCTGTATATATATATATTATATATATATATATATATATATATATATATATATATATAACTTTGTTGGGCGCGCGCAGAAAGAGAAATAAAACTTAGAACTTTATTGAAAGTTAACCTTTGGCTATCTCTGGTCACAGCCGTTCCAATATACCCGGAATTAACTTTATATCAGAATAGTGATAAAACGATGACTGTTCAATAAATTGCTCATTATCAGACAAGAGCCTTTTATTTTCTACATTAAGATACGATATATAGGAACATAAGCAATGTTTATTTATTTATGTCTTCATCAGGCCAAATATGTTGAGGAACATTCAAAGAAACCTACTTTTCCGTTTACAAACATGTTTTGAGATTGGTGGGAATCATTTCGAACAAATAAATAAAACAAAATAAATAAATAAACAAAATAAATATATTTTCCTATGATGCGTGACTTTATGGACAGTATATATATATATATATAATATATGTTGTGTATAAAGTAGCGCAAGTGAAGTGACAAATCTGTTTAGACAGTCGGTATCGAAAACTGTGATACGCCGTGCAAGATCCTGTATAGAGATCGATGGTGAACATTTTCAACAACTCTTATATACCTTACTATCGAATATACAGTTGTTGTAAAGTACATCTAATAAATTCACTGCCCTGCGGTGTATGAGTTGTTTAGGAAGTTATAGTATTTTAGTAAAGCCCATGGTATGTGAGTTAAGATACAATACATAATTAGAATCCCTTGAGACTCCGGTTACGACCCCTCCTGCCTCAGTTTCTACTAATAATATAAATAGGACTAATAGCCCTCTCTCTTCCACTAGTTCCCAACCCTTCGTTCGAGTGCGTAATGGAACTCCATTGAGGAAACCTAAGACTTGTCTCCCAGTAATAACAAACAATAAGTTTTCTGTTTTAGGTTTCGAAGATGCTGATGAACCGAAAATACGACTCGTTGGCGATTCCATTGTTCGAGGGCAGCTCGAGGAATTCTGTGGGAGAAACCCTCGTCGTAGGCGCCGTTACTGCTATCCTGGTGCAAGGGTGGAGGATATAACTAATAGTGTTGACCATTTTACAGAGGGTACCTCTGAGGACACAACGTATATTATTCATGTCGGTACTAATAACGTTTTAAACTGCTGGCTAGATACAGAGAATTACTAGAGCGACTAAAGGAAAAAACTAATAAGATTGTTTTAACAGGTATACTTCCTCGAATTAGCCAACGTAGCGATTTCTACAGCAAGGCGACCTATATCAACAATAACCTAAAGTCTCTTTGCCAACAGGAAGGAGTGCATTTTACGAATTTTTGAAACAGTTTCTACGGCAGGAGGGACTTGTTCCTCGGAGATGGACTTCATCTAAATGACGTTGGAGCTGCGCGCTTAGGAAGACTACTTTATAATACTGTCTCTTCTTTTCAGGCTGCCGTAACTCGAACGGTCACAGCGTAATTTCCACAAATTTCCCCTGCGCTCGCGAAGGTGTCGCAATTACAAACTATTTGAAGGTTTTATCCTAAAATGCTCGTAGCCAACGAAATAAAATAAACGAATTTTTTTCTTTAATTGTTTGTAATGACTATGATTTAATTGCGATAAATGAATCGTGGCTTAGCACTGAAACATGTGACTTTGTAGAGGAGTATCAAATTAGAGGTTATAGACTTTTTGTTAAAAACAGAATAGGTAGGCGACGAGGCGGTGTTATGTTGTATATCAAAGATAATATTGCGAACGTTATCGAAGTAAAGCACTCAATTCCAGAACCGATAGATTCGACTATAGCAGAACTTAAATTGAACGATTTCAAACTTGTTGTTGCGGTTGTATATAGGCTCCCTAATCAAACAGCTGATACGGACGAAGCGTTATATCGTGAACTAAAGAGAATAATAGGTAGTGAGCAGGCCTTGGTTAGGGGTAGCTTTAATTGCGCGAACGTGAATTACGATACAATACCGGGAGACGCGGAAGGTAATCGTTTAGTTAATTTTCTCGAGGATAGCTTTCTTATTCTAAAGGTTGGGGAACCTACGAGGTTGGACAGTATTTTAGATTTAGTAATAACTACGGATGATAGGCTAATCACTGATCTTCAAGTAATAGAACCGTTAAGCAATAGCGATCACAATATGGTAGAGTTTCTCCTCTCAGTAAGTCACTCGAAACCAGCTAACTCGACAGAAATTCCTAACTTCCAGCACGCAGACTTTAGTAAATTTCGAAATAAATTGTCACACGTCAATTGGAAAACGTAATGGGGATCTCCAACGCAAAACTAATGTGAGAATCGTTTGAAACAGTATTTAGGACTATAAGTGAGGAATGTGTACCGTACAAAATTAAGAGTGCGAAAGTAAACAACAAGCCCTTGTGGTTTACTTCTAGAGTAGGAGACATTATAAAGAGTAGTGATAGGGCTTATAGGCTACATAAGTGCGATAAAGACAACTTGTGGTTACGAAACAACTACATATCTCTAAGGCGTGAAGCGAAAATTGTAATAAAAAAGTCCAAGCGCGAATTTGAAATCTCCATAGCTCGTGACGGTAAAGAAAACTCCAAGCGATTCTTTCAATACGTCAACAATAGAAATCCAGTAAAAAGTGTCTTGAGGCCGTTGAAAAATGTTGACGGAGAGCTAGTTTCTGAAAACAAGGAAATGGCTACCTTGTTAAACGAATTTTTTACGTCAGTTTTTACTATAGAAGATGTAACGAATATCCCTACCGTCATAGACATAATACCTTTTGATAATGGTAATATTTTGGGTAACATTGTGGTTAGTGAAGGGGAGTTAATGCGTTATATTGATAATATGAAAATGCGTAAATCACCGGGACCGGATTCCATATATCCCATACAACTAAAAGAATTGAAAGATAGCATTGTTGTGCCGCTAACAACGATTTTTAATGCGTCTATTTCTGAGGGGTGCGTACCAGATAATTTCAAATTAGAAAATGTAACACCTATCTTTAAAAAAGGCGATAAAGGTGCGGCGGGAAATTATAGGCCAATCAGTTTAACGTCTGTTGTAGGTAAGCTACTGGAATCATAATAAGGGATCGTATAGTCGAACACTTAGAATTGCATAACTTAGTTAGAAATACGCTGCACGGTTTTAGGCGAAACAAATCTTGCTTAATTAATCTTTTAGAATTTTTTCAAAGTGTGGTTGACGTTTACGATAGTCATCGGGCGGTTGATGTAGTGTATTTAGATCTTCAAAAACCGTTTGACAACGTACCGCACAAAAGACTCATTGAAAAAACTAAGGCTCATGGAATCAGAGTTGTAGTAATAAATTGGATAGAAGAGTGTTTGCGAGGTAGGAAACAGAGGGTGGTCGTTGATGGAGCGGAGTCCGTGGCCTAATGTAGCGAGTGGCGTTCCTCAGGGTTCTGTATTGGGCCCCTTGCTTTTTCTTATATATATTAACGATTTAGATGTCGGCCTAGTCAGTACAGTTTCAAAGTTTGCGGATGACACGAAGCTGGGTGGTAGGGCGATTAATGACGAAGATAGAGGTAAAATCCAGGAAGATCTGAATAAAATCGTTGATTGGTCCGTCACATGGCAAGTGAGATTTAACGTCGATAAGTGCAAAATTTTACATATAGGTTCGCATAACGATAATTTTGCGTATAGTATGTCATGGAAGGAGTTAGCAAGCGTAGAGAAGGAAAAAGATCTAGGAGTTATAGTCACTGGTGATTTAAAAGTAGCGAAACAAAGTACAGCAACGGTCAATAAAGCGAACAAAGTGTCAGGTTTTATAGCTCGGAATTTTGAGTACAAATCGCGCGATATTATAGTTCCTCTTTATAAATCATTAGTTAGACCCCATTTGGAGTACGCGATCCAATTTTAGAATCCGCATATGCGAAAAGATATAGACAAACTCGAAAGAGTTCAAAGACGAGCAACTAAGATGATTCCATCGCTTAGGTCAAATTCGTACGAGGTTAGGCTTAAGGAGTTAAAATTGACTACACTCGAGACTAGAAGGCTAAGGGGTGAACTAATCCAGGTTTTGAAAATTATGAATGGGTTCGATAACGTAGATAGAGATAGCTTTTTCGAAATATCTCAATATAATAGGACGAGAAATAACGGGTGTAAGTTGACAAGTAGAAGGATCGAGACAGCAGTTGCCAAAAACTTTTTTACGCATAGAATAGTAAATAGCTGGAATAGTTTGCCGGTTGAAGTAATTAGTAGCACGTTTATAAACATGTTTAAAAATCGATTAGACGCATATGTTGATAGATTGTGTATAGTTTAAGGTAGTAAAATTAAGGCTTTGTGTTTCGGAACCCACGTAAAATTGTAGGTCTCCTGCACCACCTCGGAGGACATGCACAATACACAATTACGAACACAATTAGGTAGACCAGCCATGAGTGGATCCTAGGGCCTTTGTTGGTCTGAAATATTATAACATTACATTGTAGCATTATAACATAATTTGTATCTGCCACGTCAGGATTGATAGGAATGTGACGTAGGTTATTCTACCCAAACGGTTCTATTTCTTGAGAAATGTATCTCTCTCATATGACTAAAAGAGCATCTATATTTGTAATTATAATGGGTTTATGAGTTTCATATGCGTAAGCATCTAATTTTATTTCAAAATTGAACTAATGTACATTTTCTTTGTTTCAGATTTGGATTAAATATGCCGAGAGTTTCTAGTAATACACCAAATTCATTATGTTATATATGCAGCCGATTTACTTCTTTTAAACAAAGGCAAGAAATCACTGTACAAGTATGAAAGCATTACCACGCCTACTTTGGCTGTAAGATCGAAGACCAGGACAAGGTTTGTGCTTCACATTATGTTTGTAAGTCATGTATGGAATGCTTGCGTCAGTAGGCTTGTGGGAAGAAGGAAATGTCTTTCGGCATCCCCATGATTTGGAGGGAACCGAGGAATCACTACGACGATTGCTACTTCTGCATGACAAACATGGCTGGATATAATAATAAAAATAAGAGGCACATCACATCACGAGTATTCCATCAGCCATCCTCCCTGTGCAACATTCAAGTGAAATTCCTGTGCCGAAGCCGCCTCTTGATTTTGAAAATTTCAGATGTAGACAACATTTCAATAACAGCAGAGTCATGTTCAAATGAACATGACGAAGAATATACTGTGGCCGAAAATCAATCACCAAAATTGATAAGTCAGAGTGAACTCAATGGCCTAGTCAGAGATTTAGCATTACCGAAAGGTTCAGCAGATTTTCTGGGATTAAGACTCAAAGAATGGAAACTACTCGCTCCTTCGACAACATTTTACTGGTACAGACATCGTGAAAAAGATTTCATACATTTTTTCTCGACTGAAGGATGACTGGTATACTGCAATGATATAGGAGGTCTGGTAATGGCGATGGCAAAGACTACCAACCATGTGACCGGCGCCTATTTATTGATTCCTCAAAGCGAAGTTTGAAAGCTGTCTTACTACATAATGGAAACAAAGTTGCTTCCTTGTCTATAGGGCATTCAATTCATTTGAAAGAGACTAATGGAAATCTTTCAGTTCTTTTAAACAAGATAAACTATGAAGAACACAAATGGTTTGTTTGTGGTGATCTTATGGTGATCAGCCTTCTTTTAGGCCAACAGGCTGGATTTACAAAATACCCATGCTTTTTTTGTCTGTGGAATAGCAGAGACAGGGAGGAACACTATGTGAGGAAAGAATAGCCTCAGAGAAAACAGGAAAACAGATTACTCCAGGAGAAGCAAGCATCATTGCTAATCTACTGGTAGATCGTAACAAGATACTGTTACCTCCACTCCACATAAAACTTGGATTAATGACAAATTTTGTCAAAGGTCTCAACAAAAAGGATCTGGATACCAATTTTTATGTCAAAAATTTCCTCAAATTAGTCATACTGAGCTGAGGGAAGGAATGTTCGTCAGTCCTCAAATAAAGCAACTCTTAAGCGATCCATCTGACCATGTGTATATTTTTATCGTGTCCCTCTGCAAGGCCTCCACTTCATTTGCATCGCTGATTTTTCTGCTGAACTTTGTATCGTCCGCAAAAGATGTTACTATACTGTTGCTGTTTACACAACGAACAGGAGTGGGGCCAGTAGTGCCTTATGGTACTGAGCTGCGTACGTCTGATTCTGATGATGAAACACCTTGAATTTTGACGACTGTAGACGTTCTCTGAGGAAGTTGTAGATCCATTTTCTCACTTTGCCTGTTATTCCCATGTTTCATTTTATGTGCTATTATGCCATGATCGCATTTGTCGAAAACTTTAGTAAAATCCGTGTATATGACATAGTTTTTATTGGCTTGAAGTGCATCTAGGATATTATTATAGTGCTTTATAAGTTGTAATAGGCATGATCTACCTGATCGGAATCCGTGCTAATTTTCGTTGAATCTTTCCAGTGTCTCCAAAAAGTCAAATTTTCTCTGACAATTCTTACAAATATTTTGGTGAGGTTGGACGTCAATGACACTGGTTTATAGTTCTTTGCTTGAGGTCTATTCCCTCCTTTATACTCGTATATAGGGACAATGTTTGCTCTTTTCAAGATGCTCGGTATTTGCCCAGTGTCTAGGGATCTTCTCCATATCCAATGTAAGGGTGTATCTATTTCACTTTTACAATTTTCAATCAGTAGTGCTTCCATTATTAGGGTTCTGACATCATCAATGGCATCCGAAAATTTTTCAGTTGGAGACTTTGGAGGTCTATAGATGACTATCAGTACCATGTTTAGTTTCTCTATTTTCACTACAAGGGTTTCCACGAAGCTGTTGGATTTACTTATTACCGTCTCTGTCATATGCCTCTCATATAAGTAAATATCACAGCCACCTTTACGTCTCGCTGTTCTATCCGCTCTTAGTAATTTGAATCTATCGATATGCAATTCTTTCTTATCGATAGAGTGTTCGCAGTTATCGCAGTTTCCTTGCAATTTTTAAGATTTGTTTCTGTGAGGCATGCGATGTCTGCCCTTGTTTCGTCCATAAAACCTTTAAGGTATAAAACTTCGTTTCGTGAGTTGTTCTGTTTTTCCCTTGAATATTTGCCAGGACAAAGTTTCTGTTCTTTGTTTTGCATTGCCTCTTGTGCATTTTAAGTTCATTTTCCTTTGATATCGCGTGTTTTGTAGTCTTGTATTCCTCCGAGATGGATCCGTTCCCGCCTATCTGTTCTGGAAGCTTCAGTAGTATGGGTTCAATATGCCAGAGTGCAGAGCAATTGCATAGTATTGCAAGAGTGCCACCCCCACCCCCTTTGTTGCAAAACCTCCTTGGAGGAGAAGGTGGGACGGCCTCACCCCCCAAAGGGGCATACCTAACCTGGAGAAACCTCTTTGGGGGAGCAGTAGGGACGGCCTCATCCCCCAAAGGGGCATACCTAACCTAAGAGAGAGAGAGAGAGGAGGGGACCCAGAGGAAGGTTCTTCGCTTGGCCAGAGCCAAGCTCATATGAGTCCTTCATGCACCCGCCGCTCTCTTATAGGACCCCTAATCAGCCAGTTGGCTGAGTTGCCAGAGAGCGATAATTATTTATTTAAACCATATATTAATCAGCCAGTTGGCTTAGAAGGTTGAGTTGCCAGATAGCATTAATTATTTATTTATTCCACATATTAATCTGCCAGTTGACTTAGAAGGTTGAGTTGCCAGACTCGTTATTTATTTATTTCAACCATATATTCTTCAGTCAGTTGGCTTAGAAAGTAAGTTGAGTTGCCATATCGCGCCATGTATTTAATTAATCCTTATATTCTTCTGTCATCTGGCTTAGAAAGTTGAGTTGTCAGATTGCGCTATTTATTTATTTAAAGCATATATTCCTCCGTCAGTTGGCTAAGAAGACCGATTTGACAAATAGCAATTAATTAATTATTCTGAAATCCGCTTTAGAAACCAAATGATATAATTGTGTTCAAACGAAAAAGAATAAATTAACACCAATACATTGTTCTGTTTATTTTAGCTGCATTAATGGATATACAACGGGATATATATATAGTCAAATAATAGCAGCATGAATGGAAAATATATAATCATACAAAACGGGGCATTATCAAAATATTAGTACTGGAAAAATATAGTTATATTAAATATATATAATCATACAAAACATAGTATTAACAAAATATTAGTACAGGAAAATATATAGTTGTATTATCAAAAGTTATATTATCAAATATCGGTACAGGTAAAATATATAGACAGTTATATTAAATATATATAATCATAAAAAGCGGCTTAGAAAGTTGAGTTGCCATATTCGTTATTTATTAAATTATTCCATATATTCTTTCGTCATCTGGCTTAGAAGATCGATTTGATAAATAGCAATTTATTAACTATTCTAAAATCCGCTTTAGAAACCAAACAAATGATATAATTGTGTACAATCAAAAAGGAATAAATAAAACACCAATACATCGTTCTGTTTATTTTAGCTGAATTAATGGATATACAACAGGACATATATATGGTCAAATAATAGCATCATGAATGGAAAATATATAATCATAAAAAACGGTGCATTATCAAAATATTAGTACAGGAAAAAATAGTTATATTAAATATATTGAAAATATACAAAAGGTGCATTATCAAACTATTAGTACAGGAAAATATATCGTTATATTATCAAAAGTTGTTATCAAATATTGGTACAGGAAAAATATATATACAGTTATATTAAATATATATAATCATACAAAGCATAGTATTGACAAAATATTAGTACAGGAAAATATATAGTTATATTAATTATGTTGAAAATATACGAAACCTATGATCATATTAGTACAGGAGAAATATACAAAATGTATAATAATAGTACAGGAAAAATATATATTGTCTTTACGTTCTACGTTGCAAAACGCTAAACTCGCATTTCATAGAGTCTATATACACATCGCCATTAATTTGTACGATGTGGTAAAACTGTCCAAGCATCATTTCACCGTTTAACTGATACGGCCGTCTATACTCGATATAAATGGCTTTCATATCGTTCAATACTATTTTTGTCCCCACTTTACATCCAGCGGGCAAGTTATCTTTAAGCACGGCTAGAACACAATCAAATGCACGCACAAAAATGTCATCGTTAAACACAACATTAAATACAAGTTTATAATCATGCCTTTCCAATCAGAGATTTTTTCTTAACGCCCCGAACTTTTCAATCGTGAACTCTTCTTCACTCGGCATATCCACTGTATAGAGTCGCACGTTAAACGGTTGCTGGGGGCCCTAGGCATCACCCGTCCGGTTGTTGGGGGCCCTAGGCATCACCCGTCCGGTTGCTGGGAGCCCTAGGCATCACCCCGTCCGGTTGCTAGGCGCCTTAGGCATCAGTCCGTCCGGTTGCTGGTTGCACTAGGCATCAGCCAGGTGTCACAGTGTATATTTATGTGCGTTAAAACGATCAGGGTTCGCACCCTGGGCGGGTCTCGTTACTCAGGGTACCCTAATGTTTCCCCATAGGTCTAAGGTGGGTGTAAAACATCTCGTACGACATAAATGAAAAATTCGTACGAGGAAAATTTTCAATTCAAAAAGAAAGAAAAAAAGAGTCCCGTAGATTTAAGGCGGGTGTAAAACATCGTACGAAATAAATGAACAACTCGTACGGGGAAATTTCAATTCAAAAAGAAAGCAAAAAGAGTCCCGTAGGTCTAAGGCGAGTGTAAAACATCTCGTAAGAAATAAATGAACAACTCGTACGGGAATAATTTCAATTCAAAAAGAAAGAAGAGCTCCGTAGGTCTAAGGTGAGGATAAAACAAATCGTACGGAAAATAAATCCAAACCGTAGGTCTAAGGCTGGCGTAAAACACATCAATTAAAAAAAAATAAATGAACACTTTTTACGGAAAATAAATCTCAACCGTGGGTCTAAGGCGGATGCTAAAACAACTCAACAAATCAACAAATCGAGAAAATTAAATATAAAATTGCAATTTCAGTTCTCATAATTATAATATTTATAATTATGAAATTCTGCTGATTTTCAAAATAATAATTTTTTCATATCCATCTAAAATATGGGGAAACATGTAGTTTATTCTATTTTTAAAGTAAAGTTTTAGGTCTGTAACTTATTTTATATTTTTGCTTACATTTAAAAAAGGGATCATTTATTATTATTAATATTATTTATTTATTTAGGAAAAGGCATGTTTTTATGTCGTCTCTTTTCGTGGTTAATCTACGGTGGAGGTAAATATTTTAAAATCATTTACGCAGAAATTAAAATTCAGTTGACCATGTAAATAAACAAATTTATCATATAAAACAAGATTCTTTGAGTAAAACACCTTATATGAGCAAATAATTATATTGTCTCTCTCTCTCTCTCTCTCTCTCTCTCTCTCACTATATATATATATATATATATATATATATATATATATATATATATATAAAGGGTGTTCCATAAGTCCGGCATCATAGGAGAAATTCATATTTTTCTATTTCTACAAATCATAATTCATATGCTCGGGATGCCAATTTCCCATCCACCATTCTGTTCAGTGACGAGGCTGTTTTTTATGGAAATGGTGAGGTAAATCGACAGAACACCCGCTACTGGTCTCAAAACAACCCTCACTGGTACAACTCTTCAAAGGAACAAGGTGCATCTCGGTGATGGTATGGTGTGGCATTTGGAAGGATCACATCATAGGCCCCCTCTTTTTCGATGAACATGTCACTGGAGGCACCTACCTACGTATGCTTAAGGAAGAAGCATTTCCCGGTGTCTTGAACGAAGAAGGAAATTACCCAACATGGTTCCAGCACGACGGCGCTCCTGCATATTACAACACCCAAGTAAGGGAATACCTGTACCAACAATACTCTGGTCATTGGATAGGACATCGAGGGCCTGTGGAATGGCCAGTTAGAAGACCGTATCTCACGCCACTAGATCTTTATCTCTGGGGCCAATTGAAAGAGCTGGTATACGCAGAGAAAATTAGGAGTGTGGAGCATATGCGGCAGGGCATTATTGGGGCATGTAACACCATTACTCCTGAGGTCATTCACCGTGTGCTTGCTGACTGCGTATCACGTCTAAATTTGTTTATTGAAAGCAATGGTGGACATATTGAGAACGTTCTCTAAATAAAAGCTTTTGTTTTGCATTTTATTATTATTTTTCCTATGATGCCGGACTTATAGGACACCCTGTATATATATATATATGTATGTGTGTGAGAGTGTGTACATTTTAACTGCAAATAACACAGTATAATTAATGTAAAGAAAGACAATTGTGTAGAAGAGCGTTCCACACAAGATGAGGAGGGACAACGAACAAATGAAAAATGAGGTACCACCCGGGAATCGAACCAAGGATCATCCGATTATCGGTCAGATATGCTATCCACTTCACCATGGACTTCGAACAATCAGAAGTCGTAATTCTCCTACATACGAAGAGAAACCAATGCCCTGAGGGGACACCTTCGCATACCGTACATATATCATTTTAACTGCAAACAACACACAGTATAATTAATGTAAAGAACGACGATTGTGTAGAAAAGCGTCCCACACAAGATGAGGAGGGTCAACGAAGAAATGAAAAATGAGGTACCACCCGGGAATCGGACCCGGGATCATCCGATTGTCGGTCAGATAAGCTATCCATAACACCATGGACCTCTATCAATCAGAAATCGTAATTCTCCTACATACCTGCAGAAACCAATTCCCTGAGGTCGCACCTATGCATGCCTGTAATATATACATTTTAACTGAAAAGAACACACTGTATAATTAATGAAAACAACGACGCTTGTGTAGAAGGGCGTTCCGCACAGAATGAGTGAGGAGAACGAACAAATGAAAAATGAGGTACCAACCGGGAATCGAACCCGGGATCATCCGTTTGCCGGACAGATATGTAACCACTACAACATAGACCTCGATCAATCAGAAGCCGTAATTCTCCTACATACGAGCAGGAACCAATGCCTTGAGGGAGCACCCGCGCATGCCGTACATATATACATTTTAAATGGAAACAACACATAGCATAATTAATGTAAAGACAAGCCTTCTGTAGAAGAGCGTTCCGCACAAGAAGAGGAGGGAGAACAAACAAATGAAAAATGAGGTACCACCCGGGATTCGAACCCGAGATCATCCGATTGCTGGTCAAATATGCTATCAACTACACAATGGACCTCGATCAATCAGAAGTCGTAATTCTCCAACATACGAGTAGAAACTAAGGCCCTTAGGGGCACCTTAACATAGCCGACATATATTCATTTTAACTATGAACAACACCCAGTATAATTAATGTAAAGAACGAGGCTTGTGTAGAAGAGTGTTCCGCACAAGAAAAGTAAGGAGAACGAATAAATAAAAAACGTGGTACCACTCGGGAATCGAACCCGGGATCATCCGATTGCCAGTCAGATATGCTATCTACTACACCATCGAGATAGATCAATCAGAAGTCGTAATTCTCCTACATACGAGCAGAAACGAAAGCCTTAAGGGAGCACCTACGCATCCCGTACATATATACATTTTAATTGCAAACAACACACAGTATAATTAATGTAAAGAACGAAGCTTGTGAAGACTAGTGTTCCGCACAAGATGAAGACGGAGAACGAACAAATGAAAAATGAGGTACCACCCGGGAATCAAACCCTGGATTATCCAATTGCCAGTCAGATATGCTATGTACTACATCATGGACCTCGATCAAACAGAAATCGTAATTCTCCTACATACCTGCGGAAACAAATTCCCTGAAGGTGCACCTATACATGCCGTACACATATACATTTTAACTGGAAACAACACACTTATAATCAATGTAAAGAACGACGTTTGTGTAGAAGAGCGTTCCGTACAAGGTGAGGAGGGAGAACGAACAAATGAAGAAAGAGTTATCATCGGGGATTCGAACCAGGGATCATCCGAATGCCGGTCAGATATGCTATGCACTACACCATGGAACTCGATCAATCAGAAGTCGTAATTCTCCTACATACGTGCAGAAACCAATGACCTTTGGGGGCATCTTCGCATGCCGTACATATAAACATTTTAAATGCAAATAACACACAGTATAATTAATGTAAAGGACGACGCTTGTGTAGAAGAGAATTCCGCACAAGATGAGGAAGGAGAACGAACAAATGAAAAATGAGGTACCACGCGGGAATCGAACCCGGGATCATCCGATTGCCGGTCAGTTATGCTATCCACTACAATATACACCTCGATCAATCAGAAGTCGTAATTCTCCTACATACGAGCAGGAACCAATGTCATGAGGAGGCACCTTTACATAGCGTATATACAGTATATACATTTTAACTACAAACAACACACAGTATAATTAACGTAAAGAACGACGCTTCTGTAGAAGAGCGTTCAGCACAAGATGAGTAAGGATAACGAACAAATGAAAAATGAGGTACCACTCGGGAATCGAACAAGGGATCATCCGATTGCCGGTCAGATATGCTATCTAGTACACAATTGAAATAGGTCAATCAGAAGTCGTAATTCTCCTACATACGAAAAGAAACTAATGACCTGAGGGAGCACATATACATACCGTATATATATCCATTTTAACTGCAAACAACAAACAGTATAATTAATGTAAAGAACGAAGCTTTTGTAGAAGAGCGTTCCGCACAAGATGAGGAGGGACAACGAACATATGAAAAATGAGTTACCACCAGGGAATCGAACCAGGGATCAACCGATTCACGGTAAGATATGCTATCCACTACAAAACGGACGTCGGTCAATCAGAAGTCGTAATTCTCCTACATACGAGCAGAAACCAATGCCTTAAGGGAGCACCTACGCATTCCGTACCTATATACATTTTAATTGCAAACAACACACAGTATAATTAATGTAAAGCACGAAGCTTGTGAAGAAGAATGTTCCGCACAACATGAAGACGGAGAACGAACAAATGAAAAAAGAGGTACCACCTGGGAATCGAACCCGGGATCATCCGATTGCCGGTCAGATATGCTATCTACTACCCCATGGACATAATCAATCAGAAGTCGTAATTCTCCTACATACGAGCAGAAACCAATGCCCTGAGGGAGCACCTATGCATACCATATATATATTCATTTTAACTGCAAACAACACAGTATAATTAATGTAAAGAACGACGCTTGTGTACAAGAGCGTTCCGCACAAGATGAGGAGCGACAACGAAAAAGTGAAAAATGAGGTACCACCCGGGAATCGAACAAGGGATCATCCGATTGTCGGTAAGATATGCTATCCACTACAACACGGACCTCGATCAATCAGAAGTCATAATTCTCCAACATACGAGCAGAAACGAATGCCTTGAGGAGCACCTACGCATCCCGTACATATATACATTTTAATTGCAAACAACACACAGTATAATTAATGTAAAGAACGAAGCTTCTGAAGAAGAGTGTTCCGCACAAGATGAAGACGGAGAACGAACAAATGAAAAATGAGGTACCACCCGGGAATCGAACCCTGGATCATCCGATTGCCAGTCAGATATGCTATGTACTACATCATGGACCTCGATCAATCAGAAATCGTAATACTCCTACATACCTGCGGAAACCAATTCCCTGAAGGTGCACCTATACATGCCGAACATATATACATTTTAACTGCAAACAACACGGTATAATTAACGTAATGAACGACGCTTGTTTAGTAGAGCGTTCCAGAAAAAATGAGTAAGGAGAACGAACAAACGAAAAATGAGATACCACCCTGGAATCAATCCAGGGATCATCGGATTGCCGGTCAGATATGCTATCCACTACATAATGGACCTCGATCAATCAGAAATCGTAATTCTCATACATACCAGCAAAAATCAATTCCCTGAGTTGGCACTTATGCATGCCGTACATCTATACATTTTAACTGGAAACAACACACAGTATAATCAATGTCAAGAACGACGCTTTTATAGAAGAGCGTTCCGCACAAGGTGAAGAAGGAGAACGAACAAATGAAGAAAGAGTTATCATCGGGGATTCGAACCCTGGATCATCCGAATGCCTGTCAGATATGCTATGCACTACACCATGGAACTCGGTCAATCAGAAGTCGTAATTCTCCTACATACGTGCAGAAACCAATGACCTGAGGGGGCATCTTCGCATGCCCTTACATATAAACAATTTAACTGCAAATAACAAACAGTATAATTAATGTAAAGGACGACGCTTGTGTAGAAGAGCATTCCGCACAAGATGAGGAAGGAGAACGAACAAATGAAAAATGAGGTACCACGCGGGAATCGAACCCGGGATCATCCGATTGCCGATCAGTTATGCTATCCACTACAATATACACCTCGATCAATCAGCCGTCGTAATTCTCCTACATACAAGCAGGAACCAATGCCTTAAGGGAGCACCAGCGCATGCCGTACATATATACATTTTAATTGCAAACAACACAGTATAATTAATGTAAAGAACGAAGCTTGTGAAGAAGAGTGTTCCGCACAAGATGAAGACGGAGAACGAACAAATGAAAAATGAGGTACCACCCGGGAATCGAATCCGGGATCATCCGATTGCCAGTCAGATATGCTTACCACTACATCATTGACCTCGATCAATAAGGAATCGTAATTCTCATACATACCTGCGGAAACCAATTCCCTGAGGATCCACATATGCATGCCGTACATATATACATTTTAACTGCAAACAACACGGCATAATTAATGTAAAGAACGACGCTTGTGTAGTAGAGCGTTCCAGACAAAATGAGTAAAGAGAACGAAAAAATGAAAAATGAGTTACCACCCGGGAATCGATCCAGGGATCATGCGATTGCCGGTCAGATATGCTATCCACTACATAGTGGACCTCGATCAATCAGAAATCGTAATTCTCCTACATACTTGCAAAAATCAATTCCCTGAGGGGGCACATATGCATGCCGTACATACATACATTTTAACTGCAAACAACACACTGTATAATTAATATGAAGAACAACGCTTGTGTAGAAGAGCGTTCCGCACAAGATGAAGAGGGAGAACGAACAAATGAAGAAAGAGTTATCATCGGGGATTCGAAACCGGGATCATCCGAATGCCAGTCAGATATCCTATGCACTACACCATGGAACTCAATCAACCAGAAGTCGTAATTCTCCTACATACGTGCAGAAACCAATGCCCTGAATGGGCATCTCCGCATGTCGGACAAATACACATTTTCACTGAAAATAACACGCTGTATTATTAATGTAAAGAACGAAGCTTGTGTAGAAGTGCGTTCCGCACAAGATGAGGAAGGAGAACGAACAAATGAAAAATTTGGTACCACCCGGGAATCGAAACCGGGATCATCCGATTGCAGGTCAGATATGCTATCCACTACACCATAGACCTCGACCAATCAGAATTCGTAATTCTCCTACATGCGAGCAGGAACCAATGCCCGGAGGGAGAACAATCGCATGCCGTACATATATACATTTTAAATGCAAACAACCCACAGCATAATTAATGTAAAGACGACGCTTGTTTAGAAGAGCGTTACGCACTAGATGAGGAGGGAGACGGAAAAATGAAAAATGAGGTACCACCCGGGATTCGAACCTGAGATCATCAGATTGCCGGTCAAATATGCTATCCACAACACCATGGACCTCTATCAATCAGTCGTAATTGTCCTACATACAAGAAGAAAACAATACCCTGTGGGGGCACCTTAACATAGCGTACATATATACATTTTAACCACAAAAAACACACAGTATTATTAATGTAAAGAACGACGCTTGTGTAGAAGTGCGTTTCGCACAAGATGAGGAAGGAGAACGAACAATTGAAAAATGAGGTACAACCCGGGAATCGAACCCGGGATCATCCGTTTGCCGATCAGATATGCTATGCACTACACCATGGAATGCGATCAATCAGAAGTCATAATTCTCCTAAATACGTGCAGAAACCAACGCCCTAAAGGTGCATCTTCGCATACCGGACATATACACATTTTAACTGCAAACAACACACAGTATAATTAATGTAAAGAACGAAGCTTGTGGAGAAGAGTGTTCCACACAAGGGAAACCAATTCCTACATACGAGCAGAAACGAATGCCTTAAGGGAGCACCTGCGCATCCAGTACATATATACCATTTAATTGCAAACAACACACAGAATAATTAATGTAAAGAACGAAGCTTGTGAAGAAGTGTTCCGCACAAGATGAAGACGGAGAGCGAACAAATGAAAAAAGAGGTACCACCCGGAAATCGAACCAGGGATCATCCGATTATCGGTCAGGTATACTATCCACTACATCATGGACCTCGATCAATCAGAAGTCGTAATTCTCCAACATACCTGCAGAAATCAATTACCTGAGGGGACACCTATGCATGGCGTACATATTTACATTTTAAATGGAAACAACACACAGTATAATCAATGTAAAGAACGACGCTTGTGTAGAAGACCGTTCCGCACAAGGTGAGGCGGGAGAACGAAGAAATGAAGAAAGAGTTATCATCGGGGATTCAAACCCGGGATCATCCGAATGCCGGTCAGATATGCTATGCACTACACCATGGAACGCGATCAATTAGAAGCGGTAATTCTCCTACATACATGCAGAAACCAATGCCCTCATGGGGCATCTTCGCATGCCATACATATACACATTTTAACTGCAAACAACACACACTATAATTAATGTAAAGAACGAAGCTTGTAAAGAAGAGTGTTCCGCACAAGTTGAGGAAGGACAACGAACAAATGAAAAATGAGGTAGCAATCGGCAATCGAACTCGGGGTCATCCGATTGCCGGACAGATATGCTATCCATTACAACACGGACCTCGATCAATCAGAAGTCGTAATTCAACTACATACGAGCAGAAACCAATGTCTTAAGAGAGCACCGACGCATGCCGTACATATATACATTTTAATTGCAAACAACACTCAGTATAATTAATGTAAAGAAAGAAGCTTGTAAAGAAGAGTGTTCCGCACAAGTTGAGGAAGGAGAACGAACAAATGAAAAATGAGGTACCACTCGGCAATCGAACTCGGGATCATCCGATTGCCGGTCAGATATGCTATCTACTACACGATGGATCTAGAACAATCAAACGTCGTAATTCTCCTACATACGAGCAGAAACCAATGCTCTGAGGGAGCACCTATACATACCATATATATATTCATTTTAACTACAAACAACACACAGTATAATTAATGTAAAGAACGACGCTTGTGTAGAAGAGCGTTCCGCACAAGATGAGGAGGGACAACGAGGAGAAGGAGGGAGAACTAACAAATGAAAATGAGGTACCACCCGGGAATCGAACCCGAGTTCATCCGATTGCCAGTCAGATATGTTATCCACTACATCATGGACCTCGATCAATCAGAAATCGTAATTCTCCTACATACCGGCGGAAAACAATTCCATGAAGGGGCATCTATGCATGCCGTACATATATACATTTTAAATGCAAACAACCCACAGCATAATTAATGTAAAGACGACGCTTGTTTAGAAGAGCGTTACGCACTAGATGAGGAGGGAGACGGAAAAATGAAAAATGAGGTACCACCCGGGATTCGAACCTGAGATCATCAGATTGCCGGTCAAATATGCTATCCACAACACCATGGACCTCTATCAATCAGAAATCGTAATTCTCCTACATACCGGCGGAAAACAATTCCATGAAGGGGCACCTATGCATGCCGTACATATACACATTTTAACTGAAAATAACACACAGTATAATTAATTTAAAGAAGGACGCTTGAGTAGAAGTGCGTTCCGCACAAGATGAGGAAGGAGAACGATCAAATGAAAAATGAGGTACCACCCGGGAATCGAACCAGGGATCATCCGATTGCCGGTCAGATATGCTATCCACTACACCATAGACCTCGTTCAATCAGAATTCGTAATTCTCCTACATGCGAGCAGGAACCAATACCCTGAAGGAGCATGGTCGCATGCCGTACATATATACAGTTTAAATGCAAACAACCCTCAGCTTAATTAATGTAAAGACGACGCTTGTTTAGAAGAGGTTTCAACACAAGATGAGGAGGGAGAACGAACAAATGAAAAATGAGGTACCACCCGAGATTCGAACCCGGGATCATCCTATTGCCGGTCAAATATGCTAACCACTACACCTTGGACCTCGCTCAATCAGAAGTGGTAATTGTCCTACATACGAGCAGAAACTAATGCCCTGAGGGGGAACCTTATCATAGCGTACATATATACATTTTACCTACAAACAACACCAGGTATAATTAATGTAAGGAACGGCGCTTGTGTAGAATAGCGTTCTGTACAAGAAGAGTAAGGAGAACGAACAAATGAAAAATGAGGTACCACTCGGGAATCGAACCGAAGCTCATCCGATTGCCAGTCAGATATGGTATCTACTACACCATGGACCTAGATCAATCAGAAGTCGTAATTCTCCTACTTACGAGCAAAAACTAATGCACTGAGGGAGCACATATACATACCGTATATATATTCATTTCAACTGCAAACAACACACAGTATAATTAATGTAAAGAACGACGCTTTTGTAGAAGATCGTTCCGCACAAGATGAGGAACGACAACGAACAAATGAAAAATGAGGTACCACCCGGAAATCGAACCAGGGATCATCCGATTGTCGGTCAGGTATACTATCCACTACACCATTGACCTCGATCAATCAGAAGTGGTAATTGTCCTACATACGCGCAGAAAGTAATGCCCTGAGGGGGAACCTTAACATGGCGTACATATATACATTTTAACTACAAACAACACCAGGTATAATTAATGTAAGGAACGGCGCTTGTGTAGAATAGCGTTCTGTACAAGAAGAGTAAGGAGAACGAACAAATGAAAAATGAGGTACCACTCAGGAATCGAACCCAAGCTCATCCGATTGCCGGTCAGATATGGTATCTACTACACCATGGACCTAGATCAATCAGAAGTCGTAATTCTCCTACTTACGAGCAAAAACTAATGCACTGAGGGAGCACATATACATACCGTATATATATTCATTTCAACTGCAAACAACACACAGTATAATTAATGTAAAGAACGACGCTTTTGTAGAAGATCGTTCCGCACAAGATGAGGAACGACAACGAACAAATGAAAAATGAGGTACCACGCGGAAATCGAACCAGGGATCATCCGATTGTCGGTCAGGTATACTATCCACTACACCATTGACCTCGATCAATCAGAAGTGGTAATTGTCCTACGCGCAGAAAGTAATGCCCTGAGGGGGAACCTTAACATAGCGTACATATATACATTTTAACTACAAACAACACCAGTTATACTTAATGTAAGGAACGACGCTTGTGTAGAATAGCGTTCCGTACAAGAAGAGTAAGGAGAACGAACAAATGAATAATGAGGTACCACTCAGGAATCGAACCCAGGCTCATCCGATTGCCGGTCAAATATGCTATGTACTACACCATGTACCTAGATCAATCAGAAGTCGTAATTCTCCTACATACGAGCAGAAACCAATGCCTTGAGGGAGCCCCTACGCATGCCATACACATATACATTTTAACTGCAAACAGCACACAGTATAATTAATGTAAAGAGCGAAGCAGGTGAAGAAGAGTGTTCCGCACAAGATGAGGAGGAAGAACGAACAAATGAAAAAGAGGTACCACGCGGGAATCGAACCCGGGTTCATCCAATTGCCGGTCAGATATGCTATCCACTACATCATGGACCTCGATCAATCAGAAGTCGTAATTGTCCTACATACGAGCAGAAACTAATGCCCTGAGGGAGCACCTTTCATAGAGTACATATATACATTTTAATTAAAAACAACACCTAGTGTAATTAATGTAGAGAACGACGCTTCTGTATAAGAACGTTCCGCACAAGAAGAGTAAGGAGAACGAACAAATGAAAAATATGGTACCACACTGGAATCGAACCCGGGATCATCCGATTGCTGGTCAGATATGGTATCTATGACACCATGGACCTAGATCAATCAGAAGTCGTAATTCTCCTACGTACGAGCAGAAACCAATGCCTTAAGGGAGAACATTCGCATACCGTACATACACACATTTTAACTGCAAACAACCCACAATCGTGGGTGGTACCTCATTTTTCATTTGTTCGTACTCCCTAATCATCATGTGCGGAACGCTCTTCTAGAGAAGCGTTGTCTTTACAATAATTATGCTGTGGGTTGTTTGCAGTTAAAATGTGTATATGTCCGGCATGCGGAGATGCCCATCAGGGCATTGGTTTCTGCACGTATGTACGAGAATTACGACTTCTGATTGATCGAGTTCCTTGGAGTAGTTCATAGCATATCTGACTGACATTCGTATGATCCCGGTTTCGAATCCCCGATGATAACAGTTTCTTCATTTGTTCGTTCTCCCTCCTCATCTTGTGCGGAACGCTGTTCTACACAAGCGTCGTTCTTTACATTAGTTATACAGTGTGTTGTTTTCAGTTAAAATTTATATATGTACGGCATGCATACGAGCCCCCTCTGGGAATTGATTTCTGCAGGTATTTAGTAGAATTACGATTTCTGATTGATCGAGGTCCATTATGTAGTGGATAGCATATCTGACCGGCAATCGAATGAGGCCTTGATCGATTCCCGGGTGGTAACTCATTTTTCATTTTTCGTTCTCCCTCCTCATCTTGTGCGGAACACTCTTCTTCACAAGCTTCGTTCTTTACATTAATTATACTGTGTGTTGTTTCGAGTTAAAATGTATATATGTACGGCATGCTTAGGTGCTCCCTCAAGGCATTGATTTCTGCTCGTATGTAGGAGAAATACGTCATATGATTGATCGAGGTCGTGGTGTAGTGGATAGCATATCTGACCTGCAATCGGATGATCCCTGGTTCGAATCCTTGGTGGTACCTCATTTTTCATGTGTTCGTTGTTCCTCCTCATCTTGTGCGGAACGCTCTTCTACACAAGCGTCGTTCTTTATTAATTATACTCTGTGTTGTTGGCAGATAAAATGAATATATATATGGTATGTATAGCTGCTCCCTCAGGGCATTGGTTTCTGCTCGTATGTAGGAGAATTACGACTTCTGATTGATCGAGGTCCATGGTGTAGTAGATAGCATATCTGACCGGCAATCAGATAATCCCGTGTTCATTTCCCGAGTGGTACCTCATTTTTCACTTGTTCCTTCTCCTTACTCATTTTGTGTGGAACGATCTTCTACACAAGCGTCGTTCTTTACATTAATTATGCTGTGTGTTGTTTTCAGCTAAAATGTATGCATGTACGGCATGCGAACGTGCTCCCTCAGTGCATTCGTTTGATCGTATGTAGGAGAATTAAGACTTCTGATTGATCGAGTTCCATGGTGTAGTGCAAGCATATGTGACCGGCAATCGGATGATCCTGGGTTCGAATCCCCAATGATAACTCTTTCTTCATTTTTTCGTTCACTCTCCTCATCTTGTGCGGAACGCACTTCTACAAGTGCGTCGTTCTTTACATAAATTATACAGTGTGTTGTTGGCAGTTAAAATGTGTATATGTACGGCATGAATACGTGCCCCCTCAGGAATTGGTTTCTGCAGGTATGTAGGAGAATTACGACTTCTGATTGATCGAGGTCCATGATGTAGTGGATAGCATATCTGACCGGCATTCGGATGATCACATGTTCGATTCCCAGGTGGTACCTCATTTTTCATTTGTTCGTACTCCCTCCTCATCTTGTGGGGAACGCTGTTCCACACAAGCGTCGTCCTTTACATTAATTATACTGTGTGTTTTTCGCATTTAAAATGTGTATATGTACGACATGAGAAGATGTCCCCTCACGGCATTGGTTTTTGCACGTATGTTGGAGAATGACATCTGATTGATCGAGTTCCATGGTGTACTGCATAGCATATCTGAACGGCATTCGGATGATCCCGGGTTCGAATCCCCGATGAAACTCTTTCTTCATTTGTTCTTTCTCCCTCCTTATCTTGTGCGCAACGCTCTTCTACACAAGCGTCGTTCTTTACATTAATTATAGTGTGTGTTTTTTGCAGTTAAAATAAATATATGTACGCTATGTTAAGGTGCCCCCTCAGGGCATTGGTTTCTGCTCGTATGTAGGATTATTACGGCTACTGATTGATCTAGGTCCATGGTGTAGTAGATAGCATATCTGATGGGCAATCGGATGATCCCGGGTTCGATTCCCGAGTGGTACCTCATTTTTCATTTGTTCGTTCTCCTTACTCATCTTCTGCGGAACGCTCTACTACAGAAGCGTCTTTCTTTACATTAATTATACTGTGTGTTGTTTATTGTTAAAATGTATATATGTACGCTATGTTAAGGTGCTCCCTCAGGGCATTGGCTTCTGCTCGTATGTAGCACAATTACGACTTCTGATTGATCGAGGTCCATGGTGTAGTGGATAGCATATCTGACCGGCAATCGGATGATCCCTGGATCGATTCCCGTGTGGTATCTCATTTTTCATTTGTTCGTTCTCCCTCCACATCTTGTGCGGAAAAACTCTTCTACACAGTCGTCGTCTTTACATTAATTATGCTCTTGTTTATTTGCAGTTAAATTGTGTATATGTCCGGCATACGGAGATGCCCCCTCAGGGCATTGGTTTCTGCACGTATGTAGGAGAATTACGACTTCTGATTGATCGAGTTCCATGGTGTATTTCATAGCATATCTTACTGGCATTCGGATGATCTTGGTTTCGATACCCGATGATAAATCTTTCTTCATTTATTCGTTCTCCCTCCTCATCTTGTGCGGAACGCTCTTTTACACTAGCGTCTTTCTTTACATTAATTATACAGTGTGTTGTTTGCATTTAAAATTTATATATGTACGGCATGCATACGTGCCCCCTCAGGGAATTGATTTCTGCAGGTATGTAGGAGAACTACGATTTCTGATTGATCGAGGTCCATTATGTAGTGGATAGCATATCTGACCGGCAATCGGATGAACCCTGGATCCATTCCCGGGTTGTAACTAATTTTTCATTTGTTCCTTCTTCCTCCTCATCTTGTGTGGAACACTCTTCTTCACAAGCTTCGTTCTTTACATTAATTATACGGTTTCTTCTTTCCAGTTAAAATGTATATATGTACGGCATGCGTTGGTGCTCCCTCAAGACATTGACTTCTGCTCGTATGTAGGAGAATTACGACATCTGATTGATCGAGCTCCATGGTGTAGTAGATAGCATATGTGACCGGCAATCGAATGATCCAGGGTTCGATTCCCGAGTGGTACCTCATTTTTCATTTGTTGGTTCTCCTTACTCATTTTGTGTGGAACGCTCTTCTACTCATTCTTTACATTAGTGATACCTGTTATTTGCAGTTCAAATGTATATATGTACGGCATGCGAAAGTGCCCCCTCACGGCATTGGTTTCTGCTCGTATGTATGATAATTACGACTTTTGATTGATCGAGGTCCATGGTGTAGTGGATAGCATATCTGAACGGCAATCGCATGAACCGGGTTTGGATCCCCGTGTGGTACCTCTTTTTTCATTTGTTCTTTCTTCCTCCTCATCTTGTGCGGAACGCTATTCTACAAAAGCATCGTCTTTACATTAAATAAGCTGTGTGTTATATGCAGTTAAAATGTATATATGTACTGCATGCTAAGGTGCCCCCTCAGGGCATTGGTTTCTGCTCGTATGTAGGAGAATTACGACATATGATTGACCGAGGTCCGTGGTGTGTTGGATAGCATATCTGACCGGAAATCGGATGATCCTTGATTCGAATCCTTGGTGGTACCTCATTTTTCATTTGTTCGTTCTCCCTCTTCATCTTGTGCGGAACACTCTTCTACACAAGCGTCGTTTTTTACATTAATTATACTGTGTGTTGTTTGCAGTTAAAATGTATGTATGTACGGCATGCTTAGGTGCTCCCTCATGGCAATGGTTTCTGCTCGTATGTACGAGAATTACGAATTCTGATTGATTTTGGTCCATGGTGTAGTGGATAGCATATCTGAGTAGCAATCGGATGATTTTTGGTTCGATTTTCGTGTGGTACCTCTTTTTTAATTTCTTCGTTCTCCCTCTTCATCTTGTGCAGAACGTTTTTCTACACAAGCGACGTTCTTTACATTAATTATAATGTGTTGTTTGCAGTTAAAGTGAATATATATACGTTACGTATAGGTGCTCCCTCTGGGCATTGGTTCCTGTTCTTTTGTAGGACAATTAGGATAGCATATCTGACTGGCAATCGGATGATTCTTGGTTGTATTCCCGTGTGGTTCCGCATTTTTCATTTGTTCGTTCTCCATCCTCATCTTGTGCGGAACGCTCTTCTACAGAAGCGTCGTTCTTTACATTAATTATACCTGTGTTGTCTGCAGTTAAAATGTATATATGTACTGCATGCGAAGGTGCCCTCTCAGGGCATTGGTTTCTGCTCGTATGTAGGAGAATTACGACTTCTGATTGATCGAGGTCCATGTTGTAGTGGATAGCATATCTGACGGGCTATCGGATGATCCCGTGTTCGATTCCCGGGTGGTACCTCATTTTTCATTTCTTCCTTCTCCTTCCTTATCTTGTGCGGAACTCTCTTCTACACAAGCGTCGTTCTTTACCGGCAATTAGCTGATCCCGGGTTCGAATCCACGATGATAACACTTTATTTATTTGCTCGTACCCCCTCCTCATCTTGTCCGGAACGCTCTTCTACACCAGCGCCATTGTTTACTTTAATTATACTGAGTGTTGTTTGAAGTTAAAATGTATATATGTACGGCATGCATAGGTGCCCTCTCAGGGCATTAGTTTTTGCTCGTGTGTAGGATAATTACGACTTCTGATTGATCGAGGTCCATGTTGTAGAGGATAGCATATCTGACCGGCAATCAGATGATCCCGCGTTCGATTCCCGGGTGGTACCTTATTTTTCACAGGTTCATTCTCCCTTCTCATCTTCAGCGGAACGTTCTTCTACACAAGCGACGTTCTTTACATTAATTATGCTGTGTGTTGTTTGCAGTTAAAATGAATATTATACGCTATCTTAAGGTGCCCCCTCAGGGCATTGGTTTCTGCTAGTATGTAGGAGAATTACGACTTCTGATTGATCTAGGTCCACGGTGTAGTAGATAGCATATCTGACCCGCAATGAGATGATTCCGTGTTCGATTCCAAAGTGGTACCTCATTTTTCATTTGTTCGTTATCCTTATTCATCTTGTGCGGAAAGCTCTTCAACACAAGCGTCGTTCTTTACATTATTTATACGGTGTTGTTTGCAGCTAAAATGTACATATGTAAGGCATGCGACCGTGCTCCCTCAGTGCATTGGTTTGTTCGTATGTAGGAGAATTACGACTTCTGACTGATCGATTTCCATGGTGTAGTGCACAGCACATGTGACCGGCAATCAGATGATCCCGTGTTCGAATACCTGATGATAACTCTTTCTTCACTTGTTCGTACTCCCTCCTCATCTTGTGCGGAATGCTCTCCCACACAAGCGTCGTCCTTTACATTACTTATACTGTGTGTTTTTTGCATTTAACCCTTTATGGTACCATGTTGTTTCTCTTTAACATTTCAAATACACGCATTTAGACTTAACCCTACAAAAAAGTTGTGCGATAGAGGGTTAAAATGTGTATATGTACGGCATGAGAAAATGTCCCCTCAGGGCATTGGTTTCAGCACGTATGTTGGAGAATGACAACATATGATTGATCGAGTTCCATCGTGTAGTGCATAGCATATCTGAACGACATTCGGATGATCCCGGGTTCGAATCCCCGAAGAAAATCTTCCTTCATTTGTTCGTTCTCCCTCCTCATCTTGCACGGAACGCTCTTATACACAAGCGTCGTTCTTTACATTAATTATACTCTGTGTTGTTTGCAGTTAAAATGAATATATGTACGCTATGTTAAGGTGCCCCCTCATGGCATTGGTTTCTACTCGTATGTAGGAGAATTACGGCTACTGATTGATCTAGGTCCATGGTGTAGTAGATAGCATATCTGACGGGCAATCGAAGGTCCCGGGTTCGATTCGCGAGTGGTACCTCATTTTTCATTTGTTCGTTCACCTTACTCATCTTTTGCGGTACGCCCTTCTACAAAAGCGTCGTTCTTTACATTAATTATACTGTGTTTTGTTTGTAGTTAAAATGTATATATGTACGCTAAGTTAAGGTGCCCCCTCAGGGCATTGGTTTCTCTTCGTATGCAGGACAATTACCACTTCTGATTGATCGAGGTCCGTGGAGTAGTGGATAGCATATTTGACCGAAAATCGGATGATCCCGGGTTCGAATCCCGGATGGAACCTCATTTTTCATTTGTTCGTTCTCCCTCCTCATCTTTTGCAGAACGCTCTTCTACACAAGCTTCGTTCTTTACTTTATTTATACTGTGTTGTTTGCAGTTAAAATGAAAATATATACGGTATGTATAGGTGCTCCCTCAGGGCATTGGTTTCTGCTCGTATGTAGGAAAATTACGACTTCTGATTGATCGAGGTCCATGGTGTAGTGGATAGCATATCTGGTTGGCAAACGGATGATTCTTGGTTCGATTCCCTTGTCGTACTTCATTTTTCATTTGGTCGTTCACCATCCTCATCTTGTGCGGAAAGCTCTTCTACACAAGCGTCGTTCTTTACATTAATTATACTGAGTGTTGTTTGCACTTAAAATGTATATATGTACGGCATGCGAAAGTTTCCCTTCAGGGCATTGGTTTCTGCTCGTATGTATGATAAGTACGACTTGTGATTGATCGACGTCCATGTTGTAGTGGATAGCATATCTGAACGGCAATCGCATGAACCCTGGTTGGATTCCCGGGTGGTACCTCATTTTTCATTCGTTCTTTCTCTCTCCTCATCTTGTGCAGAACGCTATTCGACAAAAGCTTCGTCTTTACATTAAATAAGCTGTGTGTTGTTTACAGTTAAAATGTATATATGTACGGCATGCGGGGGTTCCCCCTCAGTGCATTTGTTTCTGCTCGTATGTAGGAGAATTTCGACTTCTGATTTATCGAGGTCCATGGTGTAGTAGATAGCATATCTGACGGGCAATCGGATGATCCCGTGTTCGATTCCCGGGTGGTACCTCATTTTTCATTTGTTCCTTCTCCTTCCTCATCTTGTGCGGAATGCTCTTCTATAAAAGCGTCGTTCTTGACCGGAAATCGGATGAACCCAGGTTCGAATCTCCGATGACAACTCTTTTCCCATTTGTTCGTTCTCCCTCTTCATCTAGTCCTGAACGCTCTTCTACACAAGCGTCGTTCTTTAAATTAATTATACAGTGTGTTGTTTGAAGTTAAAATGTATATATGTACGGCATGCATATGTGCCCCCTCAGGGCATTGGTTTCTGCTCGTATGTAGGACAATTACGAATTCTGGTTGATCGAGGTCCTTGGTGTAGTGGATAGCGTATCTGACGGGCAAACGGATGATCCCGGGTTCGATGCCCGGGTTGTACCTTATTTTTCAATTGTTAATTCTTCCTGCTCATCTAGTGCGGAACGTTCTTCTACAGAAGCGTCGTTCTTTACATTATTTATACTGTGTTGTTAGCAGTTATTATGTATATATGTACGGCATGCGAACGTGCTCCCTCAGTGCATTGGTTTGATCGTATGTAGGAGAACTACGACTTCTGATTGATCGAGGTTCATTGTTTAAAGGATAGCATATCTGACGGGCAATTGGATTTTCCCGGTTTCGATACCCAGGTGGTACCTCTTTTTTCATTTCTTCGTTCTCCCTCCTCATCTTGTCCGGAACGCTCTTCTACACAAGCGTCGTTGTTTACTTTAATTATACTGTGTGTTTTTTGCAGTTAAAATGTATATATGTTCGGCATGCATAGGTGCCCCCTCCGGGCATTGGCTTCTGCTCGTATGTAGGAGAATTACGAATTCTGGGTGATCGAGGTCCATGGTGTAGTGGATAGCATATCTGAGCAGCAATCGTATGATCTCGGGTTCGATTCCCGGGTGGTAACTCATTTTTCATTTACTCGTTCTCCCTCCTCATCTTGTGCGAAACGCTCTTCTACACAAGCGTAGTTCTTTATAATAATTATACTGTGTGTTTTTGCAGTAAAATGTATATATGTACGGCATTCGGTGTGCACCCTCAGTGCATTGGTTTCTACTCGTTTGAGGAGAATTACGACTTCAGATTGATGAAGGTCCATGTTGTAGTGGATAGCGTATCTGACCGTCAATCGGATGATCCCGGGTTCGATGCCCGGGTGGTACCTTATTTTTCACTAGTTCATTTTCCCTCCTCATCTAGTGCGGAACGTTCTTCTACAAAAGCGTCGTTCTTTACATTAATTATACTGTGTGTTGTTTGCAGTTAAAATGAATTTATGTACGCTATGTTAAGGTGCCCCCTCAGGGCATTGGTTTCTGCTAGTATGTAGGAGAATTACGACTTCTGATTGATCTATGTCCTTGGTGTAACAGATAGCATATCGAGAGGCAATCGGACGATCCCGGGTTCGATTCCCGAGAGGTACCTCATTTTTCATTTGTTCGTTCTCCTTACTCATCTTGTGCGGAACGCTCTTCTACACAAGTGTCGTGCTTTACATTAATTATACTGTGTTTTTGTAGTTAAAATGTGTATATGTACGCTATGTTAAGGTGCCCCCTCAGGGCATTGGTTTCTGCTCGTATTTAGACAAATACTACTTCGGATTGATCGAGGTCCATGGTGTACTGGGTAGCTTATTTGACCTACAATCGGATGATCCCGGGTTCGATTCCAGTTTGGTACCTCGTTTTTCATTTGTTCGTTCTCCCTCCTCGTCTTGTGCGGAACGCTCTTCTACAGAAGCGTCGTTATTTACATTATTTATCATGTGTTTTGTTTGCAGCTAAAATGTATATATGTACGGCATGCAAACGTGCTCAATCAGTGCATTGGTTTGATCGTATGTAGGAGAATTACGACCTCTGATTGATCGAGGTTCATCGTGTAAAGGATAGAATATCTGACCGGTAATCGGATGATGCCTGTTCCGATTCCCGTGTGGTACCTCTTTTTTCATTTGTTCGTTCTCCCTCCTCATCTTGTGCGGAACGCTCTTCTACACAAGCGTCGTTGTTTACTTTAATTATACTGTGTGTGGTTTGCAGTTAAAATGTATATATGTACGGCATGAATAAGTGCCCCCTCAGGGAATTGGTTTCTGCAGGTATGTAGGAGAATTACGATTTTTGATTGATCGAGGTCCATGGTGTAGTGGATATCATGAGACCCGCAACCGGATGATCCCGGGTTCGATTCCAGGGTGGTACCTCATGTTTCATTTGTTCGTTCTCCCTACTCATCTTGTGCGGAACGTTCTTCTACAGACGCGTCGTTCTTTACATTAATTATACTCTGTGTTATTTGCAGTTAAAATGTGTATATATATGGCATGCGGAGATGCCCCCTCAGGCATTGCGTTCTGCACGTATGTAGGAGAATTACGACTTCTGATTGATCGAGTCCCATGATGTAGTGCATAGAATATTTGGCCGAAAGTCGGATGATCCCGGGTTCGAATCCCCGATGATAACTGTTTCTTCATTCGTTCGTTCTCCCTCCTCATCTTTAGCGGAATGCTCTTCTACACAAGTGTCGTACTTTACATAAATATACAGGGTGTTGTTTTCAGTTAAATTGTATATATTTACGGCATGCAGAGGTGCCTCTTCAGGGAATTTGTTTCTGGAGGTATGTAGGAGAATTATGATTTCTGATTGATCGAGGTCCATGATGTAGTGGATAGCATAACTGACCTGCAATCGAGTGACCCGGGTTCGATTCCCAGGTGGTACCTCATTTTTCATTTGTTTGTTCTCCCTCCTCATCTTGTGCGAAACGCTCTTCTACAAAAGCGTCGTTCTTTACAATAATTATACTGTGTGTTTTTGCAGTTAAAATGTATATATATACGGCATTCGGTGTGCACCCTCTGTGCATTGGTTTCTGCTCGATTGTAGTTGAATTACGACTTCTGATTGATCGATGTCCATGTTGTAGTGGATAGTAAATCTGACCAGCAATCGGATGATCCCGGGTTCGATGCCCGGGTGCTACCTCATTTTTCACTTGTTCATTCTCCCTCCTCATCTTGTGCGGATCGTTCTTCTACACAAGCGTCGTTCTTTACATTAATTACACTGTGTTGTTTACAGTTAAAATGCCCCCTCAGGGCATTGGTTTCTGCTAGTATGTAGGAGAATTACGACTTCTGATTGATCTAGGTCCATTGTGTAATAGATAGCATATCTTACCGGAAATCGGATGATCCCGGGTTCGATGCCACTGTGGTACCTCATTTTTCATTTGTTTCTTCTCCTTACTCATCTTGTGCGGAACGCTATTCTACACAAGCGTCGTTCTTTACATTAAATATACTGAGTGTTGTTTGTAGTTAAAATGTATATATGTACGCTAAGATAAGGTGCCCCCTCCGGGCATTGGTTTCTACTCGTATGTAGGACAATTACGATTTCTGATTGATAGAAGTCCATGGTGTAGTGCATAGCATATCTGACCGGCATTCGGATGATCCCGGGTTCGAATCCTCGATGATAACTCATTCTTCATTTGTTCGTTTTCTCTCCTCATCTTGTGCGGAATGCTGTTCTTCACAAGAGTCGTTCTTTACATTAATTATACAGTGTGTTGTTTGCAGTTAAAATGTATAAATAGGGCATGCGAAGGTGACCCCTCACGGTCTTGGTTTCTGCTCGTATGTAGGATAACTACTTCTGATTGATCGAGGTCCATGGTCTAATGGATAGGATATCTGAACGGCAATCGGATGAACCCGGTTAGATTCCCGGGTGGTACCTCATTTTTCATTTGTTCGTTGTCCTTCATCATCTTGTGCGGAACGCTTTTCTACAAAAGCGTCGTTCTTTACATTAAATATACTGTGTGTTAATTGCAGTTAAAAAGTGTATATGTACGGCATGCGGCGATGCCGCGTCAGGGCATTTGTTTCTGCACGTATGTAGGAGAATTACGACTTCTGATTGATCGATTTCCATGGTGTAGTGCATAGCATATCTGACCGAAAATCCGATGATCCCGGGTTCGAATCCCCGATGATAACTCTTTCTTCATTTGTTCGTTCTCCCTCCTCATTTTGTGCGACGCTCTTCTACACGAGTGTCGTTCTTTACATTAATTACTCAGTGTGTTGTTAGCACTTAAAATGTATATATTTACGGCATGCATAGGAGCCTCCTTAAGGAATTGGTTTCTGCAGCTATGTACGAGAATAACGATGTCTGAATCATCGAGTTCCATGATGTAGTGGATAGCATATCTGACCGGCAATCGGATGATCCCGGGGTCGATTCCCGGGTGGTACCTCTTTTTTCATTTGTTCGTTCTCCCTCCTCATCTTGTGCGGAACGCTCTTCTACACAAGCGTCGTTCTTTACATTAATTATACTGTTTGTTGTTTGCAGTCAAAATGAATATATGTACGCTATGATAAGTTGCCCCCTCAGGGCATTGGTTTCTGTTCGTATGTAGGAGAATTACGACTTCTGATTGATCTATGTCCGTGGTGTAGTAGATAGCATATCTGACCAGCAATCGGATGAAACAGGGTTCGATTACCGTGTGGTACCTCATTTTTCATTTGTTCGATCTCCTTACTCATCTTGTGGGTAATGCTCTTCTACACAAGCGTCGTTTTTACATTATTTATACTGTGTTTTGTTTGCAGTTAAAATGTATATATGTACGACATGAGAACGTGCTCCCTCAGGGCATTGGTTTCTGCTCGTATGTAGGAGAATTACGACTTCTGATTGATCGAGGTTCATGGAGTAAAGGATAGCATATCTGACCCGCAATCGGATGATCCCGGTTTCGATTCCCGGGTGGTACCTCTTTTTTCATTTGTTCTTTCTTCCTACACATCTTGTGCGGAACGCTCTTCTACACAAGCGTCTTTGTTTACTTTAATTATACTGTGTTATTTGCATTTAAAATGTATAATTTACGGCATGCGAAGGTGCCCTCTCACGTCCTTGGTTTCTGCTCGTATTTAGGATAATTACTTCTGATTGATCGAGGTCCATGGTGTAGTGAATAGCATATCTTCCCGGCAATCGGTTGATCCCGGGTTCGATTCGCGGGTGGTTTCTCATTTTTCATTTGTTCGTTCTCCTTCCTCATCTTGTGCGGAACGCTCTTCTACAAAAGCGTCGTTCTTTACATTAATTATACTGCGTGTTATTTGCAGTTAAAATGTGTATATGTACGGCATGCGAAGATGCCCCGTCAGGGCATTGGTTTCTGCATGTATGTAGGAGAATTACGATATCTGATTGATCGAGTTCCATGGTGTAGTGCATAGCATATGTGAGCGGCAATCGGTTGATCCCGGGTTCGAATCCCCGATGATAACTTTTTCTTCATTTGTTCGTTCTCCCTCCTCATCTTGTGCAGAACGCTCTTGAACACGAGTGTCATTCTTTACATTAATTATACAGTGGTTTGTTTGCATTTAAAATGTATATATGTATGGCAAGAATACGTGCCCCCTCAGGGAATTGATTTCTGCAGGTATGTAGGAGAATTACGATTTCTGTTGATCGAGGTCCATGATGTAGTGGATAACATATCTGACAGGGCAATCGGATGATCTTGAGTTCGATTCCCGGGTGGTACCTCATTTTTCATTTGCTCGTACTCCCTCCTCATCTTGTGCGGTACACTCTTCTTCACAAGCTTCGTTCTTTATAGTAATTATTCTGTGTGTTGTTTCCAGTTAAAATGAATATATATACGGTATGTACAGGTACTCCCGAAGGGCATTGGTTTCTGCTCGTATGTAGGAGAATTACGACTTCTGATTGATCTAGGTCCATGGTGTAGTAGATAGCATATCTGACCGGTAATCGGATGATCCCGGGTTCGAATCCTAAGTGGTACCTCATTTTTCATTTGTTCGTTCTCCTTTCTCATCTTCTGCGGAACGCTCTTCCACACAAGATCTTCTTTTACATTTGCATTTGAAATGTGTGTGTACGGCATGCGAGGGTATCCCTTCAGGGCATCAGTTTCTGCACGTATGTAGGAAAATTACGTCTTCTGTTTGCTCGAGTTCCATGGTGTAGTGCATAGCATATCTAACCGGCATTCGGATGATCCCCGCTTCGAATCCTCGATGATAACTCTTTCTTCATTTGTTCGTTCTCCCTCCTCATCTTGTGCGTAACGTTGTTATACACAAGAGTCGTTCTTTAGATTAATTATACAGTGTGTTGTTTGCAGTAAAATGTATATAATTACGGCACGCGAAGGTGTCCCCTCACCGCCTTGGTTTCCGCTCGCATGTAGGCTAACTACTTCTGATTGATCGAGGTCCATGGTCTACTGGATAAGATATCTGAACGGCAATCGGATGAACTCGGGTTAGATTCCCGGGTGGTACCTCATTTTTCATTTGTTCGTTCTCTTTCCTCATCTTTTGCGGAACGTCCTTCTACAAGAACGCCGTTCCATCCATTAATTATACTGTGTTATTTGCAGTTAAAATGAGTATCTGTACGGTTTCTGCACTTATGTAGGAGAATTACGACTTCTGATTGCTCGAGTTCCATGGTGTAGTGCATAGCATATCTGACCGAAAATCGGATGTCCCGGGTTCGTTTTCCCGATGATAACTGTTTCTTGATTTGTTCATTCTCTCTCCTTATCTTGTGCGGAACGCTCTTCTACACGAGTGTCGGACTTTACATTAATTATACTGGGTGTTGTTTGCAGTTAAAATGTATATATTTACGGCATGCATAGGTGCCTCCTCAGGGAATTGGTTTCTGTAAGTATGTACAAGAATTACGATTTCTGATTGATCGAGGTCCATGATGTATTGGATAGCATATCTGACCGGCAAACAGATGATCCTGGGTTCGATTCCCGGGTGGTACCTCATTTTTCATTTGTTCGTTCTCCTTCCTCATCTTGTGCGGACGTTCTTCTACAAAAGCGCCGTTTCATCTATTAATTATACTGTCTGTTATTTGCACTTAAAATGAGTATATGTACGGCATGCGAAGATGCCCCGTCAGGGCATTGGTTTCTAAACGTATGCAGGAGAATTACGACTTCTGATTGATCGAGTTCCATGGTGTAGTGCATAGCATATCTGACCACCAATCGGATGATCCCGGGTTCGATTCCCAGGTGGTACCTCTTTTTTCATTTGTTCGTTCTCGATCCTCATCTTGTGCGGAACACTCTTCTACACAAGCTTCGTTCGTTACATTAATTATACTGTGTGTTGTTTGCAGTTAAAATGAATATATATATGGTATGTATAGGTGCTCTCTGAGGGCATTGGTTTCTGCTCGTATGTAGGAGAATTACGACTTCTGATTGATCTAGGTCCATGGTGTCGTAGATACCATATCTGACCAGCAATCGGATGATCCCGGGTTCGATTCCCTAGTTTTACCAAATTTTTCATTTGTTCGTTCTCCTTACTCTTCTTGTGCGGAACGCTCTTCTACACAAGCGTCGTTCTTTACATTAATTATACTGTGTTGTTTGCAGTTAAAATTTATGTATGTACGGCATGCATACGTGCACCCTCAGGGAATTGATTTCTGTAGGTATGTACGAGAATTACGATTTCTGATTGATCGAGGTCCATTATGTAGTGGATAGCATATCTGACCGGCAATCAGATGATCCCTGGATCGATTCCCGGGTGGTAACTCATTTTTCATTTGTTCGTTCTCCCTCCTCATCTTGTGCGGAACACTCTTCTACACAAGTGTTATTCTTTACATTAATTATACTGTGTTGTTTGCAGTTAAAATGAATATATATATGGTATGTATAGGTGCTCCCTCAGGGCACTGGTTTCTGCTCGTATGTAGGAGAATTACGACTTATGATTGATCTTGGTCCATTGTGTATTAGATAGCATATCTGACCGGCAAACGGATGATCCCCGGTTCGATTCCCGAGTGGTACCTCATTTTTCATTTGTTCGTTCTACTTACTTATTTCGTGTGGATCGCTCTTCTACACAAGCGTCGTTCTTTACATTAATTATACTGTGTGTTGTTTGTAGTTAAAATGTATATATGTACGCTATGTTAAGGTACCCCCTCTGAGCATTGCTTAGTGCCTGCATGTAGGACAATTACGACTTTTGATTGATCGAGGGCCATGGCGTGGTGGATAGCATATTTGACTGGCAATCTCTTGATCTCGGGTTCGAATCCCGGGTGGTACCTCATTTTTCATTTGTTCGTTCTCCCTCCTCATCTTGTGCGGAACGCTCCTCTACACAATCGTCGTCTTTATATTAATTATGCTGTGAGTTGTTTGCAGTTAAACTGTATATTTGTAGTTCATGCGAAAGTGCTCCCTCAGGGCATTGGTTTCTGCTCTTATGTAGTAGAATTACGACTTCTGATTGATCGAGGTGTATATTGTAATGGATAGCATATCTGACCGGCAATCGGATGATCCCGGGTTCGATTCCCGGGTGGTACCTCATTTTCCAATTGTTCGTTCTCCTTCCTCATCTTGTGCGGAACGCTCTTGTACACAAGCGTCGTCCTTTACATTAATTATACTGTGTTATTTGCAGTTAAAATGTTTATATGTACTGCATGCGAAGATGCCCCATCAGGGCATTGGTTTCTGCACGTATGTAGGAGAATTACGACTTCTGATTGATCGAGTTCCAAGGTGTAGTGCATAGCATATCTGATCGGCATTCGAATGATCCCGGGTTCGAATCCCCGATGATAACTCTTTCTTCATTTGTTCGTTCTCGCTCCTCATCTTGTGCGGAACGCTCTTCTACACAAGCGTCGTTCTTTACATTAATTATACTGTGTGTTGTTTGCATTTAAAATGTATATATGTACGGCATGCATAGGTGCCCCCTCAGGGAATTGTTTTCCGCCGGTATGTAGGAGAATTACGATTTCTGATTGATCGAGTTCCATGATGTAGTGGATAGCATATCCGACTGGCAATCGGATGATCCCGGGTTCGATTCCCGAGTGTTACCAAATTTTTCATTTGTTCGTTCTCCTTACTCTTGTTTTGCGGAACGCTCTTATACACAAGCGTCGTTCTTTACATTAATTATACTAGCTGTTGTTTTTAGTTAAATGTATGGTCTACAACACCCATTGGGTAAGTTGTGAGAATTTCGAGTAGGCAGCATCCTACGTCACATTGCTACGGGAATTAATTCAACCGGTAGATACGTGAGAAGGCAGGGACTAAAACTCACAATCTCACCCCTTGCAAGATGTTACCTACCTGTTGAAACTCACAAGATTTCGGGCGCCTTCAGAACCCAATCTGCGACCTTCCATCTTCTACTTATTGCCGATCGCTAGCCCTATGGGCCGCCATAGGCACCGGGAAGACATTTGCTCCGACGAGCCGAGGCGTTGGGCGCGCGACTGATGGAAAATTTTGGCCGAAGTCATAGGCCCTATGACGCGCTACATATAAGTCAACGAGTGGTTTATAGAGGGGTCTGCGGCCGGGCTGGGATCACCCCGGCCCTACCTTTTCATAGGTGCTTTCAGCCACGGTCAAACTTCGATAGGTACCCGGGGACGTGAACCGAGAATTAATTGAACGGCTACAGAGGCTACTTTGCGCGGCTACTAGCTCCATTCGCAAAATTCTCCAGGTTGTCCCCGGCACACGTTTAGACTCATCGGCGATCCCATTACTCCAGGAACCCAATACGAGGCCTATCCATTAGGCCTATGGCTCTTGGGAGAAGATTAGATTAGATTTCCCCCCGACTCCTAGCCTTACAAATTCATGGAATCATAGGCTAACCGACGTAGTGCAAGGTACGGTCATCACGTGTTGTCGTACCCCGAAAGACTTATCGGGTCCCCTTGACTCCGGGAACCCAATACAGCCTATCCATAGGCTAATGGCTTGGGGAGAAGATTCCCCCCGACTCCTAGCCCTATAAATGGAATCATCGGCTAATCGCCGTAGTGCAGTCGTCAATCACCTGACCAAAAAGAAATCTACCATTTCATAGGTGCTTTCAGCCAGGGTCAAACTTCGATACGTACCCGGGGAGGTGAACCGAGAATTAATTGAACGGCTACAGAGGTTACTTTGCGCGGCTACTAGCTCCATTCGCAAAATTATCCAGGTTGTCCCCGGCACACGCTTAGACTCATCGGCGATCACATCACTCCGGGAACCCAATACGAGGCCTATCCATTAGGCCTATGGCTCTGGGGAGAAGATTAGATTAGATTTGCCCCCGACTGCTAGCCTTACAAATTCATGGAATCATAGGCTAACCGACGTGGTGCAAGGTACGGTCGTCACGTGTTGTCGTACCCCGAAAGACTTATCGCGTCCCGTTGACTCCGGGAACCCAATACAGCCTATCCATAGGCTAATGGCTAGGGGAGAAGATTCCCCCCCGACTCCTACCCCTAGAAATGGAATGATCAGCTAATCGACGTAGTGCACTGGTCAATCACGTGACCGAAAAGAACACCTCCCACATCAGTGGGGGATGGGGGATCTCCTGAGCCCCGGACCCCTTCGTAAATTGCTTTGAAATCTATGCTGAGGGGGAAAAACCGGTCGTTCCCCGATAGGGACATAGGTCCTATACCTGAGGAACTCAAGATACCCCAGTTTTACTCTCACGACGCTATGTTATGGTGCTCCCTCAGGGCATTAGTTTCTGCTCGTATGTAGGACAATTACGACTTCTGATTGATCAAGGTCCATGGTGTGGTGCAGGGGTCCCTAACCCTGTGCCCGCGAGCACCATGGTGGCCGCCGACCCTTTTGCGTGTGCCTGCCACTGACTGATTACGATTGATAAGTTTTTATTTGAATTTTTAATAAAATGTTAAGTATGTTACATATTTTAAATATTTAGTTACTAAATATTTAAAATATGTAACATACTTAACATTTTATTAAATTTTAGTAGTTAATTACAGAAACAGATGCTCATTTATTTGAAAATAATTATTTCTTTATAAATAAATTAAGTTATCGTTTTGATCATTTTTCTAAGGTTCTTAGTTAGCCCATCCTTGTTTTTTTTTTTTCGTGTATTATGTTCATTATTTTACATAGGAATTATATGGTTTTTTTTGTGTATTATGTTCATTATTAAGTCCAACTATAAATTTGCCTTGAAAAAGTAAATGGTGCCCGCCGCACTACTGGTAGTCTTGAATGTGCTCTTCGGCACAAAAAGGTTAGGGACCCCTGGTGTAGTGGATAGCATATTTGACCGGCAATCGAATGATCCCGGGTTCGAATCGTGGGTGATACCTCATTTTTCATTTGTACGTTCTCCCTCCACATCTTGTGCGGAAACGCTCTTCTACACAAGCGTCGTCTTTAAATTAATTATGCTCTTGGTTGTTTGCAGTTAAAATATATATATATGTACGGCATGTGGAGGTGCTCCCTCAAGACATTGATTTCTGCTCGTATGTAGGAGAATTACGACATCTGATTGATCGAGGTCCGTGGTGTAGTGGATAGCATATCTGACCGACAAACGGATGATCCCTGTTGCGAATACTTGGCGGTACCTCATTTTTCATTTGTTCGTTCTCCCTCCTCATCTTGTGCGTCACGCTCTTCTACACAAGCGTCGTTCGTTACATTAATTATACTGCGTGTTGTTTGCATTTAAAATGGATATACATATATACCGTATGTATAGGTGCTCGCTCAGGGCATTAGTTTCTGCTCGTATGTAGGAGAATTACGACTTCTGATTGATCTAGGTCCATGGTGTAGTGGATACCATATTTGACCGGCAATCGGATGATCCGTGGTTCGATTCCCAGGTGGTATCTCCTTTTTCATTTGTTCGTTCTCCTTCCTCATCTTGTGCGGAACGCACTTCTACACAAGCGTCATTCTTTACATTAATTTTACTGTGTCTTATTTGCACTTAAAATGTGTATATATCAGACATGCGAAGCTGCCCCCTCAGGGCATTGGTTTCTGCACGTATGTAGGAGAATTACGACTTCTGATTGATCAAGTTCCATGGTGTAGTGCATAGCATATGTGACCGGCAATCGGATAATCCCGGGTTCGATTCCCGAGTGGTACCTCATTTTTCATTTTTTCGTTCTCCTTACTCATTTTGTTTGGAACGCTCTTCTACATAAGCGTCGTACTTTACATTAATTATGCTGTGTGTTGTTTGTATTTAAAATGTATATATGTACGCTATGTTAAGGTACCCCCTCTAGGCATTGGTTTCTGCCTGTATGTAGGACAATTACGACTTCTGATTGATCGAGGTCCATCGTGTGGTGGATAGCATATTTGACCTGCAATCGGTTGATCCCGGGTTCGAATTCCGGGTGGTACCTCATTTTTCATTTGTTCGTTCTCCCTCCTCATCTTGTGCAGAACGCTCTTCTACAGAAGCGTCGTCTTTATATTAATTATGCTGTGGGTTGTTTGCAGTTAAACTGCATTTATGTACGGCATGCGAACGTGTACGAGAATTACGAATTCTGATTGATCGAGGTCTATGGTGTAGTGGATAGCATATCTGATCGTCAATCGGATGATTCCTGGTTCGATTCCCGGGTGGTATCTCATTTTTCATTTATTTGCTCTCCTTCCTCATCTTGTGCGGAACGCACTTCTACACAAGCGTCGTTCTTTACATTAATTTTACTGTGTTTTATTTGCAGATAAAATGTGTATATATCAGAGATGCGAAGCTGCCCCCTCAGGGCATTGGTTTCTGCACGTATGTAGGAGAATTACGACTTCTGATTGAACGAGTTCCATGGTATAGTGCATAGCATATCTGACCAGCAATCGGATGATCCCGGGTTCGAATCCCGGGTTTTACCTCTTTTTTCATTTGTTCGTTCTCTTTCCTCATCTTGTGCTGAAAGCACTCATACACAAACGTCCTTCTTTACATTAATTTTACTGTCTTATTTGCAGTTAAAATGTGTATATGTCAGACAAGCGAAGCTGCCGCCTCAGGCCATTGGATTCTGGACGGATGTAGGAGAATTACGACTTCTGATTGATCGAGGTCTATGGTGTAGTGGATAGCATATCTGACCGGCAATCGGATGATCCCGGATTCGATTCCCTGGTAGCACCTCATTTTTCATTTGTTCGTTCTCCTTCCTCATCTTGTGCGGAACGCACTTCTACACAAGTGTCGTTCGTTACATTAATTATACTGTGTTGTTTGCAGTTAAAATGAATATATATACGGTATGTACAGGTGCTCCTTGAGGGCATTGGTTTCTGCTCGTATGTAGGAGAATTACGACTTCTGATTGATCTAGGTCCATGGTGTAGTACATACCATATCTGAACAGCAATCGGATGATCCCGGGTTCAATTCCCTAGTGGTACCAAATTTTTCATTTGTTCGTTCTCCTTACTCTTCTTGTGCGGAACGCTCTTCAACACAAGCGTCGTTCTTTACATTAATTATATCGTAATTCTCATGCGTACCTGCAGAAATGAATTCTCTGAGGCAGACCCATGCATGCTGTACATATATAAATTTTAACTGCACTCAACACACTGTATAATTAATATAAAGAACGACGCTTGTGTAGAAGAGCGTACCGCACAGAATGAGGAAGGAGAACGAAGAAATAAAGAAAGAATTACCATCGCGGATTCGAACCCGGGATCATCCGAATGCCAGTCAGATATGCTATGCACTACACCATGGAAATCAATCAATCAGAAGTAGTAATTCTCATACATACGTGCAGAAACCAATGTCCTGAGGGGGTACCTTCGCATGCCATTCATATACACATTTTAACAGCAAATAACTCGCAGTATAATTAATGTAAAGAACGACGCTTGTGTAGAAGAGCGTTCCGCACAAGATGAGGAATGAGAACGAACAAATGAAAAATGAGGTACCACCTGGGAATCGAACCAGGGATCATACGATTTTCGGTCAGGCATGCTATCCACTACACCACGGACCACGATCAATCAGAAGTCATAATTCTCCAACATACGAGCAGAAACCAATGCCTTGAGGATCACCAACGCATGCTGTACATATATACATTTTAAATGCAAACAACACAGCATAATTAATTTAAAAAACGAAGCTTGTGAAGAAGAGCGTTCCGCACAAGATGAGGAGGGAGAACGAACAAATGAAGAAAGAGTTATCATAGGGGATTCTCACCCGGGATCATCCGATTTTCGGTCAGATATGCTATGCACTACACCAAGGAACTCGATCAATCAGAAGTCGTAATTCTCCTACATACGTGCAGAAACCAATGCCCTGAAGGGGCATCTTCGCATGCCGTACTTATACTCATTTTAACCTCAAATAACACACAGTATAATTATTGTAAAGAACGACGCTTTTGTAGAACAGTGTTCCACACAAGATGAGTAATGAGAACGAACAAATGAAAAATGAGGTACCACCCGGGAATCGAACCCGGGATCATCCGTTTGCCAGTCAGATATGCTATCCACTACAAAATAGACAACGATCAATCAGAAGTCATAATTTTCCTACATACGAGCAGAAACCAATTCTCTGAGTAGGAACCTTAACATAGCGTACATTTATACATTTTAGATACAAACAACACACAGAGTATATTAATGTAACGAAGGACGCTTGTGTAGAGAGCGTTCCGCACAAGATGAGGAGGAAGAAAGAAAAATGAAAAATGAGTTACCATCAGAGAATCCAACCCGGGTTCATCCGGTTGCCGTTCAGATATCCTATCCACTACACCATGGACCTCGATCATTCAAAAGTCGTAATTATCCTACATACGAGCAGAAACCAATGCCGTGAGGGGGCACCATCGCATGCTGTAAATATATACATTTTAACTGCAAAAAATACACAGTATAAATAATGTAAAGAACGACGCTTATGTACAATAGCGTTCCACGCAAGATGAGTAGGGAGAACGAACAAATGGAACAAGAGGTACCACCCTGGAATCGAACCCCGGATCATCCGGTTGCGAGTCACATATGTTATCCACTACTCCATGGACCTCGATCAACCAGAAGTCGTAATTGTCCTACATTCAAGCAAAAACCGATGCCCTGAGGGGGCACCTTTGCATGCCGTACATATGTACATTTTAACTGCAAACAACAGAGTATAATTAATGTAAACAACGAGGCTTGTGTAGAAGACCGTTCAGCACAAGATGAGGAGGGAGAACGAACCAATGAAAAATGAGGTACCACCCGGGCATCGAAACCTAGATCACCCTATTGCCGGTCAGATATGCTATCCTTTACACCATGAACCGAGATCTAAGAGAAATCGTAATTCTC